>CM077260.1:11848664-12448664 GCA_039654775.1 Spinibarbus caldwelli
TTGATAAATCATCTCTAAATAATACTGACAGTAATTTATTTTAATTAGTAATAATAATAGTAATAATAACATGTATTGTTGTATTTTCATACAAAATTATTAATAGGCTAATTTTTTTTTCTATTTAGGCTATATTATTTCATAATATTATATAACAGTTGTTGGGCCATTCAAGAATGTCTGCAGTCTTTATTCATTGGCCTATGTTTAGCTGGTGATCTGTAAAATTAGTTCAGCTTCCAGGACTTTCCCGTTTCCACTGGTGTGAGTGGTGATTTATAAGGAGTGGAACATGTCTGCTGGTCCTTACTGAAACTGAAAAGGTGTCATACACTCACTTACACTCTTACACACAGACAAATAATATACTGCTTTGAACCAGATGCTGTTTTCTCTTGTGTACAGTATATGTATGCTTGCACACTGTATGTATAGTGCTGACATGAACTTGGCTGTGCTTCAAGGATTCAGAATAAGATCAGCTTGAAAATCACAGAAGTAGTTCACAGTCCACATATATAAGTGTGTGCGTGTGCGTGCATGCATGTGTGTGTACACAGCACGTGTCCCATGCTGTTCTGCAGAATGTAGTGTGACGGTCTAAGGTCTAAGATCAGAAATCTGCCCGCCCCTTCCTTTCGTTGAGGAGCTGTCAGGCAGCACCTGCCGTCTGCTGCTACAGAAATAGACAGGGCACTCCAGACATCTTGTTGGCAGCTGGACAGAGCTTTACTTTTCTAGTGATTTCTCCCTCTCTTATCTGACTAGGTCTACTCTCCAGTGCTGGATGATGATAATCATTCAATCCTCTTCTGAGCACCTTTTCCATGTCTGCATTGATCGAACATAAACCAACATTATGAGACCAGAGGAAAGCAGTCCCTGTTAAATCTGATTTTAATGAAATATTTAATATATTATTGTTATATTTTTTTATTTCACAATTATATTAATACATTGTAAATGTATAAATTACAACAGTATAGATTATGCTACTTGTAGCACGGTGTATATACAGGCATACTATCCACCCCTAAGCATACCATGTCTTCCTTAACAAAAAAGAAGTTGATTTTAAGAGTTGTTTTCATTGTGGTAGGTCTCTGAAAATGTCCATAGGCCTCCATACAGTCATAACAGATGACCTCATGTTTTGTAGAGAGCCTGGCATTCTCTGGCTGCGGTGCTGGAGCTCAGTATTGTTCTTCAGCCTTCCTGTTTTCATTCTCTTTCACCAGGCGACATGAAAACTGCGTGGACGGCATGCTGAGACTTCTCAAATGCAGTAACTGAGCCCAGTACTGCTCAGAAACGAGAAGATGAGCTTAATGCACATTACAGGCTCTGTCTGTATCCTCAAATGCCCTTGTTCAAAACCATTCTCAGATTGCACAGTCTGATGGATGGCAGAAATTATTGTTGTGATATCATACAGATGAATGCTGTTTATGAGGAACTTGCAGTGCTATAAGGAAGTCACACTTTTTTTTTTAACCACAACATCTCTGTGTCCAAGTTTTTTTCATTGCTCTGTGTAATATTGCACTGATATTCTAACACTTTATTCTCTAACTCAGGGGTGTCCAAACTACGGCCAGCGAGGAATTTTTGGGGGGTGGGAGACGTGCTGCGATTTCCAAGGCGAAAGCAATCAAGGTCAAGCGTAAAGCGCGCACATTAGGATTGATAATGAACGAGAAAAGGCAAGCGAGTTTGTTTTGTGCATTTTCTAGCAACCACGCACTAGTTTCAGTTTAGCTTTAAATATTTAGGCTGGGAGTTTATAATATATGTTTATAGTAAATGCCATTATAATTGATTTTTTACTTATATTTTCGTTCTTTTTTCTATTCTGAACACTGCTAAATTTACAGAATTTTTTGTGGAGTGTGGGGAATATACATGTTTCTAATGTTTGTAAACGTTTCGTTTATTTTACATTATTTCTGAATGAAATAATAAAATGTGTCTTACACATCAATCGACTTGCGCTACGCCAATGCAACTTATCTATGTCATAAAGTGCTCGTAAAAAATAGGTAGAGATGGTACAAGAATAGAACTGCCATGTATGTACAAGTATACATACAGTACAGTAGTAAGTGAGTGTCAATTTAGAATAAAAAAAAAAAAATCAAAGCCTCATTTGTCATAAACATATTATGTGGCCCCTCACTTAATGTGGAAAACCTGATGTGGCCCTCGAGTCAAAAAGTTTGCCCACCCCTGCTCTAACTCTTTTAGGAGAGTCCTTGGTTTAATTTTCTAATTCACATATTGTAGTATATAATAAGAGTATCACTTTGTTTGTGATTGTGAAAATGCATACTTTGAGTCCCAAACTTTTATGCCACAGATCACTTTGCTGTTGGCATGTAGTTAAATTCATTATTGTATTCCTCCCTCCTCTTTGAAATGTCTAAAGAGAAGAGTGACAGACTACTCAAGAGTTTGTGGGCACAGCTAGTGTGGTTGAAGCTGCTGTACACTCTTAACCTTTGCTAGTTTCGTGATGATTTGTGGTTGTATGTGATCTTCAGCACCTGTGAGAAGAATGTGGAGCCTGTGTTTTTCTCTCTACTGCCTCTACAGGCAGATGGGTGTGCAGTTCATAGATCATTCCAGATGGGAACACACTCTGTGTGTCCTCTTTGAGCTTTTCTCATTAGGATACAGCAGGCCAGATCGGTTTCCCCAGATGCCATTCTGGATGTAAATCTTAGCAGGTGGAAATTTGTTTTGCGATCTCAGTGTTGGTCTTAGATTTTTTTTTTTTTTTGGTGTTATGAGAAAAATATATTGTACAGAAACTGCTCTATCTCAGTTCACACTTATAGGGAGGCAGTTTCTGAAGCGAAGACTGTTTCTTTCTTTAAGATAATTTGTTTTTTTTGTTTTTGTTTTGTTTTGCTTTGCTTTTTTTATTTTTGTTTGGTGGTATTGTATTGTTTTTATTTTTATTTTATTTCTTTTTAAAATTATTTGTTTTCTTTTTATTTATTTTATTTTATATTTAAGTTTTATTTTTATTTTTAAAATTATTTTTTTTGTTTATTTTGTCTTTTTGTTTTATTTTTTTAATTTATTTTTATTTTTAAATTTTATTTTTGTTTTTGTTTTGAAAACAGAAACCAGGATAAAAAAAAAAACCTGGCAACGCATTTCAAATCAAACTGTTAGTCAATAGTACATAAACTTTTCTGAAACAAGGCTGAATCTAAAGTTTTCCGCAGGCTGCTAAAATTTACTTTCCCTGCAGCGATACATCTTGTTCTCATATGGTACTCTTGAGGATATATTTCAACAGTTTATTGCCTGTTTTTGTTTGTTTGTATTATAATTCTGGCTTTTAAAACCACTGCAGGCTGTTAACGGTGGATATTGATTTGCCTGTGGGCTAAAGAGCAAAGCCTCATGGGGTCCGAAGCTGGAGACACATATTCCACCGCATTAGGCCAGGCATGCCTGCTATTCTCAGGTCATCTCACACTATCTGAAATAAGCCCAGGTTTATCATCACAGTCTGAAAGTTGATACGCTTTGAGTAACCAGATGGGTTTTTCATTCTTTCCTCTAAGCTTTTCCTGTGCACACGCAGGTCAGGTGGTGCAGTCTGCTAACTCATTTAAAATCCCTCCTGCTTGAGTTTCCTACAGCGATGAAAGCCATTAGTCTTCATGCATCTGTACCCAGGCATCCTAGCAGGAAAACCACCGTGTGCGTTTTTGTGTTTTTGCTGTGCCAGCTTCATACACCCTTGAATTGGTTTGTCAATTGGCTGCAGAAAGTGAGAATTTGCATAATTGTTTTTGTCTGGAATATCCTGCCGAACCAGTGTTGTTTGTGCTTGCAAGTGAGTTAAACATCCAGTCAGACTTTGTTTTTGACGATCACATGACATTAAGCTGGCCTCTGCTGGAGAGGTTTGGGGATTGGGGTCAGGACATTGTTTGGGAGGAGTGAATAGCACGTTTAGTGGTGCATTTGCATAATGAGCGGCTCTCCATTGGCTGATGGGTTGTGGTCTGCTGAAGTGTTTTGTCCAAACATAATTGAATGGATTGAGAGGTTGTTTTGAGAGGTTATTCACTCATTTCAGCCACTTCTGTACCAATTAGCCTCATGTTCGCTTCAAACTGTCATTCACAGCTTTGAGGAGGTTGGCATGACTAGACTATTCTCAGTCAGCTGATGTTGTTCATTTTCAGATATGAACAAAATGGGTTGTTTAGGCTATTATTTAGGCTTATTTAGTATGCAGTATTCATAAGTTTACATTCTGAATTATAGCATAATCCCTGATCCAACAGGATTGTCAGCTACATGGTAAAGTTATAAAATGTTCACTTCGACTTCGTCACACTTACAGGGAGCCAGTTCCCACGGCAAAGAGTATTTCTTCCTCTTAGATTGATTATGTAATTTTATTTTATTATTATTATTTTATTTTTACATTTTAAACTATCTATTTATTTATTTATTTCCTTTTTTTTTTCATTTTAGTCCATTTTGCACTCCCCAATATGGCACTTTTTGTATGCCTTTATATCAGGTCCTATAGCATTATTATAAAAATATTATAGATTTATTGTAAGAATATTTGTATACCATGCAGAGAATGTGCCGTACTGTAGGTTTTTTTTTTTTTTTTTTTTTAAGCACAATGTCACTTAGCTCTATGCTCTGTTCACTGTTGATGTACAGTATATTGAATCTTCTCAGGCCTAACATCTGGCTTAATGTCTAATTTACAAATCCTAATGCTTTCATTTAGAGTCTTCTACATGTTCAGCCAGATTTAAGGGATTTTAAACCATGAATATGTGAATTTTTAACAGTCTAATGGCATTACAATTGTCACATAATTTGGTTTTATATTTCAAGACTGAAAATGAAAACCAGGCACATGGCTTTGAGGGAGCAGTACAAAATTAAATTGAATAACGCAGATGATGGTTCTTATTTCTGTATCCCACTGTTCAGTGTGGTGGTCGTCATGGTAACAGGTTTAACTTTTGCTATGGCTTGCGTGAGCAGTGCTGCTGATGTAGGAGACATTGATAGAACTGCGACATGAGATCATTAGAACTCTTTGTTTTTCTTTTAATGCGAGTGTGTTTTCCTTATAGGTTTTAGGGACTTTAATGAATACATAACTGCACTTTGAATGCAAAGCCCTGTTGCATTTACCCTTTCAATTGAAAATAGCAGAATGAAACCTGTCTGCGTCATACTGATACAGATACAGAAACAGACGTGAGTGACCCACACATGTGCGTATGTGAGTGAGCAAGGCCAGGCTTGCCAGTTGTCCACCTGTCTTTCGGCCCCCGTGTTGATCTTCCCATCTCATCAGTGTTCTGATATGACTGGTGAACACAGTGCGTGATGGGAGAGGCATTTATAGTCCCTCTGTGCATTTTGTTCCAGGAAAGAGGAGCAGAATGACTGCAGTAATGGAAATCCCTGTATGTTTTACCCACTGCTCCAGTTTCCATTTGGCCTTAGGTCAGAGGTGTAAGCACTCTTTATTTAGCTTCTCTTTCTCCAGAATGACATAGGCCTGTCCTCCGTCACATTGACCATGTGAGGATGCAGGACTTTAGGAAAGGACCTGCTTTCACCAGCCTAGGAGCGTATCAGTTGTCTTTCCAAACAGACTCACAACTAACCAGCTTTCTTAGAAAGAGACCTTCTCTAAGAAAAATCAAAAGATACCATCTGTGGATGGTCCTACGGATTTGTCCTACCCCTTTGCTAGTAAAGCTAGATCATATAGCATTGAGTAAAATTGAAATCTTTTGATAATATTTAATACCTTGATTTATGTATGTCATCCGAAATGGCTTATACTAGCTTCGATGTTAACTGCTAGCTATTTATTGAGAAACACAATTATCTTAATGTTATTTGTGTATTTTACTTGTCATTTTATTTCAAGTAGGCCAACAGCACCCCCTAAATATATGCGGATGTTTACATTTTAAGCCTTTATCGGTCAATTCCGATAACATTCCAAAAATATCGTGCATCTCTAATACCCAGTATAGTGGGTAAATAGTAGGTGAAAAGTATGACATTCATAGTGTTCATCTGATGAACACTTAGCCTCGCTATCCCATGAGGCCACAAGAGAGAGAGCTGTGAGTGGCAGATAAGTGATGTAGCTGACATCGTAAGTCACATGACAATGCAAATGAATTGCATTCATACTGCAGCAAGTTTTTCATGAAATGTACGACCTGCTCTGGCAGTATGTGATTTTGGACACATGAAATCATTTTGATGTTAAGTTACTCACCAGCGAAATCATTTCAAATAGTCCTGTATATTGAATATTCCTTATATACTTTGTAGTCTCATATTCGACTTGTATCTCTCAGAGAGAAGTGGCTCAGTACCCAGCCCTCCCCTCTCATTTACACTGAATAATAGATGAATTCTGTGAGACTAGCCCGTGTCCCAGCGGTGCTGCGGGGGGATTTACTCATTGCAGGGTGCTCAAACGTCCTCGACTGCAGAGAGCCTGATGCTTAATTAGACTGTTGACTTTTTATGTATAATCCACACCTCTTTCCCTTCTTTCATCCATCCACCCATCCATGCATCGAAGAGGGAAAAAACACCACATTTCTCTATTTCTGGGCTGATGGGTCATTTTTGTTGCAGCGGGAGCAGGAAAGCTTGTTGTTATGTTATTGTTTGGATTGTTGCTAAGACAGCAGCATGTGCATCCCATTCGTCAGTCTCTTTCTCTTTTTTTCCGCCCACCCAGCCAACTGACCTCGCCACCCTGCGCTCTGCCGGTGGAATGTGTTCGTCTGGATCGAATCAAGGCCTGAACGCGCTCGGGGGCCCTGACGGCCAACTCCAAGTCAGTCGAGGGGACTGCAGCAGCAGCTGGCTTTCTGATATAAATATCCTACAGTAGATTCCTGCAGTCCCACAGCCTTTTGGGCCGCTCACTCTCAGCCTTAGCATTCTGATGGTGTGGGCTGAATGTTTGGGACACACCAAATACCAGACAAGCCTTTAGATTCCTGTTTATTAAGACTGCAGGGATATGTAGCAACCTGCTGGGTGGACAGCATGTGTGTAATCTGTCAGTGAAAACAGGGTTAAATTTGATTTAAACTTTGAGTGAACAGAAAAAAGGGATGAATTATGGGTTGTCACATGCAACAGGTGGACTGATCCCACACAAAGACATTTTTGAGTCATCAGTTTTTTTTTTTACACAGGCCCTGCTGAGGTGAATGTGTCTGCTCTCTCAATTGTTGAAAACAAAAATAGCCCCCAAACAAGTGTTTTACAGTGGTTGTGGAGCAGTTAAGCACATGTAACTCTTTCATTTCTCATTGCACAGACATTTCATTCAATCAGAGGATTTTACATGTTGGTTTAGCTACAGTGGGCATATGTCTTTTGATCATACAGGGCTTTGATATCTGGTAATCGTTTAGAGCCAATAATAAATATTGTGTGCAGATGAGCAGTTCACTTTGCATAAAAGACTATCACAGTTTATCATTGATGAATATTTTAACTTGGCTTTTATTGTTATAATTTCAGGTTTCATTTTAAATTTAGTAATTTATTAATTTTAGTTTTTTTTTATTTCTATTTTGCTTTTGATTTTTTTTCTGCTTATGTTTAGTAATTGTAGTAGGCTATGTCTACTTAAACTTACTTATTTTAGTTGACATGGCAACATTTATTAATTAAGTTTTTCATCTGATATTTGTATTTTCGTTTTCTTTTTCTTTTATTTCACATTTATTTCATTTTTTTTGTCATTAAGGGTGCTATTTAATGCTCTATTATTGTGCAGTCTGTTACAATTGGTTTGTGTTAACTGTGTTTGTTTCATAGCAGATTTGAATGTTTACACTCAGCTTTTTTTCTTTACTTTGATCTGTAATTCAATAATTAGATTTTCAATATTTTCAATCATTAAATACAGAATTGTAGTGGAAATCGTTTCACTTATGATAAAAAGATCTTCTCACCATCTTGCCACCTTGCACTTAAACCATAATATGTAACCTTTCTAGATATAATTTCCAAAAACTGACATGCTATTTTTGTGAAAAATTGAATCCAGTAATTTTTGAATCCAAAATCATACTGATTTTTCCCTGTCTTTTGCAGCTATTTTGAACCCCAAGAACCCAAAGGAACCACCCAAATCCTTCAGCTTCGACTACTCGTACTGGTCTCACACCTCAGTAAGTCTCATTTTCTCTCTCTTTCTCCTTCTGTCCTTTTCCTGCTCTTTCTACTTTTTCCGCTGAGCTGGCTCAGTGGACAAAAAAATGTGCCTGTGGTCAGATTTACAGCTGTAATTAATCATCCCCTAAAATAAAGTCTGTATTAACGTGTTTTGTTCTCTTTTCTTCATTTCTCTGCTAGCCGGATGACCCCAGCTTTGCGTCACAAAGCCTTGTGTACAATGACATCGGGAAGGAGATGTTGCAGCATGCTTTTGAGGGATATAACGTATGTATTTTTGCCTACGGCCAGACCGGAGCTGGCAAGTCCTACACCATGATGGGAAAGCAAGAGGAAGGACAGGAAGGCATTATTCCTCAGGTATGTATGTAATATCACAGCATATGTTTCACCTTAATGGATCCAAAGTAAAAGACATGCTTAAGAGCTCAGCAGCGACTGAGATGTTTCTGATCTCAAAGCAGACATTGCCAGAAGACATTAAGACATTAGCGCTCCGTCTAGCACGTCCGGCAGGGGTAGAGTTATTTGTGCTCTGTATCGATCGCTCTCTCTCTCCTCCCTAATGTGCTCTTTTTGTCCCCCTCCCAGCTTTGTGAAGAACTCTTTGAGAAAATCAATGACAATAACAATGAGGAGATCTCATACTCGGTGGAGGTGAGCAACAAACACATCATGACTCCTCGGTACATTCCTGACTCACTTTACACGCTCTCCATCTGTTGAAATGCTGTTTTTGTTGTGTTACCTCACTGCTTACTATCTCAGCAATGGGGGGGTTTGTTCAGAGCCTACTCAAGTGTTCAATAATTGAGAGAAAGTTATATCTCATTTTTATATGCTTATTGTAGGTGGCTTATATGGAGATATACTGTGAGCGGGTGAGGGACCTGCTAAACCCTAAGAATAAAGGGAACCTGCGTGTCAGGGAACATCCTCTACTTGGGCCGTATGTTGAAGACCTCTCAAAACTGGCTGTCACCTCTTACACAGACATAGCTGACCTCATGGATGCTGGTAACAAAGCCAGGTGAGAGAGAAGAAAACTTATTGTACTTTATAAGTTTTTTTTTTTTTTTTTTTTTTTTTTTTTCAGTTTGGGTGTTGCTATTGAAGGGTAGTGGTTAGATTTTTTTTTTTTGACAAGGGGAAATGGAAAAGTGTTATGTTTCATCCAGTGATACTCAGACTGATAGTCATGTGTAAATGTGACTCTCTTGGGAAGAAGTAACACGCTTCTAATCCTCCTGTGCTGATTCCCTGGGTTTATTTGTGGAGAATGTGACGTGTAAAGCCTGTTTCTCTCGAGAGCGTCCCACCCAGTGCCATATCCGGCACATGAGCTGCATTGATGTCTTATTCCTGCACTTACCAGCACTTTCCAGGATTATTCTCTCACACTCTGGTGATAAGCATCTAGAGCGATCTATAAACTTCCAAAGCAGCCTTTCAACCTTTTTTCAGGCCAATAAAGAGATTATTGGTGCAAAGAGAAAAGGAGTAGCCTGAAATAGCATATAATACCATATTAACGTATTTATATACATTTTTGTGGTATGATTCTTATGTTGCAAATCTATTCAAATAATCATTCTTGATATTTTAATTGTACTTTTAATGTGAGACAGACAATGGAAGATTTTACTGAATTTCAACTTTTAACTATAATGGTATTTTTCTTTAATGCATATTTTCATTTACTAATATATTATTATTATTATTATTATTATTATTATTATTATTATTATTTATGTTTTATTTATTTTCTTTTGAAACATATTTTTGTTTAATGCATTTTTTCCCTCATAAATTTACTTTGACATCACAGTTCAATCTTTATTCTTGTATTTTTGTTATGCAATTTTTTATTTATTTTATATTTTATTTATTTATTCTTCACAAGTACTTTGAGTTCAGCATTGACCCCCATTAAAAACCCTAGTTTAATAGTATGCAGTTTTACACAGATGTTAAAAATAAGGTCAAGAAATGTAAGAAAATACTATTACATCATGTAATATCCATTAATATACATTGTATATAATTATACATTTGTTTTACTCAAATAATTATATGTATGTGACACCTATGACACTCATTTCGCTCTCTGTATCCGCAGAACTGTTGCCGCCACCAACATGAATGAGACGAGCAGCCGCTCTCATGCAGTCTTCACTATCGTTTTCACCCAGAGGAAGTATGACAGCGAGACAGACCTGTCCACAGAAAAGGTTAGATATTTTATACCCATCCACAGCCATTATGACATTTTACAGAGCTCAGATTCGTCCTGCAACCCAAAGTCAGCAAATCCTGTACCAAGTTGAAAGAAAAACAGAGAGAAAGAGACCCGTCCCACTCATCCTGTGTTTGTGGGGCTCATTGTTTAATCGCTGTGGACACAAAGACCGCTCTATGAGGTCCACGGGCACAATGGCTATTGTACAGAGCTACTACATTAGATTCACTACACAGGTCTTGCCTCAGTCCTCGCTCTAATATTACTCATCCAGTTTGGCAGCGGCATCGCTGGCCAAAACTCAAGCATGACAAAATTAAAAGATAACCCAAGTATCCTTTAGCACAATTACTTGTGCATGCATGCACCAATGATTTTACAAGTACCCTAAAATGATTGGATGATTGAATTATTTAGCTAAACAAGTGCTTTCTGAATCAGTTTGTTTGAATCACCACTATATCAGAAATACCTATATGATTCTATTGCTAATAGACATATGGGAAACAAAAGACTCCCACGTACATTGTATGCAATACTGAAGAGATTTCCTTTGTGTCTTATTTTAGTGTGTGTTGATCAGTCTGAAAGTATCTCTGCTGTCTGGTTTCAGGTCAGCAAAGTCAGCCTGGTGGATCTGGCAGGAAGTGAGCGTGCTGACTCAACAGGGGCCAAAGGAACCAGACTGAAGGTACAGACTAATTTTAAAGCCTCTCTAGAACTCCACCACCACCTGGCATATGTAAAAGTGACTGCACTCTCCTCCACATGCCACAAATATTCTGAGAATGTGACATGCATGACAGAACATAAAACACTCAAAACAAAAACATGCATCAGAGTTATTTTTTATTCCTTTAAGGGTTTGTTTGTTTAAATTGCAAACATATTTTAAGCTGAAATGTATTGAATTTGATGTAATCATGAAGCTGACTGTTCACCTGTTTGTGCTTCTTAGGAGGGAGCAAACATCAATAAATCTCTAACTACACTAGGAAAGGTTATTTCAGCCCTAGCTGAGGTGGTGAGTATTGTTCAATACCTGTCTCTCTCTCTGCCTGTTTGCCTGCATGTCTTCAGTACTATAACTCTGTGTGCTGTCTGTCTCTCTCCTGGCAATGCTTCCCTTCCCAGGATAACTGTACCAGCAAGGTAATCTTTCCCGGTGTACGGTCACTAACCACTGAACCGTCTCTATCTAAACCTATCAACCTTTATCCATGTAACCTTTTGTCTTAAAAGTGTCTCTTATTCTAGTCTTGATGTATCATACATCAAGTCATTTCCTGAACCCCCTTCATTATTACAGCAGTAGCTGTATTTACATGCTATATTTCAACATGTTTTACCGGCTGTTTTGAAATAGAGCAAGAAGAAAAAGAAGACAGACTTCATTCCTTACCGAGACTCAGTGTTGACATGGCTGCTAAGAGAGAATTTAGGTATGGATGATGATCCATAATGATTAGAAATGATTATGATATCTACTATGTTGCATGGGTATTATAAACCAGCATTTAAAAATAGAACTGACTGTATTTCAAAATAATTCAACAGTTCTCTATGTAATATGATTGGACTGTTAAAGGAATAGTTCACCCACTTCATTATTTAAAACAAAATTTTTTATATTATTTTATTTTATTATTATTTTTTTATTTTTAGCTTGACAGACCCAATCCTTATTCACTGAATTTTTATTTTTGGGTGAACTATTCCTCGGAATATTATCTATATTCAACAGATTGAAATAAAATTTTCTCATACAATGCCAACCAATAGCTATTAAATGAAAATATTGCAGAGGTTTACCATTTAAAATGAATTTTAACCATTTAAAACAACAGAAAATTACACTTGTGCTTTCTTTAATGGTCTGTGGAAGGTGCATCCTTTAAACTCATTGGCCTGTCTTAGATCAATACTCCAGTCGAAAGAAACTGCATTACTTGGTGTTTCTAATTGCTTGCATAATTGTGCTTGTTCACCAGGAGGTAACTCAAGGACAGCTATGGTGGCCGCCCTGAGTCCTGCTGACATTAACTATGATGAAACTCTCAGCACACTCCGGTAAGAATTCACGTCCTACTCCCTCTTCACATTTAAACAGTGTATCTTCCATTCGATGGTCTTGATTGTGATAAGGGGACTCTTGTGATATCAATAGCTGTTTGGATCATTGTCATTGTTTGCTTATTCACAGATATGCAGACAGAGCCAAGCAGATCAAGTGCAACGCAGTCATCAACGAGGACCCCAACGCCAAACTGGTGCGGGAGCTGAAGGACGAGGTGACACGTCTAAAGGATCTGCTCTGTGCCCAGGGCCTTGGGGACATTCTGGACAGTAAGTCAAGGCACAGTGCCCCCCAATGGCTACTTCTATACATGCCCAATTGCCAGGCAAATAGGAGGTCACTTACTGTGCTCACAAGTGGCAAATTCTTCAGCTCTGATCTAATCCTCCAGTCTGCATTGTCTTTATGTTGTTCCTTCTATGTCTTCATTTAACCATTTCATCAACATGCGATGGAGATCAGGGATCTGATTGTTAGAAATTACAATACTGTTTTCCAAAAACCAAGTCCAGGAGTGTTTCCATCTCATGTTTGTCTTCACAATATTTTGTCTAGTCAAATCTAACTGCCTCTGTCAGTCATTCCTCTCCTAGTCCTTTCAACTCTGACCTTCTCCTGTTCTTCCTGCTTCCCTTCAGTCGAGCCAATGGGGGATGATTACCTTGGAAGTGGAAGCAAATGTGTGTATACGCTTGACAGGGGCTGCATCCTCTTGCTCTTCTCTTTTGTTACCAGTAGCTTATTCATTGCTTCTGGAATACAAAATTGTGTCGGCTTTGCATGCCTCAGTTTTTTTTTACTGCAAGGAATCCCAGACATACAACAGATAAATATGCGATGGATTGGATGGGTTAGATTGCCACTGGCAGGCTTTATGCTTGCTCTTACCCTAATTTGATTGACTGTCTGGCATGGTGCAGTCTTAATGGCAGGATTTTCTCCAAATAAGCCCAACCCCATGCTACAGCACGATAGATCAGATAGACTGCATCTGGAAGCACTTAAAGGGATAGTTCACCCCAAAATGAACATTTTGTTGTCATTAAATCTTTATTGTATTCTTTTGTGAAGCGCATGGCCTAGCTTCATTTCCATACAAGGAAAGGACATTTATACTTTGTGTAATGAATAAACCAAATGGATGATTTGCAATTAAAGGAAGAAAATCAGTTTTGGACTTCCTCAAAAAAATATTTTGTATGACATTCTACTGAATGTAAATTTGCTTAAGAAGCAGATTTTTTTATATAATATTGATATACACATGCATACACAGTATGCATTGTAAAAATTGATGGTAGTTTAATAGTTTAATATTAAGATGTCTTTTTAGAGAATGTGTCTTGAATTAAAAACCGACATGAAATGGCATTGCAACCCCTTTTATCTCCATAATCTGACAAATTTTCAAATGAAATAGAAAACAAAACAAATAATAATGAATGATAAAATCCAATTTAAATGGATTTTGTCTTGTTCCATTTGATTTTCCACTTGTTTTAAACTAAATGTGTTAAGGTTTAGGCTTAAAACCAATAGAATAAGAAAAAATACAGTTTACTTTAACAGTCCAGTTAGAATATTAGTGAATAATAACTTAAATTTATTTTTTTGACTCAAATAATCTATTGTATGACATTCTGCTGAACGTCAAAGCTAAAAGTTTTATGGTTTGGAATGACGTGGGTGAATAAATGATAGGTTGTTCATTTTTAGGTGAACTATCCCTTTAATATCGCTCCTTTAATCTGATTGTATTTTGCTGTTTAATTGTTATTGTCCTTTATTGTCCTCTTTTTATTTTCTGCCTAGTGAGGTTTTATTGTGTCATTTAACTGTTCATTGCAGGTCACGATATTAACGATGTTAAAACAATGATCTATCGGAGAAAAGGTGCATGTTTTCATCATCTTACAATTGGAGATTAGCAGTTGCAGTGGTAGTGTTATAATACGTAGCTGCTTTAGTCCAAATGCGTCTGAATCCTCTTCCTTCCCTGTTCTTCGTATCCTCTTACGCAAGTTCGGTGTACCTTTTCAAAAGCTGCAGAACCGAATCAGAGCTCAGGCGGCTATTTGGTTGGGAGTTCTTGATATGCGTAGAGAGATGAACGCACACTGTGCTTTCTACCGCTACAACCATATGGCACTGGGAAAGCGAACATTTTCACTTGACCGAAATGCTTGCCATGGTCTGTGTGCTAGCGACCTCAATCGCATCATCTGAACGCATGAACAGTAATGTAATGCAGTGCTGTTACGCCGCCATGTTGGCCTAGTTGCTTCAGGAGAGTCTTTTCAGATAAATGAAGTGGGGAAAAATCCAATAGAGTGAATATGCAGCAGAAAGCTTGACTGAACTGAGATAAAGCTGCCTGGGAGAGGTTTCGTAAGCACAGTCCCCTAGTCACCGTAGCTCTACCAAAAAGATGTTTTGAAGAGCTTTGTGGTAGCCAAACATTGACAGCATCATCACTTTAAGAGCGATGTACCGCGTGGAAAAGACTTTTTATAGCTTGTATCTGCAGCATGTTATCATACTGCTCTTCCAGCCCCCAAGCCTCCCTCTCCTGGTTTTGACCTTTATGCAATCCCTCCACCCCCATCTCTTCTCTCACATCTGAGAAGTGATGTCAGTTTTCACCCAGGTCAGAATCAAATCAAATTGATTTATCACATTTAAAAGAGCTTGTATAATCGACTGCACTGTTTGCAGGTCACATGTTGTTGAATATTACATAATTGATTAAAAATAATGAATATTTATAGCAAGCTACTATTAAAAAAAAAAAAACTGATGCCATTTATTGTCATAACGCTTAAAATGAGTGCATACTTCAAAAATCCTATTCTTAATTAGTACCTTCCAAGTAAACTATTTACATTTACATTTAATCAACTTTTATCCAAAGTGACTTACAAATGAGGGTAATAGAAGCAATCAAAACAACAAAAGAGCAACAGTATATGTGTTGTGATAAGTCCCGTTTAGTCTAACGCAGTATACATAGCAAGTTTTTTTTTAATAATAATAAATAAAAAGAATAAAACAAAAGAGATAGAATAGATGGAGTTAGTGTTAGAGAGTCAAGTTAACATTTTTAATAATAATTAAAAAGAAAACAAGTAGAATATAAAAACTGAAAAAGAATAGAGAGCGCTAGTGTTAGAGGATCAATTTTTTTTTCTTTTTTTTTTAATAAATACAAAGAAAACAAGTCGATAGAATAGAAATACAGAGTTAGTGATAGATTTTCAAGTAAAAATATTATTTTTTAAAAATTACTGTTAATATAAAATATTCTTAAAATGTAATATTTTATAACAAGTTAAGTTAAGACCTAAGCAAAATTTTATAAAATATTAACATCCATATAGTAAAATTTTAAATTCAGTGTTTCAAAAATAATATATACTGTTGTTAAATTAATATGCTTAAAACAAGGCAAATTTACCTAAGAAGCAAAATTTTATAAAATATTATTTACATATTAAAATATTATGTACAGTGTTTTAAAAATGACAAAATTTATAAATACTATATACTGTAATATATGCATTTTGTAGTTCTGTAGTGTAGTTCTTAAAATAAGAAAAATTGACCTAAGAAGCAAAATTGTATAAAGACTTAATTTCTGAGAATGTATCTTGAATTGAAAATCAACATGAAACTGCTTCAAAGTTTATTTCCATAATCTGATGCATTTCCAAATAAAATATAATATTCAGCAAGACAAAAATGAATGATAAATGTTGAATTTGTGTATTTGTCTTGTTCCATTATTTTTTTCATTTGTTCATTTAAGCTGTATTTAGTGAGGATTACAACTAAAGAATTGCCAGTGGAACAAGACAAAATGCTGTTAAATTCAAGATGCATTCCCTGAAACAAGTCTTAATAGCTTGTTTTAAATATGACAGAATAGGATTTTTAAAGTAATGGGGATAGAAGCGTGTTTATATAGAAGGACCGGAGGTGAAAACTGTATCTGACTCTCTGACTGGTGTGTTTGTTGTAATCCTTTGATGTGAACTGTGTGTCTTACATTGGTCTTTCCTCCTCTTTGTCCTTTTTCTTCTTTTCTTTCTTTCTGTCTCCTGTACTCGCTCACATTTCTGTCTCCACCACTTTCGCTTCTTCCTCCTTGCGTCGCCTGTCTGTCCTCTGTGGCTCAGACCTGAAAGATATACACAACAATAAGCATAGATACTTGCTTGCCTCAGAGAACCAACGGCCTGGCCATTTCTCCACAGCACCTATGGGCTGCCTGACAGCCTCTCCGTCCTCAGGCTCTCTGTGCAGCCAGGCAGGGCTCCAGTCTGTCTCAAGCATCCAGGAGCGCATCATGTCCACGCCGGGTGGAGAAGAGGCCATCGAGAGGCTGAAGGTACACAGACAAGCATTTTACAAACAAAAGAAAAGTCAAGGGCTTAAGTGAATAATCATTTCCTGGCGTCACAGAGGTTTCCTCTTGAATTAATCAAAACTAATTAGCTAACAATGTGTAATAAGATAATGGAGGTGCTTCAGGCAGCTGCTGACCTTTAACATTCAAAATGTTCTACTCATGATGATTTGCATGTTCTCATACATATGTATAAAAAAGAAGTCCTACTTTCCCACCCACCAGTGGCTTGATGCCATTCACTGAGACTCTCTGTAAATGAGTGAGATAGTAAAGGAGGAAAAGAGAGAGAAAAAGTAGACGTGGCTAGAGCTTCCAGGCATTAGTTTCCATGGTTACGGCAAGTGGCTCGCAACAGTGACATCAACCTCCGACGCAATTTGACTGAAAATCGGACAGAAATAGACCTGGTCTTTTGTATCAGCCAAAAATATGGATAATAAAATGTGAGAGCATCCTTGACCTTGATCAATAACATAATCAAATGGAAGTCAGTTTGTCCTGTGTGATTCACACGCAAACCAGTCACTACATGTCATCTGTGATTCCCTGCATACAATCTATTTCTTACTGGTCAATAGTTTGGAATAATTAGAATTTTTAAAATGTTTTTAAAGAAGTAAATACAATAATATTGTGAAATATTACAGTGATTTCTGAAGGAAAGTGTGACGCTGAAAACTAAAATAATGGCTGCTGAAAATTAGCTTTGACATCACAGGAATAAATTACATTTTTAAAATATGTTAGAACAAAAATCAGTTATTTTATATTGTCATAATATTTCCCAAATTTCCTATATAAAATTATTCCAAAATTTTGACCAGTAGTGTATATGTATACACAGTGTTGGGGAGTAATTACATAATTTAATTACAAAATAAGAGTTACTGAGCAAATATGTAATTAAATTACAGTTACTTATGAAAATATTAAAGATTACAAAGGGGGTTACATCTGAATATTTTCTCACATTTAGGTTTGATTGATTTCTTTCCCAAATTGCATTGACTGCTCTAAAATATGAGAAACCATTGTTTCAGGAGTTTAGGACACAGAATATGACACATGCTTATTTCATAACCATTTAATTTCCTATTTGGGTTTATATAAATGCTTTATTTTTTAAGATTAACAGTTTTTTCCAAAGCATTGTTAGATGCCAGTGTTTCCTGTGTAAAGATTTTATTTCAAAAACATGATTTCAAAATGATTAACATTTGAGAAAAATTTGTTAGAAATTTAGAAAAGTAATCAAAACGTCATCAAATGTAGTCAGTTACATTAATAAAGTAATTCAAATAGTTACACTACTTATTTAATTTTAAATAGGGTAACTTGTAATCTGTAACCTATTACATTTCTATAGTAACCTTCTCAACACTATTCACAGATCTAATATAATGATAATCCAGTCTTCCTAGTCCTCTGTAGTTATCTGGGTTTGTCAGAAGGATCAGCTCACAGGTTACTTTCTACATGAACAGATGGCAGGGGTGTTAACCCTTTAGGAAGGATCTAGACTAGAGGGAGCTTCCTGTCCCTTAAGCCAGATGGTTCTGGTCTTCCTCCTGGCCAAGGACAATAACGGCCAGACACAATAGAGGAAAATGAGCATTGGGCTTCCCGTATTTAACTGTTTACTGCTCTTGACCTCACGTCAGGCATTTGTTCCATTGCATGCAGACTTATGGCCTGGTTTTGCCCTTTTAGCTATAGGACCCTGAAATTTATGACCTTCCCACTACTTGCAATGTCGGACTTAACATATAGCAAAATGTGCTCCGACACTGAGAGCAGAATAAGCCTCTTAGTAGTATGCACAGGTCAGGCAGGTCACAATGGCTAGTGAGTGGAAATGGCAATCTGGAAATATTTCTTGAGAACCATATCAGCAAATTAGAGTGATTTCTAAAGGTTCATATGACAGACTTTCTGCTGAAAATTCATCCATCAGATGTATAAATTGTTTTAAAACACATTAAAATCAATTTTTAAAAATTGTAATAACATTTCACAATATTGTATTTGTACTGTATTTTTGATCAAATAAATGAACATTGGTGAAAAATCTTATACATTCCAGATTTTGAATGCTAGTGTAGATTATGTATATAGTCTATGTCTATATTTGTGCCAGCAATATTTAGACATTTCAGGCCTTGTTTTATACCTCACAGCATAAATTTCCTTTGAAATATCCCTCTTTGTCTGCCGTCCCGCAGGAGTCAGAGAAGATCATAGCCGAGCTGAATGAGACCTGGGAGGAGAAGCTGAGGAAGACTGAGGCCATCCGTATGGAGAGGTCAGTGAGGGTTTAGGTGCCATCTGGCACCCTTCCTATTGTCTCTGTGCCCATACCCATCATGCTGGTGAGGAGTGTCTGCTATGTGTCCGCATGCTCAGCTGGTGTCAGTCTGTACCAGACTTAAGCAGCTGTCAAATTGCACACAGCACACTGACGTCAACAGTAACATGCACATTCAAATATTCAAGAAATATTTTCCTGATATCTTTAGTGCTAACTGCTAAGGTGTTGAATGTAATGTCATTCAGCATGGGCCTGATGTTTTCCTTCCCTCCCATCAGAGAGGCGCTGCTGGCAGAGATGGGAGTGGCCATACGGGAGGATGGGGGAACCCTGGGTGTCTTCTCTCCTAAAAAGGTACAACTCTTCTTCATCATTAATCACCATTACTGTCTGCACCAGTCACCTCCTTCTCATGTCTGGGCCTTTCTTTCTTCGTATTTCATCATCCATCATTCTTCTTCTATTCCTTTTTTTTCTTTTATCTTTTGTTTTGCTTGCCTCTTGCAATGGACTCCTATTAGTTTGGTCCTGATAGACCAACGTCGCTGTCTATTGAGGACTTTAGTATTTATTCTTCTAATCAGGTTTGTAGAATTCAAGCTAATTTTTCCCATTTACATTTTTAAATTCCTACCAAAAAACAAATAAATAATTAAATAAAAATAGAGTTCATGTAGCAAGCCATAGTTGTGTATTACTAAATATTAGTTGTTAATATTTTCCCACATCACACTTAATTTAATTTTATGTACAGATTAATGCACATCACCATCAGCGTGCTATAGTGTTTCCTGCATCAGCATGCAACGTGACCGATTTTGACAGATTCAAAAACGAATGATTCTCATGAGTCTAAACAATCAGTTCTTTTAATAAACAGGACAAGAAGTTTTCGCCTTTTTGCATTATTAGTTAAATCAATCAGAGCTGTTACTGATTTAACTGACTGGATGTTTATATGTCAACATGTAAAGACACCTTTTACAACAGATTTGTGTTATGTTGTATTTTAATAAAAAAATTATAATTTTTATATATATATATATATATATATATATATATATATATATATATATATATATATATATATATATTTATTTATATATTTATTTCTAACTACAGAGTAGGGACTGACGTTTTTGCTTGCAAAACAAGGTCCATTGTGTGCCAGAAATCAAATTTACCATAATTGCATTATGTCTTTTTAGTATTCCGCCCTGAAACACATCAACAGATTTAGCCTGTATCTAAAACAAGGCCTCTCTTCCCTGTTATTTAATTGTTTTTATTTGCCTACTTATTCATGCTTTCATTCAGTTTCTCTCCTCTTTTTCTCTGACATCTCTCTCATTTTACTGTCAAATAGCTTTACGTTGAAAGGCCCTGTGAAGTCTATACTGACTTTAATGGGGTGTTTTCACCTAAAAAGGTTGGTATAGTAGTAGATTATGATGTACAGTAGTTTGTAGTTATTTACTTGATAGAGGTTAATGTAGTGCATTATCGTCTTTTGAAGAAGCCACATTTAATGGCTTTCTGTGAGTTATTATAATTAATTGAAATGGCATTTAACCTCATTATTTCACTTTTTAATTAGCCCGTAAATGTAACTGTAGTTTTAGTGACATTAGTCACTTTTGTCAGACTTGTCTTATATTATCATTGACCCTGCTTCCCTACAGACCCCTCACCTGGTGAACCTGAACGAGGATCCTTTGATGTCAGAATGTCTGCTTTATTATATAAAAGATGGAATAACAAGGTATGAAATCACTTTCAGAACTGTCAGAATTTTCTTAGCTGTCTGTGTGTTGCACTGAAGCATCTTATGATTGCTACATATCTAACCAGTTAAGGGTCCTATATATATATATATATATATATATATATATATATATATATATATATATATATGCTGTGAGATAAAAAAAAAGCTGAAAACTTGATGCATTATGCTTGGTTACAGTTCTGTAATGTGGATGTCAGAGTATCCCTGCATGAATTAAAATAAATGTCTTTGTTTTGACAGGGTGGGCCAGGCAGATGCAGAAAGAAGACAGGATATCGTTCTAAGCGGAGCGCACATCAAAGAGGAGCACTGTATTTTCCGCAGTGAGAGGAATGCCAACGGAGATGGTTAGAGCTCACTTACATCTTAAGATCCATTTAACTGTGTTCAGTTCACGTGTCAGCTGTTAAACGCTTTTAAAGCAGACATGATCAGTTCAGTGCAAATTAACAAACTTTTCTGTCAAAGATTATTTCTTTGTTCTTTACCCTTTTACTCAATGAACCTCTTATATTAAGCTTTTCTGCTGGAGGTAGTGAATTGTCTTCTGTCTCTACAGTGATTGTCACGTTGGAGCCATGTGAAGGATCTGAAACATATGTGAATGGAAAAGGTGTGACTTCTGCAGTCCAACTGCGCTCAGGTGACTCACTGACAGCTGCCTGCACATTTCAGTTCTGGTTTAATCTGGTTGATTGTATTCATATAAAAAAACAAAACAAATGAAACATAATTTGGGAACTATTCTCTTTATATTTCAATACGAATGTAAGCTATTTCCTGTGAATGTGCCTCATTAGCCTCTGTAGGTAAATGACAAAATGCATTAAGCAATAGAACTGTTTGCGCTACAGATTACTGATTACAGATAATGCATTAATGTGATAACAAATGCCAGTTTGCAGCATAATGGACTTGGTACGGCTAAAAGAACCGAAAGTGGCTGACACCAGAAACCTTGCACATTCAAGTTGGATAATACATGTGCAAAATTTGTTTATAGGCTATTATATTGTTCCAATGTGTACATACCTGTTCATTCCTCAGGTAACCGCATTATCATGGGAAAGAACCACGTGTTCCGGTTTAACCACCCTGAACAGGCTCGTGCTGAGCGTGAGAAGACCCCAACAGCAGAGACCCCCGTAGAGCCAGTGGACTGGACCTTCGCCCAAAGAGAACTGCTGGAGAAACAGGGTATTGACATGAAGCAAGAGATGGAGAAGAGGTACGAAAGCACTAATAATCATCAGATTTTATTAAACGACAGCTCCAGGTTCAGTATATCCTTTTGACTCATCCCTCAGGCACTTTGCAATGAAAATACAGTTTAGCAAGTAATAGTAAACGTTCACACTAGTCTCTGGTTAACACATGTATATGGAAACTGTGCATTTGAACATTTATTGTCTTTGTAAGTGCCTTACTGGAAAATATAAATATCTTTTTAAAGTAAGGATGAGTCAATTATTTTTTGTGGTAATCGACATAATACCTTATATGCTGTCAATGGAGCTTAATTTAACTATTCAAACTCGCAAAATTCTTTCAAGGCAAGTGTGGATTCCAGCTAATACATAGTATAGGGTTGGATAGCCAACCAAAGCCAGGGCCACCCAGCAGCTACAGAAGACAAAATCTACATTTTGTGAAGTTTAAGCTCTTGGTATGGAATGTGAGCAAATATGAATTGGATTATTGTAAGAAGGATTTTTAGGATTATGTTGCGGAAAGGAAATGCAGTGAGTGTAAGAAAGAGCAGCTTTTTGATGCAGTGGTCTCGCACTGTATTATATCAGGCTTACAGAAATGGAGATCCTGTACAAAAAAGAGAAGGAAGAAGCGGACCAGCTGCTTGAGCAACAGAGACTGGTAAGGCTGAATCTCTTTGATAATTATTGTTTCTTCTGTTGTTTATCAGAGGACCTGTTCTTTCGTTTCAATTAGACCTTAATTGTCCTTCCAAATTAGACTGAGGGGAGAGATGTGCCATTTGATGGACAGTAAAATGGGCCCCTAGTTTTCTACTTGCTCTGCTGAAGTCCAACCAGCACTAATTCTGCACTCTTAGCTCTGACAACTTGAGACTTTTGTGTGTCTGTATGTGTGTGAGAGAGAAACACTTCTCCCAGTGCATGGCTGAACCTCTTTGCATGGTAACTGAATCCACTCTGTCTGGTTTGAGATAGCAGATGGCCCATTGCTGATATGGACTGATTTACATACTCAGTTTGATACAGCAAGAATTAGCGAGAATTTCTTATTGAAATTTTCACTTTTCTCTCATAGATTTGAGATGTAACCTTAAAAAACAGCATCAGCAGAAAAATACCAATTCGGCTTTTAATTAGTAATCTGTGTTTTTATGAGCATTACATTGTTGTGTAAGGCATTGGTTTGCCATGTACTAGTTAAAGACTCCATGAAATAAAAATGGGAGCTTTTTTTGTTGAGATTTGACAAATGTATGATTTATAGCTGCCATTTAACTTAAAATATTTATTAAATGTTTTAATGTGATTATTAAAAAAAAAAAAGCTGATTTGAATTAAACTAAATTAACACTTCAGGGTTATATGTTTTTATGTAATTTTTTGGAAATAGACAAAAAAGATCCACCATCTACATAATTTGATATAAAGTAAAAAATATATATAAAATTTTATGTAGAAGTTTTTTTTTTTTACTTTAGTAGTTACCATACAGTATATGAGCCAGTTGTTTAATTTTAAAACAACAAACAACATTTTGTTCATATGACACTTAATTTTAATATTTTTCACACAGTATAAATGGGTCTTTGCAAATATTTATTTAAAAAAAATACTTTCACAGTAATCACCAGATCTGGAGATCTTTTACATCATAGAGTTGACATCACACTATTGCCCGTTACCATTTTTCATGGGGTCTTTAAATTAAATTGGAGATCTTTTCTTTGGTTTATTCTGTATGCTACTTTTGCATGGTTTGTTTTTGTAGCATGTTTAACAGATTAATTTACAGGGTACTTAGTACCTCATTTAGTATTTGTTGCTGAGCAGTGTTGTTAAGCTGGTCAAGCTTGAGTCAGCGTTTAATTTACCCAAATAGATTTTGTTTCTTCTGAGTTTGTTGGTTTTCTCAATGCAATTGCTGATATTTCCAATGCATTGTTGCCATAACCCAAGATTTCTGCTGTAGTTGATGAAGGCTAGTGACAATGTGGTTTCTCATTGACATCTGTAGCCTTGAGTTCTACACACCTGTGTCTGGCCAGGCACAGAGGGCATGCTATAACACAGCTATTCATGCTGGGGGTCTTAATCAATGATGACAAGCTCTCCAATGCTCAGATGGTCTCATTCATATAATCTCATACACAGAACGACACAGATATCGTACACTGCACTTACACAACTACGATTACATGGTCGCCAGCTGTCTCCTTTGTTATTTGACTGTGATTTTTGTATTGTCCTTGTTTTACTTGACCTGGAAAATGAGAAACTGCATTTTCTCTCAACTAACCTCTTAACTGTAGTGGATGAAATCGATGCTTTTAACCTCCTCAGAGCCTGTCCTTTCTCTTTTTTCTTCTCTTTACTGACCTGTAATAAACACGCAAGAGTCTAACCCACTGCTAGAGCTAGAAAAACTCTAAAACCAAATCTTCTCTATCAAGGACTTCATATGACGGATTGAAGCAAAACTCGTCAGGCTTTGCTGCATGCCACTAAAGCATGTTTGGGGTGCGACTTTCAAGAGCTCTAATTGAAGAGGATGTCATGAATTTAAACTTGACAAAAAAGAAAGAAACCAGCGCAACAGCAAAAACAGCAGATCAAGCAACATCTATCCCCTTTTTGTTGACATTTTTCTCATAATCATGAAAGTCATGCCTTGCATTTACTTTTTATAGTGATATGCAACTTGGGAATAATGGTCATTTTTGAATTTGTATCTACACACTGTAAATCTAAAAAAATAACAGTAAGCATTGTCAAATGCATCTGCGAGTACATAATCCTCTCTAAAATTTTCATATCTGTAAATCGACTTGCAGTCTAGAAAAATTTGCTTTTGGCTTTTCCTGCTGTTAGAAATCGTCAAGTAGGTTGACTTTTTTTTTTTTTTTTTTTTTTCTCAGCTTAATGAATCAATTTTTATATTCTGCAGTTTAAATATTATATTGTTTTCTCAAGGTTTTTAAATCTCTAGAATGTTTCACATATGTAATTAGGAAATCCTGTGTATCTAATGTGTATAGTCAAAAACAAATACTTCAGAAATGTACATGTATAAATTGAATGTTAACTTTCATCGTTAAACAAACCAGTAGCAGTGCTTCTGCTTTCATTATAATCTCATATCACAAAGCATCATCTCATTTAGCTGTTCCCATTTTGCATATCACAACACTGTCCATTCTTTACAGAAAACATTCCTTTTGATTTCGATATCCCATTTTAATTTTCCCATTTTGTTTTTCGCACTCTTTGGTTTGTTTCCTGTTTTGTTCTCTCAAGGATGGAGACTCTGATAGTGGCGACGACTCTGATAAGAGGTCGTGCGAGGAGAGCTGGAGACTCATCACTTCACTTCGGGAGAAACTTCCTCCCAGCAAGCTCCAAACCATAGTCAAAAAGTGTGGCTTACCCAGCAGCGGTAAAAGACGAGAGCCTGTCAAAATGTACCAGATCCCTCAGCGTCGTCGCCTTACAAAGGACTCCAAATGGGTGACTATCTCAGATCTGAAGATCCAGGCAGTCAAAGAAATTTGCTATGAGGTGGCTCTGAATGATTTCCGTCACACCCGTCAAGAGATTGAGGCTCTGGCCATAGTAAAAATGAAAGAGCTTTGTGCCACCTACAACAAGAAAGATCCGAATGAACGTGATTCTTGGAGAGCTGTGGCTCGAGATGTCTGGGACACTGTAGGGGTCGGGGACGAACGAATTGAAGATGTCATAACCAACGGGCGAGGAATAACTGACATGGATGACCTAAAAGTGCACATTGACAAACTGGAAGACATCCTGCAAGAGGTGAAAAAGCAGAACAACATGAAGGATGAAGAGATTAGAGCTCTCCGGAATAAGATGTTGAAGATGGAGCAAGTGATTCCACTCATTTCCAACGAGTCTCAGGAGAAAAACGCTCGCTGTGCACCCATGAGAGCCCGCAGTTCCAGTGAGGGTAAAGCTCTTGAGGAGAAACCCAACGGCGAACAGTCGGACGAGCAGGTGTCTACAATGATGGATGATGATTCTTCGCTCCGACGTGGACGTATGCGTTGGATGCGACAAGAGCAGGTACGCCTCAAGAACCTCCAGCAACAGGAGATTTCCAAGCAGCTCCGGAGGCAGAACGGACCTCACCGCTTCATCCCACCTGAAGACCGCAAGCTACGCTTCCCCTTCAAGAGTAACCCCAAACATCGCAACTCCTGGACCCCTGGTACTCATATCATTATCACAGATGAACAGGTGATCGAGTTGAAAGTTCCCAAAGAAGCAGTCCAGGAAGAGGAAGACGGCAAAGTGGAGGCTGCAGAGCCCAGAGAACAAGTGGTGCCCATCATCCACACCTACCCTACTCTTCCTAGTCCCATGGGTCAACGTAGAAGCGAAGATTTAGAGCAAGGCCTGAGTCATAGACACAATCAAAGCCACAAACTCCATGAACGAGGCCGTAGTAACTCCTTCAACAGCAGCCAGCGTGCCTCGGACTCTACGGAGTCACTCAATTCTGGGAACAGGAAGCCCCCTCACCCCCAACAGGCCTATTACCAGCCACGCTACAACCAAAACCAGCATCATTATCCACAACAACAGCATCCACAGTTCTGTCATTACAATACTGATGCCAGCAACACCTACCAGCAGTACCCACCTAATCAGCAGCCGAGCCACCACAACAATTTTTACACGCCACCCCGTATGCGTAGGCAAATGTCTGCCCCCAATTTGAAGGGCAGTCGAGAAACCACAGTGTGACATTGGAAGCAGGGCATAGGTTCATGTACAGAACTAGTTGACGCTACAAATCACACATCACAGACTCATCACAGCATTGGACAGCTTGTCCCCATCAAGTCCAACTGTTATGGCACTTGTTTTAAAATGTTCTTGTTGTCATTTGTAGATTCAAATTGCAATGGAAAATACCACACGAGCACCTTGAATCAATCATTTGATCCCCCATCCATGTTAGTTATGCTTATGAGTTAAAAGTCTAGCAATAAGTCTGGTGGTTAAAGATGTCCAAGCCACAACAAGATCTCAGAACAGTGTCCTTGAGCTTTGATTAATTAATCAAGCATTGTTTTGCAATAAAGTATTAGGAACTATGAGTTTTGAGAGAGACACCCTTTAGGTCTTGACTGTAGTATTAACTTTTTTAAAATTTAGTATGCCATTATGGAATTGAGAAGTACTTTACACTGATTTGCCTCAGTTTACCATTGTTTTGCTGCTGGTCTTGACGGTCTGAATTGATCTAAGAATTGAACACAACCACTACACTGCAACATTTCATACTGTCCAGTGAGAACCTTGAAACATTACTTGAATTTTGAGTTTTTAAATTTACATTTCAGTCATATGTGTGCATTCAAGATGCATGGGTGATATGTTCAGTAAATGCTGGAAGGTTAATAGCCAACCTTTTATCCTCTTGAATGTTTCTAAACACATGTCAGAGATGCAAATGACATTTTTACTGTTAAATTTTATGCAAATTGTTTTATTTCATGAAGTTTTGGATCCTAGTGTTGGTATTCCCCATTAAATAGTTTAAATATGAAAGGTGGCAGCAAATGCCTTTTTCTAGCTGCCTTATATAGATGAGTAAAAGATTATGAAGGAGGGCTTTTAAAATTTTTAAGTGCCTTATTGACTCACTGTGTCATTAACATTGCATTTATTTTCTTGTACTTGGTGCTTAAAAATAAGTAATAGCAATATATGAAGAAAACAATGATTTTGCATCAATCTTTTAATCTGAAAGTTAAAGACACCACCTCTAAATTAGATAAGAACAGTTTCTTTTTCATCAAAATAACTGCCTTTGTTTTTAATAAAGTTTGGTTCTGCCTTATTTTGAGTACAAACCACTCTGCACTAAACATCCATATCCAAAGAGGCAATGCTTTTTGTGAAACGCAGTAAAAGAACGGCTTCAGAGCGTGCTTTGCATCTATTGTTCCTCTAAACTGTCTGTTGCACTCTGATCCTCAATAGGGGGGCAGGCTGTTCCCACAGGATGCAGTCAGTGTTCTAGAACACTCTGCTGTTCTCCTCAATCTTAACATGATTAGAATCGCATTTATTTTCGGGTGTCTGCTGTGTGGCAAGCGAGCCCACAGAAAACACCAGAGACTTCTCATGGAAAGGACCTCTAACAGGGCTGTTTCCATGGTTTTCAAGGCTCGTTTTGAAAGTTGTAGCATGTTTTTAGGGAAGGAAAACCCTTAAAAGCCAAATCAAATTTGCTGGACAGGTGTATGCTGTGCTGCATTTTGTTTTTTTCTCGTTTAGTCGCACACGAATTCACAGCCTTTGTATGTAATGCCACTGAGCACTTGATTAAATTTTCCACTGTTTTTTCCTTTTTAACTCATTAATTATGCTCACATAGGGTTAATGTAGTTGTACATCCTAAAACTTAAGCCACTGTGATTTCCCTGCTTAAGCCTTGATGTAATTATGCACTAGTGTGCCTCAGCACCCAAGTGTGACCCATTACCAGCTGCGTATTACCAAAGCACATGTTCAGAAATCCACTTCATGTCATCTCCTCTGGCCAGAGCCAAGTGTTAGCCAACTAGGCCAAAAGTCCAGGCTTCAGCATTGCTTCATATGCATAAAGAACTTGAATGCTTTTGTTGCCAGAAATACTGCCTTATTTCTATTGAATGCATTCTATAGTAATGCATACTTGCATAAAACACAATTACTTTCCCTTCAAAATGTACACACTTCACCTTTCAGTGCTGCACAGAAATTAAAGTATAAGTCACTCCTTGACTATCTTTATTTTAAACCGCTATCTAGACATTGCCATTTCCCTGCTCCAATAAAGAATGTTATGCTAACATTAATGCACGGTGCTGCCAGCTACTCTTAACTACCACAAGAGGAGCTAAGGAAATGTATAAAGACAAATGGACAATGTATTTTTACCATTTTTAAAGGTATGTCACTTGTCTGTTCGGTGTTTATCTATATGCAATGGTGATATCAAGTGCCTCCAAAAGGCCCTGTACTATAATGTATTGTTTGGGGCGTTTTTGTTCAACATATGATCTTTAATTCTCAAAATTGTGTTGATGGTTTACTAATATTGCTATTACATTGAGCTGTGCTGAATATCAAAATTTCAAACAATGACTGAAATAAAGTGGACAAGTTTGAAATGTACTGACTTGACACTCTGAGCCAAATGTCTTTATCTATACAAACACATACTTGATAGTAATCACATTTAAAGAATTTTAAAATATTTGTTAGTAGATTTATCATGATCATTTTATCATATTACAGCGCTTAGGTGGTATGACAGCAGTCAGACATTAGTCAGTGTTGGGAAGTCTGAAGTTAAATATAAAATGAGTTCGACTTAAAATCCAGAGCGATTATATTATTCATCTAGTGCAAGAAGATTTATAGCGGTTTTGACATTGAATTTACAAACCGAACATTCTCATTTGTTATAAAACAATGTGGGACCAGTAAAATCTGTTTAAATGTCTGGAAAATGATACATATAACCACATTTTAGTGAAACAGCATGCAAAATACCTCTCTTTTACAATGCACGGTCTGTTCTACCTGAAACATTTTTATGACTATTTAAATGTATTATAAATGTCAGTTGCATTTTGGTAGTGAAATGTGTAGACATCTTGGCACCATGAAATTTTTTTTTCTTCAGTTTCAGTAGAGGCGGCAGTGAAGAACATACCTTGATTTGTTTCATTTTCAAAATTGCTGGAGGGATGCAGGATGGGTTTCATGTCTTGGATGCTATCAGAAATGTGTTCTCCCCATGGCATAAGATCAAAATTAAAAGTGCATTAAATTTTCAATATTATAATTCCATATATTTAATTTATGCGTTTGGTCAAATCTAAAATCCAAAGTATTAAACGTCAGCATGTAACTCATCCTGCACCTTTTGTGCTATGCAATCGCATAGATGGATGTGCAACATATCTAGGGAAAAGAGACTTTGAGGTGAGCTAATTCTGTTTGAGCCACCTCACAATGCCCTAGCAACCCTAGAAGCTGCATAGCAACATTGTCTTCATTGTCTATTTCTGTGTGCAAAATTAGTGCTGTTTAGTTTAACTTCAGTCAAAGTAATTAAAAAAATAATTTAAAAAGTATAATTATCATTCCATTGTCATGGACTAGCACACAATTGATAAAGCTACATTGTAACCATCCTCCTGAAGCTTCATCTCTCTAAGGTTCAGTGAGTGTTTGTCATGCTGATAAGATCGTGTCGTGTCTCTCTTCATCAAACCTTCTCAAAGGTATATGAGAGTAAACTGCAAGAGCTGCAGAAACAGGTGGAGACTCGCTCACTGGCTGCAGAGACCCCAGATGAAGAGGAAGAGGAAGAGGAAGAGGATGAAGGTAATGTATTTTAAATGCTAAAATCAAAATAAATCAGAATGGTGTTGAACTACTCTGTTTTTTTGCAAAAGAGGTTTATGTGCATTGTACTGGGACATTGCGTAAGTAGGACATGTTCCTAAATCAACATTGTTTGAATCACATTCCTGACCTAACTATCCATAAACTCAACCCAACCAAAAACACCCAACAATCAGAGGAACATAGATAACAGATCTGTAAACCCCTGCACCGTTCACTATCCTTATAGTCTATTGACTGATTGAATGTTGTTCTAGGAACAATAAGGACGTCCTGCTTGGCAAAATCACAACCAGCTACAGTATATCACTGCCTTGCCATGTTTGAATGTTGTGCCTGTATTGTTGCAGTGCCCTGGACCCAGCATGAGTATGAGCTGGCCCAGTGGGCTTTCAGGAAGTGGAGATACCACCAGTTCACCTCTCTCAGAGACCAACTGTGGGGCAATGCTGTATACCTCAAAGAAGCCAATGCCATCAGTGTGGAGCTCAAGAAAAAGGTGCAGAAAACATTTGTCAGTCATCAAAACATTGAACTTTTTTTAACTTCACCCAGTGTGAAACCCTGAAAAAAGGAAAGTCTAGTGCATGGTCAGTGTTTTTTATTTATTTATTTTTTTACTGCCACAACATGATGTAAAACAACGTATGACTTAGTTTTCATAGTGATGGCAGTTTACCAGTAAGTTCTGCTGTATTTACATATTCTCAGACAGATCCCTGTTGCTTTGCTCATTACCCATATGTCAGCTATCAGCAGTTGTCTCATTAATGTCAAAAAACATAAACAGTTTCATCAGTTCTTTTTCTGTCACTTGCTTCACTTTTACTTATTTATGCCTCTTTTTTCAGTTCATATGTGTATAACCTCATGAAAACCCCTGCTGTTAGGCCTTGAGATAAAAACATTTTTCTTATGATTTATAATGCACTCTTAATTTGTATTTATAGCTTCAGTGGGGCCAAAGGTGATTTTTAATTCGTTTTTCATCTGCGTGTAGAAATCTTATGCTGTATTCAGCTTTGTTACATTACTTCAGTTTCCAAAATTGTCTGAACCTACAAACTTTCAGTCATCAACTCACATCATTCATCCTTGTTTATGCCCTTATGTCTCATTTACATGATCTATTTGTAGGTCCAGTTCCAGTTTGTCTTACTCACGGACACCCTCTACTCTCCGCTGCCCCCGGAGCTGCTGCCTCCAGAACTAGAGAAAGAGCATGACACTAGGCCTTTCCCTCGAACAGTGGTGGCTGTGGAGGTTCAGGACTTGAAGAACGGAGCCACTCACTATTGGTCCCTGGAGAAACTTAAGTAAGTCTCAGGATGCCAACCAGTCTGTGATCTACAGAGTTTTGCTCTTGTTTCTTGTGCAGTTTTTTTTGGAACCATTCAATTTAGAAATCTCAAAGCTCTTTTTAAATGTTTTTATTCATTTATTTATTTAACTTCAAATGGAGTTTAAAGTGCTATTTGTCAGCTATAATTTATCAGGGTGACATTTATAACAGAATATTTGCATGGCTCCTCACAAAACTTGTGTTCAAATGGAAATGAATTCACTGGGAACAAAGGAGTTCTTTCATTCAAGCAACTCAGAAGTCTGATTCCCTTGTGGCCAGTCACATGACCATATTCCAACATGATATTCAAAATGCCCTATTTTAACAGTTCAACCAGTGTATTTTTATTGAAATTGTTCAGTTTAAGTGGTACTCTGAAAAAAGTCTCCATTGTGTCAAATTTCCAAATTCTCATTTCTGTGCCAAGTGTCAAATAAGAGCCCTATTACAGTGGTCAGAAAAGATTTTCCAAATGATTTTAATACCTCCTTGTCAAGATTGTCAGAAATTAAATTGACTTTTGTGTTTAAAAAAAGAATGAAAGAAAAACGATTGGCCCTGAATTTCCTCTTGGATAGTAGTACAAAAACACATTTCCTATTTAGGTGACAATAACATCACAGACAAGCACCTCTGAATACTGAAATTACCTCATGTTTGTATATAAATAAACTAATAACCAGTTGAAATGGCTTAAATGCAACAATTGTAACATTGTTTGTGTAGTTGATTTTGTGATGTGAGATCAAAAATGTGACTGGACTTTTCATGTTCTTACAGGCAGAGGCTGGACCAGATGCGAGAGATGTATGACCGTGCAGGCGACATGGCCTCGTCCAATCCAAGTGAGGATGTGGAGGGTACTTTGACCGGCAGTGACCCGTTCTATGACCGCTTCCATTGGTTCAAGCTGGTTGGGAGGTATGCTAATCGCCTAACCTTGTTTCATGACTTGAGAAATGATCGAGCATGTTAAACAGAAATCATTATGTCCTGTGGTTTTAAATACTGTGAAATTAGGTTTAATACTTCACAAACATTTTGCATTTTTTTTTTTTTGTGGTTAAAACGGGGTGCAAGTGTGTGAGAATTTCTGTTTTGTTTGTTTTTAAAGATCTGCTCTCTTAGTGAAAGAGGGAGCCCATAAATCATTCATGACATCTTTGTTTAGTCATTAACACTGTTAGTTTTCTCTTCATATTTAAATCACCCTTTTTATTCACATGATTTTTGTTTGTTTGTTTTGCATTGTTTTCCCAATCATTATGTGCTTGTGTTTTGCTGTATGCTGGTGTAGTGTTTATTTCTTTTTTTTCTTTTTTTTTTTTTTAAATGCAATGTTTTCATCCATTTGTCATTATTTTAAACGTTCATTTCACATGTAGATTGTCTTTTGTTCTTCTGTGCACATTATACACTCTTTTTGTGATTTTTTTTTTTTTTTTTTTTTTTTTTTTTTCCGTTTTATTTCCATAATCGATATTAGAACAGTTTCTATGATGTCTTTTGTAAAATTTAAAAACTTACTGCATTAAGTAAAAAATAGCAATTAATTATTCATGTACCTGCTTTGTTTATTGTTTTCTATTGTATAGTCATGGCCCTTAAATGGGGGTCATTTAAATAATCCTGTAAACTCTTGCTTGTGCCTGCATCCTACCCACACACCTTTTTTTAGCTCACCTATTTTTCACGGCTGTGTGAACGAGCATCTGGCCGACCGCACTCCCTCGCCCACCTTCTCCACCACCGATTCTGAGATCACTGAGCTGGCCGACGAACGGCAGAGCGAGATGGAGGACTTCATGGATGATGAGGCTTTCGTGGACGACACCAGCTCAGACGCTGGGACCGAGGAAGGCTCTGACATCTTCAGCGATGGGCAGGACCCCTTCTATGACCGTTCCCCATGGTTCATCCTGGTGGGCAGGTTGGTGGTGGCCACTGCTCGGGGGGAAACCTGAAAAATGAGGGCTGGAAAGAGAATGAATGACAAAGAGAAATGGAGACAGTTGTGTGGCTCAGTGTGCAGCTGTTAATGATCTAAAGATAATTTAGAGACAGTAAAAATGAATTCATTTTCTAGTCATGTGAGATCAGATCTGATCTACGAAACGGCTCACACGGCTATACCAGATTCCTCCTCCAGTTCTCCACTGCCTACATGTAACCTCCATCTGTCTGGTTTGGTTTAACATTAGTACTCAAAACATTATTACACATTTGTGATTGTTTTCATCCATTGTATTTATTTTAATTGGGCTGTAAATCGATTAAAATGTGTTATGGTTAGCATTCAAGAAAACATAACAGAATGTACTGCTAATATAAAGAAACGCAAATGTAATATAAAAATTCAATAATAAAACCATGTTCACAGCACTTTATGGACTTAATCTTACATATGCAGATTTTTAGCCACCGGCCTGCTGCATTTGTTCTCTGCTGGTGTACACATTAACATTTTTATGAATGACAGTGTTTCACTTGTGGGTTATTATTGCACTTAGCCTCGATGGGAATTCAGTTTCAACATACAAGAAGGCAAATTACTTCTGTTAAACATCCCATTCTGGATGTTTCTCCTATGGTCTTTCTCTTTTGACTGAGAAACAAATGCTTTGCTAGGGACTATTTTGAATGTATGTATATAAGACACAGACACTTGAACACAAGGAATGCTCAGATCAGTTAGACAAAATATATATCTTTTAAAAAATAACATTGTAACAATATGTTGTATTAATCCCATCTGTTGACACATTAACTTTGATTTACAGCCCCAGTTTCTTTATTTTTGTTAACTTAATCATTTATTGTGCTTGTATATTAAAATATTAAATTGTGTTTATTTGTTTAATGTTTTTATTTAATTTTGTCTGTATTATTTTTTCCCTTTAACATTAATTGTCATTCAGTGTACTTAAGATTTGTTATTTATCAGTCAGCTGTACAAGTGAGAAGGATAGAGGAGGAGAGAGGCAACATAGTCTGGATCGATGCAGAGGCGTAAATGGATCTGCGTCATTGTGATTTCACCGATGCGCTACAGCGATAGCTCTCCTCCATCTTGGCCTTGAGGCTGCCTATGGGGGGAGGAGGAGGAGCTCTCTGACTGCAAACAGCTCCTGAAATTCAGACTATGTGTGCCCCCTAGCCTCTGAAAATATAAAATATTCTAATACAATCTCTTATTTGGTTGCCCTTCTTTTTCTTTGCCATTCAATTTCAAGGCTGACGGATTTGTTTTCTGTCTTTTGTTATTTAGTGCTGTGTTTTGTTTGCGTCAGCTCTTAGTAAAAGTGTCTGACACATCATAGCCATTATTCTCTGATGGTGTTAATCAGGGTAATGGAGATGAACCCATGGCCCTGCAGTGAAAAGAGGTCACTACGTTAACTGCTCGCCTGTCTGTACCCAACATACTAATACATATGGCTCTTGGTACATGTTGTGTGTGCATGAGACAGTAAGGCGGCTACGGTTCTCAGGGCAGTACTATAATTGTCGTTCTTTTTCCTCCAGAGCCTTCGTGTACCTGAGTAACCTGCTGTATCCTGTGCCTCTGGTGCACCGTGTCGCTATAGTAACAGAGAAAGGAGAAGTGCGAGGATTCCTGCGAGTGGGGGTCCAAGCCATCGCTGGTGAGCGCTGCTCTATATTAATGAATTAATTAAGACTCAGCTTAGATTTAATTAAGCACATTTGATATCAGTCTGATGTGCTTTATAAGCATTCAGTCCTTTAAGTTGTTTTTCAGCTAATCTTTGGAACTTGTGCCCTTTTTCTTTGGTATTTGTGTTTTTGTAGCTGACGAAGAGGCTCCTGATTATGGATCTGGTGTGCGTCAGTCGGGCACTGCTAAGATTTCTTTCGACAATGAGTATTTTAAAAAGGTACAAGCTAGTCCAGCATTTGAGACAGTTTTTCCTCCTGAGTTTTCCTGTTATTTTAACATGAGTAGATGAATACATGGCAAAATTTAAGAAAAAAAATCTTGAATATATCTTGTATATATGTATATCTAGTGTTGGGAAGTTTACTTTGGAAATGTAATAGGTTATAGATTACAAGTTACCCTGTATAATAAATAGTGTAACTGTTTTAATTACTTTTTTAAAGTAATGTAACTGATTACATTTGACTAATTTTTGATTACTTTTCTAAATTTCAATTTATATTTTTTTTTCAAATTTTTTTTAATTTTAAACTGTTAATTGTTTTCAAACATTTAAAGCAGGCAGGTTTAACCTTACAGTAGTACTCAACACTGATTACTGTCAGACTTTCAAAATCCTTCATCACTTGAATTAAGATTATAATAATTTAATTTTAAAACACAGTCACCACAAAATCAGACTTTAGCACCTCTTTTTACTTTGAGATCATTCTGAGGTTAAATACGTAATTTAGAATCATAACATGATATAGTTTAATAGCTATGATGTTGTTTTGAAATTGAGTCGTTGCATAGCTATAACAGGAAACGTAGGCATCTAACAATGCCTTGGGGAAAAAAAAAAACAAGCCCAAATACACAAGCCCAAATAGGAAATAAAACTGTAATCAACTAAACGTGTCTTATTCTGTCCTAAATTCCTGAAACATTGGCGTCTCATATTTTAAAGCAGTCAGTGCAATTGTGGAAAGAACTCAATCAAATCTGTATGTGTGTGAAAATATTCAGATGTAACACTCTTTGTAATCCTTAACATTTTCATAAGTAACTGTAATTTAATTGCACGTTTTCTCAGTAACTGTAACAGATTACAGTTACATTTATTTTGCACATAAATTGTAATTCTGTTACATGTAACTAGTTATTCCCTAGCACAAAGTTGACCCAAGTTTGACATTTGTACTAGTTTCTACAAGGTGTGAGTTGTTGGTGGTCATTTTTGTGATCGCTGCCTTTGTATTTTATTTCCTTTCTTTTTTTTCTCCCTCTCACTTTTACTCTTTCACCATCCAGAGTGATTTCTCCTCCGTGGTCATGACCCGCTCTGGGCTCTCTTTGGAAGAGCTGCGTATTGTGGAAGGTCAAGGTCAGAGTTCGGAGGTCATCACCCCTTCAGAAGAAATGAACAGAATAAATGACATGGGTGAGTGTAGATGCATAGTCCAGCTGGCAGCCCCTGAGTTCTGAACAAAGCCGTTCAGTCCGAGTGAAAAGAAATGCTTACACATCCAGACGATGCTGTTGTGTTTTGCTACGCCGCGTTTGATTTACAAAGCCTCAGTGACCCAAAAGCTTTGGGACCAAACTGATTCTTCTAGAAGGTTTTAACAGGTCAATAAAAGAAGTGCATTGAAACAGATTTATAGACACTGTTTATTAAAAATGACAGATAATATTAAATAACTATCAAGCTGGTCCAGTTTGCCAGAAACACCCTCTAATAGTGGTGATAAATAGCTTAATATAAAAAAAAGAATGTAACTTCTTTCTTTATAAAATTGTTCTATATATAAAAACCTTCTATATAAAATTGTTTAATATAGAATACATACAAGAAATGCCCAAGAAAATCAACATCAGCAATTTCACATTAACCGTTTATAGATCATTTTACATAAAAAAAAACTAATATTATGCATATTTGTACATGTGTTTTGTGTCTAAAAGATTTGAAGCTTGGGAACGTGGACGCAAAACTGGGTGACGGCTTGGCAGAGCATCTGGAAGTGGGCAGTATTTTCACTTTCCGCGTCACTGTTCTGCAGGCGAGCGGCATCCCGCCCGAGTACGCAGATATCTTCTGCCAATTCAAGTGAGTCAGCCTGTCTCTATGGCAACCCTTCTTTCCTGTCTCATTGGTCTTTATTCAGACAGAGCACACACACACCTCCACATAAATCACGCAATCGCACAGTCACGCTTCTCTCAGTAATCCTGTCTCATGCTGCCAACAGTTTCCTCCATCGTCACGATGAGGCGTTCAGCACAGAGCCCCTGAAGAACACAGGCAGAGGTGCCCCGCTGGGCTTTTACCACGTACAGAATGTAAGTGTTGAAAGCAGTGAGAGAAACAAGGATTTGAGGAGGAAATTGAACATTATGGTGGCATAAGTGATCCAGAGTTGTTCTCATTGAAGTATTTCATCAGGCTAGCTGCGTATACAGAATTATTCCTCATTATTACACATTGTTAGGCAAATATGCATGTGTTGTCAACTTATTTATCTGGTTTTCACATCCAGATCTCAGTGGAGGTGACAGAGTCCTTTACTGAGTACATAAAGACCAAGCCAATTGTGTTTGAAGTGTTTGGCCATTACCAACAGCACCCACTGCATATTCATGGGCAGGAAGTTGTCAGGTAACAACCTGTCCAGTATCACAAATTTGATTAACATAATCATATATTTAGCATGAAATCATTCAGTATTTTGAGTGCATTTCAGGGCCATAACCACATTAAGGGTGACTTTAAGGATGAATTTAAGGTGACATTAAGGGTCAATGGTATTTTTAAGTGACTGATGATATAAAATTTTGATGAAATTTCTAAATTTTTTACCTTATATAGTTTTTACAGCGCTGTAATGTTTATTTTTGTTTCAGTCTTGATTTTAGTACTTTGACTTAAAATCATTTATTTCGGTTAGTTGCAACATTTCTCATTCTTTCAAATTTTATTTTTCATCTGATATTGATATATAATTCATATAATTCAGCTTTATTTCAGTTACCAAAATTGATTGATAGATTTTGTTTTAGTTAACAATAACACCTCATTGTACTTTAAATTATTCAGTTTTGACATAAAAATAGTCTTTGTTGTTGATATGGCATTAAAAAAAATCAGATTAATTTAACTAAATAAAGGAATAACAGGAAAGCTTTTAAAATGTAAAATGTCCAATGTAAGTTCTGTCAACACATTTTCTTATTTATTTTAACAAAGTCAGTATTTCTTCCATTTGTTATTGACAACATGTTGATGGAGCTTGATGTGTATTTAGCCCAGAATATTACATTAAATTATTACAGTGAATATATTAATAAAATAAGTAACTGAAACATATATATTGTATGGTAAAAGTTGTTCTACAGCATATCTTAATTGTTGTAAAAAAAAACATAGCATGAAAATAGCAGGAAATAAATGTTATCATAATCCTGAGTATGTGGTTATGCCCTTGGTGGATTGATTAAATCAGCATACAGATTGATTAATATTATTATAATTATTTTTTACTTGTCTAATTAATATTTTGCTTCTCTTATAGCCCTTCTCAGCCTTCCAGAAAGTACTACCCCCCACCTATGCCTTTGTCTAAACCAGGTATGATGGCAACTACTATATAACTCAAAAATTTCCATTTGTCTTCATAAAGAACATCACGTTCATTAAGTCAGCTTGAAGGGTCTTAAATTTGCATAAGTAATAATAAAGCAGATTCTTTGGATAATCCTCGCCCAGAGCTTGTATTCTCCTCTATCTCCCTTCTAATTATTAGTGTAATTCATTACATGATTCATTAAACAAGGAGCTACCTCGCAGTTCATAATGCTGTAATCTGTAACTCTTTCGTTTGATACGGTTATCTCTTCTCAAAAGGGCTCTGGATCTCATTTATGCAGCAAGTCAGTTTGAAAGATGCAGCTGTCAGCCGTTCCTGTCCAAACCGTTGTTTTTTTTTGAACAAATCTCCCTTTGCGACCAAAAATAAAACACAGGCCGTAGCCTTTAAGTGTCATCAATCCTGACGGTTTATTGATCTTCACCTCGAGCTGTCAGTCTTTTATATCGCGATATGAATCTAGAGATTGGCCAGCTCAGTTGGAGATAATTGGAAAAGCCATAGAGCTCTTTGTGATTTATAGATTGTAGATGCAAAGTGTAAAAAAACCCTCTTTTAACACTTGTCATATACAATTTCATTCAAAGAGCTATTAAAAATGGTTTGAGTCTCCATGTGCCACTCAGGAATTGTAGTAATAATAATAATAATAATAATAATAATAATAATAATCACCTAAAAAGGTAGGAATTTTATTGCTTAAGATAACAAAATAGTCTAAATGGCATTTGACAGCCAAAAAGTGTCAATTTTTACTAACATTTTGAACATTATATTTATGTTTCTTTATTTTGTGTAAATATAATATTTATATATAATTTGTTTTAATAATAAATATATATTTAATATGTTTATTATATATAATACATTACTGTTTAAAAGTTTGGTGTTGGTACAATTTATTTATTTATTTATTTTTAAGTCTCTTAAGTAGTCTCACCAAGACTCCATTGATAAAAAAATACTGTAATATTGTGAAATATTATAACTGTTTAATCAACAGTTTTCTTTTTTATTACATTTAAAAATGTAATTTATTCCTGTGACAGTAAATCTGAATTTTCAGCAGGCATTACTCCAGTCTCCAGTGTCACATGATCCTTCAGAAATCATTCTAATATACTGATTTGGTGCTCAAGAAACACTTGTTAGCAGCAATGATGAAAAAAGTGTTTTGCTGCATATAATATTTTTGTAAAAACACTGATACTTTTTTAGGATTGTCTGACAAATAGAAAATTCAAAAGCAGCATTTATTTCAAATATATATACACACACACACACACACACACACACACACACACACACACACACACACACACACACACATATATATATATATATATATATATATATATATATATATATATATATATTTACTGTCAATTTTTGATCAGTAAAAGAAAACTTGCTAAACCTAAAAGTGGCATTTATTTTGAAGATAAAATATAAAAATATGGACTACCATTCAAAGTGGAATTTTTAAGCGTCCAAATAGTTTTTGGGGCAACTACATACTTCATCTTTTCCATTCCTCACATACATTTAACTCCATCTTTGTCTCTTTCATTTCAATCCTCATCCTCACCACTCTCACCTGGTGTCATCCGCCCAGACCACACACGTAAGATCGAGTTGATCAGGTACCTGATGAGCGGGTACATGCACGGCCAGGTGTTGGACACGCTTTCAGAGCACGCCAATGCACTGGCCTCCACGGCCGTCGCAAGCCTGGAGGAAGGGGCAGATGAGTTGTCCCACTTCCCCTTCCTCCCTGTACCCAACAGCCCCGTTCTCAGAGTGCGCAAACACGACGGTTGGTACAGAGCCTCAAAGGCGCAGAGTAGTGTAGATCGATAGTGATTAGCTCTGTGCTGCGCTTTAATGTACCGTTACTCTAGTGTCGCCCTTCATCCCCACCCAGTGACAGAATCCCAGTGGATGTTCTTTTAAATGTAGATATTCCTGATCCTGAAGATAAGCTAGAAAGGCTTTTCCTTGAGCTGCTGTGATTCTAAGTGTCACTCTCCCTTATTTTCCCTCCCTGGTTGATCTAGACTGCAACGACAGCTGCTTGGTGTTTCCTTTTGTGTTACTTTGAAACCGTACTGCTAATTAAATCATGTTAGGTGTTTTCCATATGTTCTTTCTAGCTTTTTTTTTTTTACACAAATGACACGAGTTACACAAGTGTTTTTCTTCCGTCTCTGAGCTTTCCCCCAGCGCCATTGTCTCCCACCTCATCATATTGTAGAAACACAGCAGACGGCTGCAGGAAATGGAGTGCCGCCCTTCAGCTGCAGTTTTAGGAGCAAATCAGGCTGTATTGATTTTCCCGATGTAGTGTAGAATTTCTAGTGGCTGATTTTCCAAAACCTACATTATGACCCTCCTTTAAGCTGATGCTTTATGTTTTCTCACATTACGTGACTCATGCTCATATTGTTTATCTGTCACATTCTGACTTTTTTATGGATATTTATAGAACCTGGCCTTTTTAGTAAATAAATTAGGCTTATTTTAAATACATCAGCCATATGGTGCACAGTATTTCCATCCTATTAATATTCTACTTTTTTTTGCAGTGCCAGCCACCAAACTGAACACCATTACCAAGTCTAACCTGGGTCAGTGTGTGAGCAAGTATGACCTGCTGGCCTGGTTCGAGATCAGTGAACTGGAGCCCACTGGAGAGTAAGTGAACTATATATATAAGGTTATATATATACCTGACATCTCAATTTGTATATTTATTTCAAATATGTTCATAATATATTATACAAGTATTTTGTATAAATATGTTGCTATAAAGTCTGTTTGCGATTTATATAAATTGTGTGTTGTGTATTGCAGTTATATCCCAGCAGTAGTAGATCACACAGGAGGTCTTCCTTGTCATGGCACGTACCTTTTGCACCAGGTATTTGTTCTTTCTATTTATGCTTTAACTAATAGGAGTATAAATATTTGCTTTTAAAATGAATGGTTTCCATTCTTCTTTTGACGTTATTATCATTACCTAATTATATTTATACACTACCAGTCAAAAATTTTTGAACAGTAAGATTTTTTTTATTTTTTATTTTTTAAAGCAGTGTCTTCTGCTCACCAAGCCTGCATTTATTTGATCCAAAGTACAGCAAGAACAGTAAAATTTTGAAATATTTTTTACTATTTAAAATAACTGTTTTCTATTTGAATATATTTTAAAATGTAATTTATTCCTGTGATTTCAAAGCTGAATTTTTAGCATCATTACTTCAGTCACACGATCCTTCAGAAATCATTCTAATATTCTGATTTGCTGCTCAAAAAATATTTATTATTATTATTATTATGTTGAAAACAGCGGAGTCGAATTTTTTCAGGTTTCTTTGAATAGAGAATTTAGAAGAACAGCATTTATCTGAAATAGAAATCTTTTGTAACATTACAAATGTATTTATCATCACTTTTGATCAATTTAAAGCTTTTTAAATAGTAAAAATATTTCTGCTTTTGCTGCATTTTGGATCAAATAAATGCAGGCTTGGTGAGCAGAAGAGAATTCTTTAAAAAACTTACTGTTCAAAAACATTTGACTGGTAGTGTATATATTCAAATATATGCTGTACATACAAATATGATGTAGTAGAAATATGCAAAAGCAATAGATTAGAAATATGTATAAAAAAAAACACGGTGGATAATATATTAAATTATAATTGAATATTAAATTCTATTATCCATTCATTAAATTTTCATAGATCTGTGCATTGCAATGCACTTTGGTCTTGTGCATCATCTTGTTCTGTCTCCCTGTTCTATTAATATTGAATTCTCTCTGCAGTTGCTGTCGGTAAATCTGTAGTTTAGCTTAAGGATAATGTTCAGTGTCCTTAGCCAAGGACATATAAATGATTCAAATTGAGATTGCTTTTAGTAACCTGTGTTGTTTATGTTTTCAGGGCATTCAGCGTAGAATAACAGTCACTCTGATCCATGAGAAGGGCAGTGAGCTGCACTGGAAGGACGTCAGAGAGCTGGTGGTTGGTCAGTATAATTAATTTTGTCCTAAAATCTTAAATAGAAGAAATAATTGCTGTTAGCAAAGCTGGATTGTTCTGTTGACCTAACAGAAGTCAGAACCTGATATAACCATTTTATAAAGAGTATAATAAAGCCATCTCACATCGATTGTTGTGTCTGTTGTAGGTCGAATTAGAAATAAGCCAGAAGTGGATGATTTGGCTGCAGACGCAGTCCTGTCTCTCAACATCATCTCAGCTAAAAACTTGAAATCTTCTCACAACTCCAGCAGGTATGTTATATTAAATATTATAAACCTTTTCTAAAAGGTGGATTTTCTGTAGGGATAATTCTAATAGAAAAAAGGTAGGCTATTCCACAATTTGGGGCCAACTATGGCAAAAGCCCAGTCTCCTTTTCTTTTTAACTGTGATCTGGGAACCTTTAACAGTTTCTGATTTGATTATCTTAAACATCTAGCAGATATGTTAACAGTCACAAGTTCAGATAAATAACCATGTTGTGTTCACTCTCCACATTTGACAGCCTATTAAATCATGTGTTAAGTTCAATTAATCTGTCTGCAGTCAGTGGAAAGTTGTCTGTTTCTAAACAGCATAAGGTCTGCAAATGCTCTGCTCACCTAATGCAAATGCATTTACCTAACTGCTTAGAATTCAGGAGAGCATGTTGAATATGAGTCACTGTTGGCGTCAGTGAGAGGGAAAAATCCTGCAGGGAGTAAGAGAGCCAGCTAGTGGACCAACCAAGAAACAGCAATTTAACCAATATGCACAGTGCCCCATACAGCTCTGTTTATTATGAAAATGTGCTTGTTGTGTTCTTTTAATGATGCCAGTTTGCTTTTTTCATTTATTTCCTTTGCCTGTTTAATGTGAATGCTGCTTTTTGTCTTTTAATTTGTGATTATTTCTGTTGCCTGAGTCCTGACTGTTTCTGCTTGTTTTGTTTCTCTTTTTGTTCTCGTCCTTTTCCTGCTGCGGTTGGACTCTTGGTTTTGCCCAGCCTATGTATTGATAGCGATATAGCTAGGTATCAGAACCACCTCATAAAGCATTTTTACCATTAAAGTGCTTTATGAGACATTTGTGATCTGTAGGTGTAACAGTAGCAAAATTATTGTATCCGTGTCATTGTTTTTCTGCTTCTCTCTGAACTCATTCTGTATGATAGTATGAATCAAGTTGAATTTGCAAGAGATTTTTTCTAATAATCAAAATGATTTGCTAAATTTAAATGCAAAATCAAGATTTTATTCTATTGACCCTGAACAATTTAAACTTTTAAAATATGAAAATTGGCATGATATTATTACACTTAACAAATTTAAATATTAAATGATTTATACCCCACAGAAAAAAAAAAATGTATTTTTGTTTTGTAACTTGTTTTTTAATTGTTTTCAACCTTGTTGAGAACCTTTAGTATGCTATATGGTTATTTAATATAATATTTGCTTTTATATGCATGTAAATTAATATAGATTTTGCCTTTTTTAAAGATAAAATAGCCCATTAAATTAATATATAATAAAATGATAAATAAAATTATAAGAAAATAAATAAGTATATATTATATGAAATCTGTAATGTTTCCGGTCACTATTCTACTATATTATTCTATCACAAAATGACCTTTGATAATGACCTTTGTAAAATTATTATAGTATGTTTTTTTTTTAAAAATGTTTTTTTTTAAGTTTGGTAAAAAAAAAAAAAAAAAATTACATTTGTAGAAGTTAGTAAGAAAAAAGTAAAAAAAAAAATCCTTGCTTTTGCATGCATCACCTCACTCTACAGCTATTAAATAGATGAGCTTTTGCCACCACATTTCTTTAATCAAAGAAAATGAATGTGGGTGTGACATTAAATTTAATTATGCTCTGCATTCACTATATTACTAAATTTGGCTTGTTAGCTGAATCGATGAGTCTAGATACAGATGCAGGCAAGCCTTTATGCATTTATCTGCCATTTAAACAGTGAAATGAGAACAAGAGAGGGAGGTGAGCAAGAGATACAAGAATATTTGAGGATGAGTCACCTGCACCGATCTCTCTCTCTGTTTCTCTCTGTCTCAATGTCTGTTCATATAAATCTTGTTCCTTTGCTTATAGTCATCACTGCGCTGTAGTCCTGAGTCACACACAAGCACACTGCTTCCTCACAGTCTGCTTCAAGCTCACAGCAGATCACTAATAATGTAGCACCTGTCAACACTCTTGTGTTGTGTTCATCGCTATGTGACTCGAACACATCAACAAACTATTTAGGCACAGAGATCTCCCAACACTGCGTGATGCAGCTGGCATTACACCTCATGTTTTTCACAGTGTCAGAGGAGATTGCCTGTCCATTAGCACCATCTGTTAGCTGAAAGTTTGTAGGCAGCATAACTAAAGTGTTTATTGCCTGATGCTTATAGATATTCACTGCCATGTGCAGTTTAAAGTCAGCATGAAATCAAAATTTAACCCATTTACTTTCTTAATTCATATTTTTGGTATTACTGTGAATAATTCATTGGTGAATGTTAAATAAAGAGTGATAAATGAAGTAAAAATAATTTGTTAATTTGAATAATCTTTCAGGTATGCTACTGTTTAAAAGTTTTGGGTTCTGTAAGGTTTTTCTGTAACTTACTTCTGTAATGTAACTTATTCCTGTGATGCAAAGCTGAATTTTCAGCATCATTACTCCAGTCTTCAGTGTCACATGATCCTTCAGAAATCAGTCTAATATGCTAATTTGCTGCTCAAGAAACATTTCATATTATAACTAATGTTGAAAACAGTTGTGCTGCTTAATATTTTTGGGGAAACATAATAGATTTTTTAAAGATTCTTTGATGAATAGAAAGTTCAAGAGAACACTATTTATTTAAAATTTAGCTTTCTGTCGCACATGATTATTTTAATGCATCCTTGCTGAATAAAAGTATCTGTTTGTTTAACAAAAAAAGACCCCAAATTTTTTGAACGACTGTGTAACTTTTCATGATCCAGTCAATTCCCAATGGATAAATCCTGCCCTACATTTTTTCCTCTCATTGTATATTCTGTTTCTCTCAGAAGTGTCTCATTACAGAAGTAAAGTGGGCTGTGAATATCATTTCATGTTGTCTTTAAGTGCATCCACACTCAAACACATGCTCAAACAATAGTGTACGACGCAATTAATCAATTCAGCACCAGTAAATATCTAAAATATCATTCTATGGATATTTTTTCTGAAGCCTAAAAAATCGAATGTATTTTTTCCTGTTCAGGACGTTCTACCGGTTTGAGGCTGTCTGGGACAGCTCCTTGCATAACTCTCTCCTGCTGAACCGTGTCACTCCCTACGGAGAGAAGATTTACATGACCCTGTCAGCCTATCTTGAGGTCAGCCTCGACTCTTTTTAAATGACTGGTTCTTTATAAAGAGGTTAAACCGTATATAGTATTGACATATGTGCTAACCACTCCCCTGCAGCTTGATCACTGCATCCAGCCTGCCATCATTACCAAGGACATCTGCATGGTCTTCTACTCCAGAGATGCTAAGATCTCTCCTCCACGCTCCCTGAGGAACCTGTTCGGCAGTGGCTACTCCAAAACCCCCGACTGGTAAAAAAAGAAAAAAAATTTTTATTTATTATTTTTTTAACACAAAAAATGCTCAAATGTGTCTAAAGGTTAATATACATAAAATACTTTTAGGACATATCCTGCATTTTGGCATGCTGTACTTCATCAAAAACTATTTTAAATAGCATTTTAGCAAATCTTGTCAAAGACTACATGGTATATTTATACAGTTAAATTAATTTCTTATATTGTAGGACCATTTAAAATGAATAATGAAGGCAACATATTAAAAATGGTGAAAATGAAATGGAAACTTAGATAAAAAAAACTTTGGTAACACAGTAACTGTTCTCTGATGTTTCCTTTACAGTAATAAAGTGACTGGAATCTATGAGCTCAGCTTATGCAAAATAGCTGACACAGGAAGCCCAGGTAAGACATTCCTGAAAATACTAGCCATTCGTTCAATTTGAGAATTTTTTTTTTTAAATGTTTTTATTTAGCAAGGATGCATTAAATTGATCAAAAGTGACAGTAAAGATATTTCTAATGTTACAAAATATTTCTGTTTCAAATAAATGCTGTTCTTTTGAACTTTACATTTATCAAAGACTTGGTTAAAAAAATGTATCAGTTTCCACAAAAATATTAAGCTGCTGATTTCAACATTGATGATAATAAGAAATATTTCTTAAGCAGTAAATCAGCATATTAGAATAATTTCTGAAGGATCATGTGAGGCTAAAGGCTGGAGTAATGAGTGCTGAAAATTCAGCTTTGCCATCATGAATTATATTTTAAAATGTAAAAAAACAGTGATTTGAAACCTGTAATAATATTAAAGTTTACTGTATTTTTAATTTTGAAATTCAGCCATGCTGAGCATGAAAACATAAAAAAAAAAGGATCAACCACAAACTTCTGAATGGTATTGTAAATTATTTATATAGAATATTTATAAAATATTTTACAAATAATTTATGAACATATACAGACATTAGGATTTTTTTTTTAAATAAAGACATTTCAAAGGTTATGATTTTTTTAATTTATAAAATTGATGATTTTTCTAGTTTACTCTGTGTAATGTTAGGGATTTTGCATATTGATATATTGGGCCTGCTATATTGAATCAACTCAATTGTTCATTTTCAGGTATGCAGCGACGGAGACGAAAGGTTCTGGATACATCTGTGGCCTATGTGCGTGGAGAGGAGAACCTGGCAGGCTGGAGACCCAGAGGAGACAGTCTGATCCTGGAGCACCAGTGGGAGCTGGAGAAACTCGAGCAGTTGCATGAGGTGAGGGCAGAAGACAAAAGATCACGATTGAGCACTGCCACACTTCTTGCTGCCTGTGTTCATCTGCATAAGAATATTTGACAGGCAGTGGTGATCTCCAGACACTGATGCCCATTTCTGTCCTTGTCAGGTGGAGAAGACACGCCACCTGCTGCTGCTTCGTGAGAAACTGGGTGAGACGGCTCCTCCTAAATCCCTGTGTGACTCTCTGTCTCCCAGTCTGAGCAGCAGCACCCTCAGCACCTCCACCAGCATCTCCTCCCAGATCTCCTCCACCACCTTTGAGAGCGCCATCACGCCCAGTGAGAGCAGCGGATATGACTCCACAGACATCGAGAGCTTGGTAGACCGTGAGAAGGAGCTGGCCACTAAGGTAAGAAACCCTTTTTTTTTAAAAATCAGATTGTTGAATACAGTGTTCCATTTAAAGTCAGATATGACATATTTCTGGTTTATTTTGTGTGACATAAAATTTGTGTGTTTATGTCTTTTAATTCTTTGCAGTGCCTCCGTCTCCTGACACACACTTTCAACAGCGAATACAACCAGATGTGTAATAGCATCAGTGACTGCAAGGTAACCTCAACTTGAACAATGAAAAACAACCAGTTTTGTATGAATTGGAACATATCCGCTTGAATTAATTAATTAAAAAAAACTTTTTTTCTGTTTCTTTCAGTTGTCGGATATCTCTCCTATGGGCCGTGATCCATCCGTCACCAGTTTCAGCAGTGCTACTCTCACACCCTCCTCCACCTGCCCCTCTCTGTCAGACTCTCGGTATGTATGGTACACAAACAATAAGTTCAAAATACAGTCTTCTAAAAGTTAAGGATCCTAAAACATCTGTCTTGTCCAGGACCCCTGAAGCTAACTCTCGTGCCACTAGCCCCTCATGCTCAGACTATGAGAACTTCCCCATGGTGCCCATTCTGGAAACATCCTACCTGGCCCGCGCCGGCAAACACGAGTTCCTCAACCTTGTGCCTGATATTGAGGAAATGAGACCTGGGTGAGAGTTTTGATATAGCTGACACATTTTTTTATGTTTATTCCATTCTCACAACAATCAAGATGAGTTTGAACACTTAAATCATTCAGTTAAGCTGTTTTGTGTCATAGTTTTCTTTAAGGCTGCAAAACGATTAATCGCATTCAAAATAAAAGTTTGTTTACATACTATATGTGTGTGTACTGTGTATATTTATTATGTGTATATATAAATACACACACATACATGTATATATTTAGGAAAAATATGTTAGATTTATATATAAAATATTTATATTTATATATAATATAAATTATATAAAGTATAATGTATACATACAAATCTTTTTTTTATTTATTTTTTTTTAATATATACATATGTGTGTGTATTTATATATATACATAATAAATATACACTGTACACACACATATAGCATGTAAACAAACTTTTATTTTGAATGCGATTTAATAGTTTTGCAGCCCTAGTTTCCTTTAACAGGGCAGCAGAGATTGTACAGTAATATGCTGGACTGACGTGTCCTCTTGTGTTCACTCAGGTCTGTGGTATCTAAGAAGGGATTCCTCAGTTTCATGGAGCCCCGCTCCAACTCCTGGGTGAAGCACTTTGTGGTGGTTCGTCGGCCATACGTGTTCATCTACAACAACGACAAGGACCCAGTAGAGAGGGGAGTGCTGAATTTATCCACTGCCCACGTGGAATACAGTGAAGACCAGCAGGCCATGCTCAAGGTAAAGCCTCACCCGCTATGTGGAAATCCACTGTTTTACTTGTAATATATGTCAGTTGAATGTCTGATTGTTGCTGTTTGATGGCTTGCAGACGCCTAATACATTCGCTGTGTGCACCAAGCACAGAGGGATCCTCCTCCAGGCCAACAATGACAAAGACATGAACGACTGGCTGTATGCCTTTAACCCACTGCTAGCAGGAACAATAAGGTACACATCCCGACTTTTCCCAGACACCTAGATGACCTAATTAACCTAGACTTGTCTGGACCAAGCTGACCACCTGGTCCTCTCCACAAAAAAAAAGAAACATTTAGTGTCCCTAAAAGTAATGGCATTGCATTGTGTAACAAAATATCAATCTGAGTGGCATTTATTTAACAGGAATGTGGCACAAACAAATTCTTAACTATATAATATATAAACACACCAGGGTTATTATAGTCTGTGAAAGTCTTGTGAAATTTGGCCTCATATTAGGCCAAAGACTACACAGAATATTTATGCTGTTAAATTAATTTCTTATACTGTAGGACCATTTAAAATTAATTAGTGAAGGCAAGTTTAAAAATGGTGAAAATGAAATGGCAAGCATATATTAGCTTACATTATTTTCTTGTAGTTTAACTTGGTGTAATAAAGAAAAAACTAAAATTAAAATCATTAACTAAACTATAAAATAAAATACAAACTAATTAAAATAGTAATACAAACTCTTGTATCTCTTTGATACTGAAATTATACAAATACACACACTAATAGTGTTAATTAATTTATATAAATATTTAAATTTATATAAATATAAATATGATAAAATTATAGGCATTTAGAAATATTGTTCTTTAAAATATATTTTAAAGAGATATAGTTATATACAGTGCCTTGCGAAAGTATTCATACCCCTTCATTTTTTCACATTTTGTTATGTTGCTGCCTTATGTTAAACTGCTTTTAAATTACTATTTTTTTCAAATCAATCTATACTCCATACACCATAATGGTAAAGCAAAAAACAGATGTTTAACATCTTTGCAAATTTACAAAAAATAAAAAACATAAATGTTTCCATTGTGTAAGTATTCATACCCTTATCTGGGACAGTTGGAATTTAGCTCAGAAGCATTCATATTGATTGTAGATTTTACTACACTTTGAGTGGAGTTAACCTGTGGCAAATTCAATTGAATGGGTATGATTTGGAAAGGCACACATGTCTTAATAAAAGCTCTAACAGCTGATAATGCATATCAGAGCAAAAACCAAGCCCTGAGGTCCAAAGAACTGCCTGTAGAGCTCAGAAACAGGGTTGCGTCAAGCCACACATCTGGGGAAGAGTTGAGAAAAAAATTCTGCTTCACTGAAGATTCACAGAAGCATGTAGTCTCTGTTACCCTTAATAGAAGATGTTTGAAACAACCAGGGCTTTTCCTAGAGCTGGCCTCCTGGCCAAACTGACCAATTGATAGAGAAGAGCTTTGGTTGGTGTGGTGACCAAGAACCTGATGGTCACTCTAGTTGAGCTCCATGGTCATATGTGGAGACAGGAGAAACCTACAAGAAGGACAAACATCACTGCAACACTCCACCGATCTGGGCTTTATGCCGGTGTGGCAAGACTCAATCCCCTCTTCAGTGTAGACACATGAAAACACACTTAGAATTTGCAAAAAAGCACCTAAAGGACCCTCAGACTGTGAGAAACAAGATTCTCTGGTTTGATGAACCTCAATTCCAAGCATCTTGTTTGAAGCAAACCAGGCACTGCTCATCACCTGCAGAGTACCATCCCAAAAGTAAAGTGTGCTGGCAGCAGCCTCATGCTGTGGGGCTGTTTTTCAGCGGCAGGGACTGAGGGACTCATCAGAGTAGAAGAAAAGCTCAATGCACCAAAATATTGAGATAGCCTTAATAAAAACCAGTCCAGAGCATTCAGAACCTCAGACTGGGCAGAAGGTTCACCTTCCAACAGGACAATGGACCTAAACGCACAGCAAGAGTGGTTTATAGACAACTCTGTGAATGTCCTTGAGTGGCCCAGCCACAGCCTGAGCTTGAACCCAATCAAATATTTCTGGAGAAACCTGAAAATCTGCATCTGCCCCTGTCCAACCTGACAGAGCTTGAGAGGTGAAGAGGTGAGGAGAAGAATGACAGATAATTGCCAAATGCTGATGAGCAAAGCTTGTCACATCAAACAAAAAAGACTTGAGGCTGTTAAGGTGCTTCAGCTATATATTTAGTTAAGGGTATGGATACTTATGCAATGTACTTATTTCAGTTTTTTTTTTTTTTTAATAAATTTACTAAGTTGTGACAATTCTGTTTTTGCTTTGTCAATATGGTGTACGAAGTGTAGATTGATGTGGAAAAAAAGTAAATTAAAGAAGTTTAACATAAGGCAGCAACATAAAAAAACATGAAAAAAATGAATATTTTTGCAAGGCACTTTATAAAAGAATCATTCAATTATTTTTATAAGTTCATATTGCTATAATAATAACAATAATAAAAAATGAATTACATATATGTAGAGAGAGAGAAAACTGATTTTGGTTGTGAGAAAAGTTCAGTTAACAGATACCACTTGGTTTGTTTCTAAGAGTCACATTCAGGCTTTGTGTCTTAAGTATCTAAATACTTTTTAAGGGCTGCTGTGTGTGTGTGTGTGTGTGTGTGTGTGTTTTTCCCCTCAAAATTTTCTCTGCTCACCTGACTCTTTCTGTGTTTTCCTACAGGTCAAAGCTGGCGAGGAGACGGTCCAGTCTGATGAAGAACTGAACGAGCGTGCACACACACAGAGATAGTGCTCGTTTCTCTGTCTACCTTTACAACAACGTACCAAGTGTGTTAACACTTCTAAATCTTTGTGGTTCTTGACGGTTTCTCTTGTATGTAGACCTGTGGCTCTGTTCTTCTCTCCAGCAAATGAACTTTCAGTTCCTAAACACCAACTGTCCCTTTCCTCCCTCCCTCCTCCTCCTCCTCCTCCTCCTCCTCCTCCCCTCTCTATTGTGTTATTAATTGGATTTATTCTGTCTTCAGTTTTGTTCTTTGTCATAACTGAACCTCCTTCAAGTAGCATGTTGTAATAGTCTATTTGTGTGTGCACGAATCTTCAGAGCAGGTTCTGCTTTCTCTTGAGTTACTCTCGTCTGGAAACGTCATCCTTACAGTGTTGTCTGCCAGGAACATCTTACCCTCAGGAGAAAGTTGATTTGCTATAAAACCCCTTAGGCATTGAGTGAAAAAAAAATATTAATAATAATAATAATATAAATATCTAAAATATTCCGTATTTAATTATCACAAAATCAACTTTCTCTAAAAGAAAATATACAAAACAAAAACAAATAGCTTTGCTCCAGATATTGCTTAAAAAAAGATTTTTAAATGGACCAAAGCACTTCTTGAACATGCTTAATTTTCTAAACAAAGAAATTGACCCTTAAACTGAATGTTATTGCAGTATTGGTTGAATGGATTTGCTGAATCAAAGCAAGCTGTGGTAGTTGGGACGTTGACCATGTACATACAGCAGTTTACTCGCAATGTATTTGCTTGACATTAATTCCACATATCAAAGACATAAAACATACCATTAGCAAAGTACAGTATGTAATCATAAGACATATAATACCAGGGAAAGAAAATGATGGTGATGATCTCTCACATATCACTCTTTCGGTAGCCTACAGGAGTATTCTGCTCGATTCAAATGATTTCCTCAGTAGATTAGGTAAAAAAAAAATGGTGCAAAAGAATTACCTTAACACAGAACAACTGACCGAATGAATCCATTTGTACATAACGTTCAGGATTACTGTGTTTAACGCTACTCATGACAAGACATGATGCATTATGGGTTTCTGTCCTTGTTACTGTATTACTGAAACCATTTTCTGGCAGTTTTAGCAAGAAAGATCTGATGGTTTTACCTCTTTGAAGACCAAACGGTTGAGTGAGATACTGATTTGATAGGTTACAGTTAACGAAATGAAGGATTGAATTATTTGTGTGGTTTATTTTTGTTGCAAAAATCTCAAGTCAGCAGGATCATTAAACCAGCCTTTATTCCCCTTGAGCAGGATCACTTTTTAATATTATTGAACATTTATCATGCATCTCTACTGATTATCTTAACTTATTTTTATTAACGTGATCAGTGTTTTACATTATACAATGGAAGGCAAGAAGGGCACCTTTCCTCATTTTTATTCAGCTGTTCTTCTTTACTTATTTGAACAGACCAAGTTTGACCACTAATACAGTTTGATCACTGTCAGTAGAAATTGGGTCATTTATGCAGTTCACTGCAATGCAGTGTGCATCTGCAGTGAGGAAAAAGGGATGGTAGTGTTCTGCTTTTTTAATGTTTTTGTTTTGAAAATCTTTGCTCTGTGCATTTGAAGACATGCAGTCAAGACACAAATGCTGAAGTTAGCAGTGATTCAGTTTGATGGTGAAGTTTCAGCCGTTTGGTTGAGCATATAACAGTCCTCTGGCCAGACAACCAGCAGAAATTATTGCCCACCAGACTGTCACATTGTCAGACTGATCACTTTCAGTCCTTATGAAGTCAATATTCTTGCTGCATCATACACTGCACTTTCTCTTCTTGAAGCGCTTTAGCACATTTTCACAGGAAACACATGAAAATGGTTCGGAAAGTCAAGTCCTTAGGTCAACCAGCCTTTAGGCTTCATCTGAGCTGTTTGATTGTTACATCATCAGTGAAAATGTTCAATTTAATATTCAGATCCGGCACATAGAGTGCGTAACGGTTAGTGAAGGTTAGCGTTTATCTAATTACATGACAAGTTTGAGTTAATGTTACAATTTGTTTTGCCAGAGCAAAGGTTTTTGTCTTTTTTTTTTTTTTACCATCTTTGTTGAGTGGCTTGGTTGACTAATATGATATTCATAATGAATTTCATTAACTGTATTTATTGTTTTGCAATGTATATATTTAGTTTGCTCTTTGCACATGTGTTTATACAACTAACAGAACAAATAAAGCTTGAACGATGTTTTTGTTGTTTTCTCGAATGGAAACCAAATGGTTTTAGGTTGTGGTGTTTTTCTCATTGAAGTGGACTTTGAATGTACCTTGCATTTCACTAAAATCTTAATTAGGGACTGACATGTTGCTGTGCTTCTTATTCTTGAAATAGAAGTCAGACTGTGTTATAAGGGCACATTTCACATTTAGTCTAGATATGGAGGGCAGAGTTATGATGAGGCCTGTTCATTTTGATTTCTAACATCAGGGAATATATTTTCTAGAAAAATAACGTTTTGCTTTACCTCTTTGTTTTTGGGCTCACTCATGCATTTTTTCCCATGCTGCCTGTGAAGCAACCCTGGCATTACTGTATCACCCCATCAGATGAGCATCACTCCCTCTCATTGTGATGAAATGACAGAAAACAGTTCAGCCGTGGCATTAACACTGTACATTATTTGTCAGATTGGCTTCATTTTCATACTTATTTTGTAAATATTTCATGTTGTATGGAACTTGGATTAAAATGTAAATATGTCTCCTGTATTTGTAATAATTATAATCCATTCGCTGTATAGCCTAGACGTGTAATGCATATATCTTAATTCTGTGTATGGTAATCTTGCACCATTGACCTGTTTAGTGAATGAGGTAAAAATAAAATTACAACCAGTGCATTAGATGAACAACAGATCTTGTGTTGTCTCTTTTTTTTCCTCTTTACACAACACTTTGCATTATTTCTCATATGATATTACATTATTTGACTTCCTAAATTGATAAGGCTGGTAATTGTTAGAAGTGTTTTTTTATTGTTGTTTTTTTTTCTTCTTGGTCTTTTGCCACTTTGTTTTAAAGCAAATTTGCTTGTTTGTTTTTAAGAGAGATTAAAAAATGTTGACTTTATTAAATATTTTAACCTTTTGACAAAAGCATCTAACAAACTAACCAGTTGAGTGAATAAAATATCACATTTGATATAAAAATAAAATGCTGTAAAATAATATAATATTATTAATATAACATTATATAAGTTATAATATTATAATTAATATTAATATAACTTGTATAACATTGTCTACCTTTATATTTTACTACTTTTAACTGATTAGATAACAGATTATTATTATTATTATTATTATTATTATTAAAGGAAAAATTCTTGTACTCGCATGCAATATCTCTTAATAAATAACCAGAACATTTATTATATGTGACCCTGGACCACAAAACCAGTCATAAGTAGCACAGGTCAAAATTATTTTTCTTTTATGCCAAAAATCATGATATTAAGTAAAGATCATGTTCCATGAAGATATTTTGTAAGTTTCCTACTGTAAATATATCAAAACTTAATTTTTTATTAGTAATAGGCTATGCATTGCTAAGAACTTAATTTGGACAACTTTAAAGGTGATTTTCTCAATATTTATATATATATATTTTTTTGCACCCTCAGATTCTAGATTTTCAAATAGTTGTGTATCAGTCAGATCCTAACGAAAAAAAGCTTATTTATTCAGCTTTCAGATGATGTATATATCTCAATTTCAGAAAATTGACCCTTATCACTGGTTTTGTGGTCCAGGAGAGATAAAGTACTGAGCTATATATAAAAAAGATCATCTTGGAAATAATTACGTTATTATTATAACATTATTATATTATTACATTATAATTACATTATCTTGGAAATAATTACGTCAAATACTTATAACTCTGTATTTTTATCAGATAGTATTACAAACTCATGGCATTTTTTTTTTTTTAATTAAACTCGTTTATAAAGTTTTATATTTCGGAAGATAGTCGTTACGTCTAAATGTAGTAATCTATTTAATAATTAAATTTAATTTGATGAAACTTCATACGTTACACACGACTATAGTGATGCAACTGTGCTCTACAAAATCACTCGTCGGTCTCAGAGTTCATCAAGAAAAATCTCGTTCCCTTCAGCTTTTGGTGGGCGGAGCACAGACGGGGGGAGGGACAAAACCAGAAAGCCAATGAACAGCCTCCAATCTCGGCTCAGAGAGTCTCCGCCAATCACAGACGGCGATACGCATGACGCCACGACTACTGTAATCTGTCAGGCGTGTTCATTGGGAGGGAGCTGGTGTAGTGCTGCTCTAAGGCCGTGAATGAGGAAGTTCAGCAGAGACGGTACTGCAGCAGTCAAAACCCTGATACAAAGTGTCTTTTTAAGACCGAACCAACCTTCAACCATGGCTCAGTAAGTATACATTTTGCGTTTAAAATGCTTTGTAATATGAAACTGAATTTGACTGAGCACATTTGACTGTATATATTATCATTAAATGTAATATAGTGCAATTTGTTGCGCAATGTCAGCATTAATTTTATCTATAGTAATCTCTCTACTTACTATCAAGCACTTCTTCTCTGTTCAGGCACAGATTTAGAATTGAAATTCTCTCTATGTTATCCAGCTAGACTGAATTTCATTTGTCTTAACCACTGATTTCAATAAGTTAGAACTCTATAATCAATTATTAAGAATGTTCTTTCTCACAATCTCTATATTTTTGTCTCCACAGAGCGGATATTGCTCTCATTGGTCTGGCAGTGATGGGTCAGAATCTGATCCTGAACATGAATGATCATGGATTTGTGGTAAGTTGCAATTCTTAACCTATTCTGATGGTTCACGTCAAGTTTAAGATGTTCTAACCAGTGTCATTCCTCAGGTCTGCGCGTTCAACAGGACAGTGTCCAAGGTCCATGACTTTTTAAACAATGAAGCCAAAGGCACTAAGGTGATCGGGGCCGAGTCCCTTGAAGACATGGTGTCTAAACTCAAAAAACCACGTCGCGTCATCCTCCTCGTCAAAGCAGGACAAGCTGTCGATGACTTCATTGATAAACTGGTAAACGTCACCGTGAATCAACAGTCTTAGTTTGCTTTGTCACCAAGCCAAAGTAATCAAGTAACCCACTTTTTCCGTATATTGTAGGTTCCTCTTCTTGAACCTGGTGACATTATCATTGATGGTGGAAATTCAGAGTACAGCGATACAACGGTGCGTCTGACAATCCAAACTTATGATCATATGAGGTGATAACAGTATTTGATTTAAATGTTTATACTCATCGCATACAGAGACGCTGTAGGAGCCTGAAGGAGAAGAAGCTTCTGTTTGTGGGAAGTGGAGTGAGTGGAGGAGAAGACGGGGCTCGTTATGGACCCTCACTGATGCCTGGAGGACATAAGGATGCCTGGTGAGGACAAGCATGTATTAAACAAGTCCACCTATGCATATGTGTGTGCATTTATTGACATCTATGGAATCTAATTTTTATTTTATTCCTTCAGGCCACACATAAAAGATATTTTTCAGAGCATTGCCGCCAAGGTGGGCACAGGAGAGCCATGCTGCGACTGGGTGAGTATTAGTTATCAATAGATGTGTATGCATTTATACAGCCTGTGAATGCACTTCTCCAAATTCTTTGTATATTTGTTTAGGTTGGAGATGAAGGAGCTGGACATTTTGTTAAGATGGTCCATAATGGTATTGAATATGGTGACATGCAGCTGATCTGTGAGGCCTACCATCTGATGAAGGATGTGCTGTGTATGGACCATGATGAAATGGCTCAGGTTAGACATCAACTTACTTCTTTAATTACTATTGTTTTGTAATGTACATGAACAGTCCATGATGTTGTAATTCTTCAAATCCCCTCTGTATTGTCTATTTTCTGTTTCCTCCTTCCTCATTTCATTTGTATTTTGAAATACACCTCACCCTGTTCCTTGTGAAGGACTGTTTTGGTCTGCTTCCTCTTAAGACTAAATTTCTTTGTCTGATTTGCCTATCAGGCCTTCGATCAGTGGAATAAGACGGAGCTAGACTCTTTCCTCATTGAGATCACTGCCAATATCCTGAAATTCAAGAACGAGGATGGCACTCACCTGCTGCCTAAAATCAGAGACAGCGCCGGGCAGAAAGGCACAGGGAAATGGACAGCCATCTCCGCTTTGGAATACGGCACACCCGTTACATTGATAGGTAAGATACAGTCTTGTGTAATTTCCCAGGTATGGGTGTGTTTTTGTTATTTTAGATATAGAGGGAGAAAGTCACTTGGGCTTAGAAGAGCATGTTGAGTGAAGCGTCTCCATAAGCAGCTTTGCTGTTCACCTCTTCAGCTGATGTGACATAAGTGGGATTTTCTGTTCTGGCTTTTGGTGCAGGGCTCAAAAATAAGGATGGCCTGCTGTCCTGGGGCTATTGTGAAAGAGTTTTGGTCCAGTGATTAATCGCCATTTACTATTACTTAATTAATTTTTATGCCTTTCGAACTTAAATTTTTGGTTTTCTGTGATGTATTCTACATTGTTGTTGCAAATTCTCACCAAAATGATATCATCTGGCAGGCTAATATAGATGAGGCATTATTGAACAAGCAAGAACAGTTTGTGATATTCAAGTCACATTTATTTATTTATTACTTATTTATTTGCACTTTTCACAGTGCACATTGTTTCAAAACAGCTTTATATAAAGGTAAGCAAGTTTAGATCACCATTAATGTGTTGAAAACAACAAACCAATCAGCACTGTTTTCTATTGTATGTTATCATTTTCAAAAGTATAAGTATGGAGTTTATGCAGTTGAAAAATAAATATTGCAAATAAAAAAAAATAAATAATGAAAAATAAAAACAGTTCTGTAAATATATTAAAAATAAAAAATAAAAATAAATGATTTTAAATGAGAAATATTGGCCTGGTCCAGCAGGACAAAAAAGGATTGAGGTTTGGAACTTGTAGTTGTGACTTCAGATGTTACTTTAGGATTGCTCAAAGCTCAAAAACCAGTTACACAATATTTGTCAAAATTGATGCATATATTTTTATAAAGTTGTTTTGAAACTATATGTTTTATGAAAAGCACTGTGTAAATAAATATGACCTGACTTGATGTGTAGTTGTTAGATCAGGGTATGGGCTTGTATATGTAGTATCAGTTAAATGAACAAAAGGCTGTTTGTGCAGCACTGAAGCGTGAGAGAGCAGCTATGATTTGTATGGTTGTAGAGGAGGGTTTTCTTCTCTCAATAGGCTGAGTTCACCATGACTGGCTGTTTTTGCACTCGATTTTTTTTTTTTTTTTTTTCCCTTCCTCCACTCGCCTCTTCCCACACTTGTTGGCCTTGGGTTGGGTGAAAATATAATACAAAGTCATGCTGAGTTCAGGGTTTTGCTTCCAGCCTCTCATGTTTGTAGATGTAGTAAGAACTGCTCTCACAATAGTCTGGCCGATTACTCAGTAGACTGAAGTGAGTTACATTACTAGAGTCAACAGTGCCAGGGTCAGGTACCAGATATGAACTGCATTATACATTGTGACTGGAGTCTTTAAGACACGATGAATAGAGACCTATAATAATATAACTCTTCTGTAGAAGTCAGATGAATCTAAGAAAGAAATATCCTGGTCACATTTCACTTCAAAATAATAGTATTAAAAAAAAGTACTGTAAAAACATTGAGAAAAATTCTTCCTGGATTTAAAAAAAAATGAAAATCAGTCTAAAAAAAAAAAAAAAAAAAAAATTTGCACTTACAGTATTGAGAAGTTGGGGGGGAAATGTGCTTAATTTAATGAAAATAATGTCTGGTAACTCAGATGCATTTTTATTTTAGATACAGTATATAATTGTAGTTTAATAATAATAGTAACAAAAATAGAATACAACAATATATCTAAAATACAAAACATGTCTGAATCACCAGTATTAATAATAATAATGTATTTATTTAATTTCAGTTATTTATTTTTAAACAATTTATTTTATTTATTTTGATACATATTATTGATAGACAAAGTAATAAAGAGAGAGTACAGATTCATTTAGCAGACATCTTTTTAGTGTGTTGATATGATCAGATTTTTCTGTGTGGGGTCCCGTCTGCCATGCTTTGACTATCTAATGTTTTAGTGTTTCCTCATGTGGTCTCTCTGGCATGGTCTAACAGTGATTATAATGTTATTATGTGACCAGAGATGCACACTGTAACTGGAGATGATTGTTTGTGTTGTATGCGGTGTCTTTCACTCACAGGGGAAGCTGTCTTTGCCAGATGTCTCTCCTCTCTGAAAGATGAGAGGGTTCAGGCTAGTAAGAGCCTCACCGGCCCCCAGGGTTTCAAGTTCACTGGAAACAAGGCACAGTTTCTTGAAGATATTAGAAAGGTGGGATGGACTTAAAATATGGATCATTTGTATCTATGCATAAGTTTTATGTATTCATGTTCATGTATGAAGGTGCATCGGTTAATGTAGTTTTATTGTTTTTAACTTGATGAAAATTTATTGTTACTTTCTTTTTCAGGCTTTGTACGCCTCAAAGATCATTTCATATGCTCAAGGCTTCATGCTGCTCAGACAGGCTGCAGTAGAGTTCGGCTGGTCTCTTAACTATGGTGCTATTGCCCTGATGTGGAGAGGAGGCTGCATTATTCGCAGGTAAGCAAGCTTTGCTCACAGTGATTTAAAAATATTGCATAAAAATATATCCTATATTTAGATTGCTTATCAGTTAAGGCAGTGTCTGCTGAAATACTCAAGAATGAAATCATATGAAACTTCTTTTCTCCACCTGGTGAATGTTGCAGCTTTGTAAACACTAGGAAGTGGTGATAATGTTTCATGTAAAAATCTCACACAGAGAAATGAGGAAACTGATTTTACAATATCATAACTGTAGATTAGCTATGAATAAAGGTCATGAATCTTTCATTCGCAGTGTTTTCTTGGGAAAAATCAAGGAAGCGTTTGACCGGAACTCCGAGCTGCAGAGTTTGCTGCTGGATAACTTCTTCAGTAAAGCTGTACAGGATTGTCAGGTACAGGAAGTGAGCCAAGAGTGACCACAAATTGCGCTGTTTCCTGTAATTGTGCCACTAAATACGAAGAGAAATCAGCGGCACTAACGGCAGACTGTTTATGTGCATACGGTGCCTCTAAAAAGTAATGTGCAAAAAATATGTCCACTTAGTGCCACAGTGAACACAGTCCAAACTGATATGACACCACCTACTCCACCTGGACTATGACAAAATATTCAATTAATTTTACATAGTATAAGCATACAATATATTCATTTTAAAGGGGTCATATGACGTTGCTAAAAAGAACATTATTTTGTGTATTTGGTGTAATGCAAAGTGTTTATGTGGTTTAAGGTTAAAAAAAAACATTATATTCACATTGTTGCTCCTCTGTGCTCTGGCTTTCTGAAACGCATTGATTTTTACAAAGTTCACCGTTCTGAGAAGCGAGGTGTGCTCTGATTGGCCTGCTATCTGGTGCGTTGTGATTGGCCGAACACCTCAAGCGTGTAATGGAAATGTTACGCCCCTTACCGTATTGTGTCAATGTCCCAACACAAAAACAATAAAACCCATTATAAACGAGGCATTTTTTGCATCCAGTGTAGACATAATTACTGATTATAATGACTTATGTCTTTTTACGCGTCGCGTTGCATCGCACTGCATAAACATTACCATGTCTGCATTTGTGATCGGAGAAACGACAAACAAGCGCTACTCTACACAGCTCACAACTCGCGTTTGAATAGTCAGTGGCAAATTCTTTAAATATGAAAACATACTTACAGGCTGTGAGTCATAAGCGCCAGACTGTCCTTGCAAAGTTGGAATTGCCCCACTTTATAGAAACAGCCTTTGTGTACAGCTGGCATTGTAGGCTACTCTCCCAGGTTCAGGAAATAGTCCTCTGTAAAATGCGCTGCACACACTCTAATATTTGGGTTGAACACTGGTTTACTTTAAAAACTGATCTAAAGGTTTGTTGGTATTAATGATAATAATGATAATGTAGAATGTGTTTTATTTGCTAAATAAGTTGGTTGTGTTTTGCAGGAATCATGGCGTAGGGTAGTAAGTACAGGTGTGCAGCAGGGGATCCCCATGCCGTGCTTCACCACCGCCCTGTCCTTCTATGATGGTTACAGGCATGAGATGCTCCCAGCAAACCTGCTGCAGGTAAACCTTTGTACATCACACAAACCAAGATGGGATATCACAGGGATTACATCTAGACATTTATGGTTGTAGGCATTTGAAGCCCTTAGTATACATATGGTAGAGATTTTATGTTATTTTATTTTATTATTTATTTAAAATAAATTAAAATAACTAATTTAATTACTTTTTGGTCTGCCTAAGAATTAGTATTCTTGTTTCAGACTCTCTATCTTTTTATTTTAATGCTCAAGCAGTTGTTCTCTCTTTGTATTTATCATTGGCTGAGCTGATATCACCTATAACATTATGTCTCTCCTCAGGCACAGAGGGACTACTTTGGTGCCCACACGTATGAGCTGCTATCAAACCCTGGAAAGTTCATCCACACTAACTGGACAGGCCATGGAGGAAAAGTGTCATCGTCATCCTACAACGCCTAAAATCAAGCGTGGTATTAGGTTAAACAGCAAAGAACATCATCTTCTCTTGATGAAGGACCAGAGCAGCTGAGCACATTCCTCCTGAAGAGTTGAACTTCAGCCCACAGTAGAGCTCTTACTGAAGAGTGTTCAAATGCATATTTCTATTTATACTAAATCTTAGTGTATACACTATTTGTAAGCTCTGTTCTTGTAGTTTTAAGGTCCACTGTTGCAAACACAGCATTTTTGAGTAAGAGTGTTGTTTCTGAGATTCTTCTTGCTGTAGACCGGTCATGCTTTGCCCCCAGAGTTCAGAGTGTTAACCCTGGATTATGGGTAACTATTGCACTGCATTAGGCTAAATAAAGATTTCAATCCCTTTTTAATTAGCTTTTGTCTTCTTCACTCACATGCTGTCTACTGCAAACAGGATTTTCTCCTGCTTATTTTTAACAGTAAATGCTAGATATGTAACTTGTTTATTTGTATGTACTTCTAATTTGTCACCAGGAGAGGGCAGAAAGGATTTTTTGGAACAATGAGATTGTTTACAATAGTAATGTCTTCAGCTGAATGATTATTCTTTGAAGAAGAAATAACAGCACACATATATAAAAACTGAATTTTTATGAGTAGTAATATGTAAATATCTTGAAAGGTCTTGACACTATACTGAGAAGCAATTTGCACTTTGATTTTTATGATTTTTAACATTAAAGCCAAGACACGAGTAATATACTGAAATAAACATCACAGTAAAGTAACCACAGTTAATTATAGTTTTGAGTTTTAATGTAGTTTTTATTTCTCTTTTATCAAGAATATTCAGTTTTTATTTTAATTTTAGGGCTGCCAAAGTTGCATTTAAAAACATTTACCAGTTTCTCAGCACAGTCTAGTGTTGTTGCTGTTCATGTTTACTGCAGGTGGTTGGTAAAGGTTTTATAATATATGAATCATTCATATATCTACAACAAAAACTAACTTGCGTCCATTTTACTTTATTTTAGTGAGTTTTGGAGTCATGGAAATTTATTTTGGTTTAGTTTTAGTAGCTCCCAGTTCCATTAAATTTTAATAATTTTTTTTATTTATTTTTTTTTAATTTTACTTAAAAATAATAATACTGTTCAGGTTTACATTACAGCATATGATGCTGTCAGGTACTGGCAAGTAAATGCCTTGTTCATGTGAAATCTTAACAGTTATGTGGCATAAATATAGAAAATACATTTTTACTATGATCCTTTCTGATATGAATGTAAGGTACATTTAGTGTTAAACCAAACATAAAGCAAGGAAAGATGGCTGTAAAATAGGATTTCCTCCTGGTTAAGAGAGACTGCACTAATATCCCTAATTCACCTCCAAGCTGTTTAAAGATCAAAGAGCTGAAGAGAGCAGCAGGTGCCTCTCATATACGTGTGACCAACGACATCACTTCCATGTGAAGTTTTTCAAATGGTCCAGTCATTGAGAGAACTAGCAATACAGCTCTACCCTACAGAGTAACTGGGGTATCATACAACCATAAAATGCTACAAGGACTCCAGAGATTAGTGTTAATCTATGCCTTAATGTTCTATTAAATATAATTTTGGTAGAATATGCTGTTTATGCTATTGACTATGAAGCAACTGTTTGAAATGGTGGGTTTAAGTATACGTCCATGGCCTGATAACTCAGGTAAAGAACATCTCAGTGATTCAAAGCCACTTCAAATACTGGACACACTAGAACTAGGCAGTTTAGAACAATATAGTGAAGGAGTCGTAGGCAAATGATGCTGAGTCATCATGGTGGAGGCGGCAATCCAGCGCATGGAGAGCCAGGACAGGAAGTGGACACCCTATTCTGAGCTGTCTTCTGATTAATTATGCATCAGCTAGGGAGGAGTCTAGCTACAGATGAAGTCTGCCTCAAACACGATATGCTGCAGTTTGAACCGACAAATACCAAAGATCAACACTTCCTTTAAAAGCTAAAGTATGTATATAATAAGGCATGTTTCCTCTTTATGCATGATTCAGTTGTGTTAAGGTGACCTTAAGGGTGCCTTTCAGAGCATGTGGGGATTGTTTTTGTTGAAACAGTATCAATTCCATACAGGAATTATAAAAAGAATTACTGTACATTTGTTAGGGATATTCTAAAGTTCCCTTATAAAATTGTGCATGAAAGGATGTCCTCACAGTAAGATAAAATAGTTACAAAAATTTGAACAATAACCTAAATAAGGTAATTTTCTAATGGTTTCTTCCCCTGCACTGCGTCAGTATCTTTTGTGAAGGTACCTCTCTAAAACATGACGATGGGAGTTAGATGGGACAATCGTGCAGCGGTTGAGAGAAGCATGTTTATAATGCGGATGATGCTGAGCCTGTTTCCTTTGGTCCTTGTGGTCTGGAATGGTGAGGCGTTACCTGTACAAGACAAGCAATCACACACCAATGAGGTGAATCTCTTATTCAAAGTGCTTATTCAAAGGAAAAAAAAAAAAAAAACAAGTACATGGGCTCATATACTATGTTAGTTTTTCCTAAGATCTTTGTCACTGGCTAAGAATAACTGTATTGCAGTGTTGTAATACTGTTAATGCTGTAAAAATCAATAGCAGTGATCTAATACTCCAGCCCACGGATATGTCTCATCTTCTAGATACTGACCAAAGACCAGAAGGACTTGTTGAAGAAGATGATGACAGACATGGCTGAGCTGAACCTCACTAGTAAAGAACTAGCTGATCTTGACCCTGAATTTCTGAATGGCAAACTGGGAGATAAGTCTGTTTATGAACCAACCCCTAAATCTCCATGCAAGCTCTTCTTCTGGAAGAGCTTCTCCTCATGTTAAAATCTGGAAAACAGAACAGACACAGATGAGTCTGTTGAAATCTACAGTCCTGCCTTTACAGTCTGCCAATCTAATCATACATTGTTATTGAAATCAATATGTAATCCCTTGGCCTCTACTGTTCCTGTATTGTATTTAAGGAGTGTTAAAAGAATAAAACGGCTTATTGTTGGAGGTAAAAACAATCTCCAAAAAATACAGTGGCCTTTTGCATGTACACTTTCTACTGTTTGACATCCAAGCCCAAAATACTGTAATAAATGTTCTACAAATCTCTTCATGTCAGTCCTGTAACTTTACCCTCAAAATTACTATGCTATGTCATTATACCTTTGCTTACAAAAATCAAACAACCGTCAGTGTGAAGGTTTAGCACCACCTAATAATACACGTTTACTGAAGGATTTATTTGAGAGAGAGAGAGAGAAAAAAATACATTGCAGGTTAAACCTCAGAAACATTAGCTGTCCAATAAACTAGGACTTTAAAGTTTATTATAAAATTGTTAAAAGTTTAGTAAGAAAATTCATTCTTTAATATTATATTCAGCAGTGATTTAAAGTATCTACTATCTGCAGTTCAGCATGTTATACTGATATTTCACAAACAAGACAAACAGCAAAACTACTAAATAGTATGTTTGCATTATACTAAAAACGAATACTTTACAATATACTAAACCAGTAGGTTAAATTCAGTGCATGTTTTTTTACACTTCAATTCACCAACATTGTTGTACAATTACACAACCTTTCAAGTAAAAATAAAAACAGATACAGATCCTCTGTGTATGTTTATTATTTTGAAAAATGGAAATCCTGCCAGTGATTTAAGTCATTGATAACACAAACCCCATTCACAAAATCCTATCTGTTCACCCACAACAGGACACTGTATGAAAAATAGGCCTTTTCAACTTTCACTAAACTATATTTACAGTGGGACAGATCACGTAAAAGCAATCAAACAGAAGAAAAACTTAAAAGCAAGATCAATGACTGCACTGACGTCTTGCGTAAAACAGAGCTGGAAATACTCAAGCATGGACATGAAGTCATTCGCAATGGGACTGATCCACAAACACTGGTTTAACTCTGCTTTTAGATTGCCATGGACTGTCTTTAGTCATGCACTTCGGCCAATTGGGAATTGTCCATTGAAATTTCAAAAAGGGAAATCCAGGGAAATCTGGTTACAGTGAAGTGACGTAGTCCCTTTTCAGGTTTAAGGCATACAGCAGCAGTCTCCACAGATGGACTGTGTGAACTTCAGTCTTCAGCTCTCCCATTTTTGACTTCACTCAGGGTTCTGAGGTAAACCTGGGCCAGCCGAGTCCAACGTCCCTATACATGCGAATTAAATAAGTGTTTGCAATTCAATTAATGTCTTGAAGCAAATAAGCCACTATCAAAATACCTAGTCAACTTATTTTTTTTTTTATTTGAGTTCCCTTAGATTCACAAAACATATAAAAAGCATTCAAAACACTTAACAAAAGCAACCACCTCTTGAAGCATTCTTCGCTTTCATCATCAATACATCACCCCAGTTAAGCCACTCAGAGCTCACGCTCGCCCTCATTCACCGCCCACTCCCAGAGCCCTGCCCACAGACAGCATCACATCACGTTCACACATGAGTTCAGTAACAGCGAGATAGAACACACACCATACACAGCATTCACGTCAAATTATTAAGCAAGAACACAAATACTTAGTAGATCACTTAAACATTCTACTACATATTTCTTTCTTTTTTTTTTTTTAAATGCAGCTCTTTATATATGATTGCAATATAAGAAAGGGAGGAAGGTAGACAGAACAAGAGGAATGGAAGAATGTAAATGAATGTCCTTCTGATGGTCCTACAGAAAAAAAAAACACTCGCTGTCTTCGTTCACACTCGCTCACACAGGTTCTTCTCACAGTCAGCATGTCGCTTTTCAGCATCGCACACTTGCGTTCAAGTTCTCTCTCTCTCAGCGCGTTCGCTCATTCAGTCTCTCACTCCTGGCGCACCAACAATCCATCACCATATCACTCTCAGCTCTCAAAAAAAGCGGACAGATTTCATCCATGAAAAGGGGAAAAAAAGACAACACCCACCGTCTAACACAGTATATGTAGAGTGAAGCTGTGCTCTTTGATGGCAAAGCATTTACACATGGGAAGAAGGGAACTGATACTGAGATCGCTCGAACATTGCGGCCAACGAGGGGCTTCTTCCCGGGAAATTGGAAAAGAGGTGATGAACTGTAGAAGAGATTTATGAAGGCTTGACCATAAAAAACGTTGAGGGAAAAAAACTGCAGAAAACACAACTCAAATGGCTTTCCACACGGAGCATCTTTAAATGTACTGTATGTTGAGAGGGCACTGAAATGGTAACAGATGCTCAGATATGTGGGCATACTGAAATAATGCCTGACACAAAATAAATTATATCCATAAGGAGAAAAAAAAAATAAAAAAAACTTATAGTGTTCATTTCATTCCTAACAATTTCAACCACTCTAAATTAATCTTAAAGAGCAATCATTATATGTATACGAGGAACATTCAGTTTTACAAAATCAAAGGCAAATATTGAAGGGACATAATATCTGACTAAACTTTCTTCTCTCAAAATACTTACCATATAATCTAGATATTAGGATACTTCGAGACCCAACTGAAATCTCTCTACATTCCCCAGCTGGACTTTGTCTCCATGCTAGATCCAAAACCGGAGTTGAACCCACTGCTTGAGCCCGAATTGGTTCCCGCCCCCCACCCGAGACCAGCTGAGCTGCCGGTGTTGTAGTTATTGCTGCTTGTGTTGTAACTTGGGTTCTGATCTCTACTACCGCTGTTCTGCCCGCTAGGTGTGGTGCCGGAAGCGGCTGTCTGATTCTGCTGATTGGCTAGCATTCCCATCATGCCCCAGCTATTCTGAAGGGCTGCCTGAGCAGCTGCCATCATGGCTGGATTCAAGCTAAGGGCCCCAAAATTCACATTGCTGTTGGGACTGCGACTACTGCCAAAGCCCTGCCCCCCAAACCCCCCGAACCGCCCACGATCCATCATTTGCCTACTATTATTGTGCTTAGGCTCAGCGTTGGAGATGTGCACGCTGGTTCCTTTAATTATCAGGTCCTCACCGCACAGAGACTGGGCAACCTGGAGGAAAACAACCATGCGTTAATTTGAGAAGAGAATGAGCGCAAGCCAAATAACGAGAACGAAAAATACAGAAGACTGACCTGATCGTCAGCAAAGGTGACGAAGGCAAAGGCTCGGAAAGGTTTGGGAATGAATACATCTGTGACTTCGCCGTACTGCATAAAAAACTGTCTAAGCTCATCGGCTGTCATGTCCTCGGTGCAGCGGCCCACAAATACTTTCCTGCTTCTCATAGGCTCATCCGGGCCAGCCTGTTCCAGGAAATACTAGATCATTTAATAGAAAACAGGGTCTACTCATGCAATGTTCACAACGGCAAGGGCATCACAAAACATTTGAAACATGAAATGTGTATATGTTCAAATTTAAAACCTTTAATAATCTATAAGCGCAAGTACAACTTATAAATGAAATTGTGAACTATGTGTGGTATTACATGGAAATACCTTTGAGTTGGGAAGTTTGCAGTCGCACCATCTTCCATCAATCATATGCCGCTGGGACATGGCTTTTACTTGTGTTTCGTAGTCTGTAAATCTTACAAAGCCAAATCCTTTGGAATTTCCGGTTTTTGCATCTCTTTTCACCTGAGGGAACAGGTCATAGATGACATTAAGTAATAGTTAATCCAAAAATGAAAATTCTATCATTTACTCAATTTTTTAAAACCCGTGTGTGAATTTTCTTTCTTTCTATCCCCAAAGGAGTTGTTTAAAGCAGAATTCAGAGCTGCTCATTTCCATAAAACAAGAGTGAATTATTAAACACTACTTCATTGTGGCTGATTTGTACCAAAACTAAAAAAAAAAAAAAAAAAAAGCTCTGTATTTTCTTTTTCTTTTCTCAATTTTCTATAGTGGTCATTTTTGACCATTATAACACAATTGACTTTTTCCCCAAGTCAATTTAGCCTTTTCTAATCCTGTCCACAATTTTCTGTGTATTTAGCAAGTGCCACAAACGTCACCTAGATTTGTATAATTCCAATAAAGTAAAAAATGTAAAAATGTACAGTTTTTTTCTAAAATTACTGAAAACATCAGAGGGTTAGGTATCGAGAACCAGTTCCGTTTTAGAACCGGTTCCAAATTTCCAAGAACCGGGTACTCGATAAGACACGTGCATTTAGATTCCGCTTAACGATTCCTGCATTCGCATTTTAATCAGTGTTGCCAACTGCTTTCAGTTGAAAGTAGCTAAAACTGGTAGCTAAATGTCACTAGATGACATCATAAATGGCAAATTCACTGATCTATATAAAGATGAATATAGATCAGTGGGCAATAGTGGTGCAACGGATCACAAAACTCACGGTTCGGATCATATTACGGATCGGATCATTTTTCAGATCAGCAAAAAAAATAAAAAAGTTGCTTTTCATTTATTACTGAAAGCTTACTTAAGTACTTCTATACCACAGCAAAAACTACTAGCTGAACTAATAAAGTCAGTAATAAAAAGAACAATTACACAAATTACAAGCATGGATGAATACTACAAAGTTACTAATAAAGTCAATAACACTAGTATTCTGGCGCCGGTTGCACCAGCTGGACGTACACCCGGTTGTAAGACTAGGCTGGACGTAAAATGCGCTTCAAGTCCTGCGTAGAATTTATACCCGTTGCACCATCTCGGCGTAGTGCTACGTCTGAGACTAAAGCTTACGCCTAGTCAGAAGTAGGTGTAAAGTGAAAAGTCATGATTTGCCCGGACATTATTAGTTTTTAAGATTCATGTCTGTTAATTAATTATTACTGCAGACGTGAACTGTAATGTTTATGGTCTTTTCGGGCAGACTAAGCGATATCAATTGCGAAGCTCGGTAGACTATAGCTACCGCACTGCCAACAGTACTTGACCTAATATAAAATGTTTCTGTACAGCTTGTAATTATGCAGTAAAATATTACATATGATCTGGGATTATTAAAAGAAACCGTACCATCTGACATGACGACATCTTGCTTGGAAGGACAGTATAAATGCTTGGAAATATTTCACGTCTTTATTTCATTCATTATTTGTAGCGTGGCTGACATCCAATAATCACAGTAAGTTTTGTGCTTTGTTACTTTTAATCAGAAATAAAGTATCAGCTTTCAAATTCTGTCAGTTTTATCACAAAATACAAACTATAAATGTGTTTTTTCAGCCACAGAAAGACGTAAACACACAGTCACGTAGTCACAGTTACCTCACGAAAGACATTCATTGTACATAAACCCGATAGTCAGCTAGAAAAGATAACTCGAGAGAAACATTGTATTAGATTTGTTATATTTTACTTAACCTGCCGCCTTCATTTTTAATGTTTGTTTGAAGAAATCTGTCATGGGAACGTGCAGGGAGACTTCAGATAAAAACACGGACTTGTTTTGTCCGTTTAATGAAATCATGGCGCGGTGGCTTCACTTCTTGCTGTCTTATCAATTCAGTTTTATATTAGTAGTTGTAATCATTGCAGCGTGAATGTCGTCTCAGCTATCACTGTGGGAGAATGTGCCAGCGTGGATGCACCTGATCGTAGTTTTAGTTGGTGCAACAGGAGTAAATATTTATCGTAAGGCTGGACATTGCAAAGCCTAGCGTAGGGCTTACACCCAGCTTTTTTACATCTAGCTGGTGCAACCGGCCCCAGGTGCGGAAATGTAATAATTAATTGTAAAATAACACAATAGTGCTCTTCACTGCATAAGTTAAATATAGCAGACAGAAGCAGGTATTTATAGGCTGCTGTCTCTTTAAAACCAAATGCACGTACCTAATACTGACACACATCCGGTTTCTTTCTCAGCCGTTTCGGTTCAGTTAAGACATAACCGATTGTGTTTACCAGAATACTTGCCAAAACGGGTATTTTAACAATTTTGTGTGTATGTTTCTGTTCAAAGAGAAGTGAAAGAGGAATCAATGTGTGAATCGCGCAGTCTGAATCGCGCCTCTCTCTCTGCATGTGCTCACTTCGGGAGTGTGCGGCAGTGATAAAAAAATAAATAAAAAAAAACCGCGCGCGTTCTCTTTTGCTTGAATGGTTTAAAATTGTTTGAATGGGTAAATTGCCAAGATAAAACACGTGCAAATGATAAAATTTCACTCTGTGATGGTTAAAGATAACTGTTAACCCACGAATCACATCTGTGCCGAACCGTGGGGTCTGGTCCGTACGGATTACGGATCACGGATCATCGACGATCCGTTGCACCCCTAGTGGGCAAGATGAGAACTTAGATAAGGTTTGCCCAAGAAGTTGCTATATTTGTCCCTAAACTTTTGAAAAAAAAGTCTCAAAAGGGGTGGGGAAGTCGCTAAATCTAGCTACAAAATTGCTAAATTGGCAACACTGATTTTAATGTGATTTTAAATGATTTACGCGCAGGAAGGGAAAGAACTTGAGCACTGTTTGCGTGCAGCGCACACATCTGAAGTGCGAGTACAGCGTTCCCGATGCGGGTTCCCGACGTGCGTCCATTCTCAAATCGTTCCGTGCATTTCCACTGAAGAAGATTTGTTCCGAACCTAAACGTGATTCTCTTTCACATTTATCAACCAATATGCATAAAAATACGTCAGTATATCATCAGAAACACAGCTGTTTTTGTCTTAAGTGAACGTAAACAGATGTGAAAGAAAACGCACGTGTAAAAAGTATTTTTAGATCCGCCTGTGTGCGTTTGGTGTTAAAGGGAGACAACAGCCTAATAAATATCTGCTGCCTGTCATAAATGTTAATCAAAGAAGAAAAAAAAAAAACATTCACTGATCTTGACTGAATATGGTTCGTAACTTTAATGACAATTACTGTATATAATATTTATGTAAAGAAAACTATAGTGTTTTTAAACTTTTGATTTCAATTTCAGTACCTGAAATTTGTTCAGTTGTATTTATTTATGCTATTGTTAATTGATCTGTTTGTTCCTATTTTTTTACTGACTGTTTACTTGTCTTTAACAATTTAATGTTTAGAATTTATTAGTCTAGTTGTTTTTGCTGTGGTATTTTTTTGTTAAAACCATAGGCAAATGTTCCTAAGTGTAAAAAAAAAACTGTAAGCTGCTTGCTCATGTTATTCAGCTGCAACAGAACACTTTGTAAAAAGACAGAATAAGTATGTTTGACATCTAAATGTTTCACTTAATTATTATTTTTTTTAATCAGATTTTTATCTTATTGGAATCAAACTAGGAATCAATAAGAATTGGAATCGATAAGCAGAATTGGAACCAGATACCCAACGATACCCAGCCCTAGTTGGGTAGGATTTTTACGGAAATAACGATTTAAATTTTCAGTCTGTTTTCCCACAAAAAGCTACTGTCCAGTCTCAGAAGACATAATATTGCAGAAAACCATTATTGCCTACTGCAACGTTTTTATGCTCCACAGATGAAAACCCAACATATAAAGGTCTGAACAGCACGAGGGTAAGTAATTTTTTTTAATGTTTGGGGTGAACTGTCCCTTTAGGTTTGTTCGTAGTACTAACCTGCACCATGATAACCTCTCCAAAAGTGCTGAAGTAATCTTTAAGGTCTTGCTCTGTTGTTTTCCATGGCAACCCAAGCACAATCAAATCTGATGTCTTCTGCACACCTCTCTTGATCTTCACAGCCGATGCAGCATCCATTTCATCCATCTTCCTCTTGTTATCTGAAAATGTATATTTTATTATTATGGTTATTTGATTTATTTAATGACAATCAACTAGATTGAATTTACATGCACAATATGCATTAGTAGTGGAATAAAAGTGTGAATGACACGAGACCATATTTTCTGTGCATCAACAAGTCCCAAATTATTTGATGATACTGCAATCAAATAAACACAACACTAGTACCATATCTGAGCTTACCTTTTGGATAATTGACCACGTACACCAGATTGCCCCAGTCTGATTCGGGTGCATGAAGAACCCCCTCCACTAGTCGGACCCCTCTCATGCACTGAGACACGGGGCTACGGTATCTAAGGCCGCAGGCACCGGGAAACTGCGCGGCGACGGTGGAGAGCAGCACGGTGCCGTCCTCCTCGGACGGGATCTCCATCGGCTCCTCGTTCTCATCCTCCGCCACGCGAATATAACACTCCGTCATGTTTACACCGAGAGCGCGAGCTGTGCTAACAGCTTCCGAGACGATCAATAATTCAGCTATAAGACAACAAACGGGGCTGAAACCGAAACTAGCACACCGGAAAGTCCTCAGAAGTAAACACAACCACAAATTAGATGCCAACAAGTCTGCTGTCTATTGTTTACGTTCGACTGTAGTCAAATAATGCGGGGTGCCATTAGCTAAGCTAAGCTACTTGCTAACCGCGCGCACGATAGAAATGAATGGCGCGTAGCGTCGCACCCTGTTCCCGCCAATTTTCACCGTGCGCAAACACCTACTCACCGACTATACTTGATTATCTACCGATCGTGATTAAAACACACAATGTAAAGTAGTTCAAAATAAAGGAACCGCGTGGACTAACGCATCCAGTTGCTGTTCCGACCCCCCAAACTGATAAAATGGCCACCCAGCTGAAGGAATGACGTCATCAGTCTGGAGCGTCGCATCTCAGCGCGTGGAGGGGGTTGGAAATCTAAAACGTTGACTTTTTAAGCGCAAAACGTAGTTTGTGGTGTACTGTTTCAGATGGTGTGATTCTATCGTGTTTGTTCGTGATCTTGATGGACCGGCAGTGTTGTTGTTTTTATTAAAGGAAGTTGAAATAATGTCAAATATGCAAGAATCCACTGTAGCATTGAAAGCTCCTCAACATATCACATCTTACAGGTTTGTTACATCAGATTTACAACAGACAAAAGCCCTGAAGAACAATGGATTTAAAGACAAAGGCCTCTAATATTACCAGTGTGCAACAGAGTTCGAGTAAAATAATCTGTGTATACGACAAAACAATAACTTGAATTAACTAAATATATTAGTTACTTTAATTTTTTATATAGTTTATATATATATATATATATATATATATTTCATTTATATTATATTTAACATATAATATTATGTAAGTAGCTTCAGTCTTGGACTCTTAAAAATTGGGAAAAAATGTGTGATAATTTTGTCTGTTGTAATACTATAACATTGCTTCCAACATTCAGTTGAAAGGCTTCATCATACAATGTCTGGTTTCACTTATGGAATCTGAAATGGTTTGATCAGCCATCTCAGGGGTGTTGTTAAGACCTACAATTTTTTTTTTTTATATATATATAGTTTTGTAATGGCCAAAAATGACAGCAAGGTTTACATCATATTCATTCTACCTATCAACATGCAATTTTATATCACAATCACATCTGAATGAAAGTTTACTGTGCTGTAATCTTGCATAGTTCTCCATAACAACTGTTAACTCATGAAGTGGCCGTGACGCTTTTATTGGAGAAGGTAAAGCCTCGTGAGTTAGAATGAGTGAATGAAAGAAAAGAAGAGAGATTTTTTTTTTTTATCGCCATGCAGGTGCAGGTTTCCCTCCTTCCACTGCTTTTTTCACACTTGTACATGTTGTATAATTTTATGATGAAGTGGGTCAGCCTTGCTCTCACACTCACTTGTAACCTAAAAGGCCAAACACAGCTGACTTGTTAGCAGTATAAAAGCATTTGTATCATCCCTCTGTGCACTAGAACCAAATGAGCCATGGCGCTGATGCTCACAAGGGTTTTACTTATTTCATTGTAAGTATCTATATGCGTATGCGTTAAGTATTTTCTCCTGTAATATTACTAAAATGATTATTGTTGCCCTTTTGCTTCACATAGACACTTCATTTTGCCCATATGGGGAAATGTTTTGCGACTTCAGAAGAGAGACTGGGTGGCCAGTCCATCTTCAAGCATGGCAGGTAATTATAACTTTATAATATGTTACTCTTCAGACTGTAGCAAAAGACTGACTGAGTTTTACTTTTCTAGAGGGTGATGTGGAATGTTTCTCTGAGTACATGGAACTTTGGATCCATAGAATGAGAATTGAGGGACTGAGGCTTTGGCTTTCTGGAATATTGAGGATTCAAGGTGAGATATATGGAAATTGAATTTCTGATCTTAACACACAAGAGAGGAAAACACATCTTATTGGATTGTGGTGATGTTATTCCTTTCAGGAAATATTGTTATTCTGCTGATATTATAGAAATAGTTTTTAATAAAGATAGCACACCATCAATTTGATTAAAAATGCATATTAAACATCTTATATAATTTTTAACCCTTTTTTTCTTTTCTTTTTTTGCTACAAAAATGAACTTTGTTGGCAAACAAACAAATCATTTTCATACCAGAAATAATAACGTTCTCTCAAACTGTTGCACAAAATAATAACTTGAAATATTACACAATATTTTAAAGTAATTGTATATGAATATTAAAGACGCTTAATATATTAATCTTATTACTTGAAGAAGTCATTCATTAATTCAAGTCTGTATGTCACACAGTAAGACAGAGAGTGTAAGGTGTGTGAGCATGACCACTATTTTAAACAGCAATAATAAAAAAAAAAGCAATTAAAATTTTTTCTATGCATTATGTTTGTATTTCAAAATGTGTTCTGTGTACTAGTTTAATAAATCTCTTGCTCTTTTCAGTGGGTTTGGTGTCCATGGAGAATCTAAACCGTCAGCTTTCTTCATGTGGGTTTGCCCTGCACAGGGATCTGGAAAAGAACTATATCTTCAGAGTCATGTACAGTGGATGTTTTGTCCAGTTAGAGGTTAGAAAATGTCCTTGTTTGTCACTGAAACATATTCGTGTTGCTGGTAAGAATGTGTCCCTTTTTATCACTGCTTCTCAGAATAATATTTTGTAGTGATTTTTTTCAGCATGGCAATTATGTGATTGTGTTGAACCTGCTGAAGAGAGTAAGTCGTTTTGGAGGCAGGACTCAAAAGTTTCTGATGAAGTGTCCAGCGGTGTTAGCACCTCCTAACAGAGAGTACATCCAGTGTGATTCAGACTTCATTCAGGTAAGAATAGAGTGATGTGATAATTCTTTTTTTTTTTTTTTTGCTTGTTCTTTTTTTTTCCTTCCATTTTTAAAAAAAAAAACTTTTTGTGTGTGTGTGTTCAAGGTTACCAGAGAGATCCCTGTGGATAACTGGAATAATGAGGTGATTTCTAACAAATGTGTTGATATGTGAGGTTATGAAGAGATGAATGCGTCTAATGTGGAATATTTCTGATGTGATTTTTCCATTCAGCTCGACTGGTCTCTGGCCTTGAGTGGGAGTCTTGTGGTGGCTTTGGAGGATTCCAGTCTTATTCAAGTAAATGTTGAAATGCACAAACCAAACATAACAGTTCAGGGGAGGAGAGACACCATCTTAAGTCCTGTGCAGGTAAGACTGTGCCAGTTTGTGGCTGGGAGGATTTGTAATAGTTTATCAATAGAGCAAAAACTCCCCCACATTTTTTTAAAAATGACTTTTTATCTTTATGAGGCTAAAATCATACTGTGTGTCTGTGTGGTATTTTCAATAAAACTGCATTTATTTAAATATTTTTTTAAACAATCAAGATTTTTAATGTCACTTTTTTATCAATTTGCTGCATCCTCGATGAATAAAAGTATTCATTTCTGAGAAAAAAATCTTGCTTAGCAGGTATTGCAAAAAGGAAAAGGGGGAATTCATTATTTTCAATGTGAGAAGTATTTTTTTCACTGAAACTGAAGACTTGGTCATTTTTTTCTGACCATGTCTGAACTAGAATTATTTACTAAGTTGTGCCACCTAATGGTCTGTAATTGAATAGCATATTTTTGGCTCAGCTCATACAAATGCTTAATCCTTTGTGCTTATGTTGAGTGAAAAGTATCCAAACTGACTGAAGAATTACCTCTAAACCTCTAATTAATTCATTTTGTGCTTTAAACAGTGCAGCAGCTGGTTGATTTTCATTAAAAGTCTACATATCTTTTAGGTGTTCAAATCAGAAGGGCATTTCTTACCTCTCAAACTGGTCAGTGGCCATTATGCCTACAGCATGGAGGGGACCTGCCCAAACGGTTTGTTATTATGGTCATATCATGGCACATATCTTGCTTATTTTGCAAGGTTTTAGCACTTACATATTTAATAGCCATTATGCATGTTTCTTTCAGTGAACCAGTCATCATCTGAAGACACGGTGCTGTATGTCTATAAACGGCGTATGGGTTTGACCAAAAGAGGTGGATATCAAAATGAGACCCTGTCAGTCAGCAGCGTGATTGTGGAACAGACTGGCACATTCACCTGGTCAGAGACAAGTGACTTTGTGCAGCTTATCATTCCCACATCCCACATTCAACAGAAAAAGGTTAGAAGTTTATAATTTTATATACACTACCGTTCAAAGGATTTTTTGAAAGAAACCAATACTTTTCTTCAGCAATGATGCCTTAAATTGATCAAAAATGACAGTAAAGGTATTTAAAATGTCACAATTTCTTTTTATTTCAAATAAATGCAGTCCTTTTTAATCTTTCTTTTCATCAGAGAAAACTGTTTTAACATTGATGATAAGAAGAAATGTTTCTTGAGCACCAAATCAGCAAATTATAATATAATAATTTCTGAGGGATCACGTGACACTGAAGGCTGGAGTAATGATGCTGAAAATTCAGCTTTGCAACCACAGAAATAAATTATATTGTAAAATATATTAAAATAGAAAACAGTGATTTTAGTGTCTTCAAATTATCTGAATACAAATAGCATATTATTTTTTATTTTATTACAAATATTTTCTAATATAAAGCAATTTTCATATGAAAATAGTTTTGCATTTTAGAGCTTTGAAATAAGGATTTTTGCATTTTGATTTCATTTTATTTTAAAATATTTTTTTATAATTATAAAAAAAATCTGATAATTGGTTAACACTATATATGTCATTTTTTATATATATTTATTCTGTTTTTTAGGAGTGCATTGGTCAGGCAGGTGAGAAACTTCAGCAAAATTTCTACAAGGTAGATGCTGTTCTCACCTTTAAAGAGACAAATCACAAAATGCACTGGACCATGGAAAACACCTCACCTTGTTCAGGTTAGTGACTATTTAAAAAGTTCCTGAGTCACTTCAAGATGTTTTTTTTTCTCTAAAATCCCAAATTGTACAGGACCATGAAAACACCTCACTATGTTCAAATTAGTTAGACAAATTATTATTACTTTGACTCTGAGTCCTCAATCAGGTATTCAGAACTTCAAGTTGCTACAATTGTTTTTCAGAGATGTTAAAATCACAACTCCTTTTAATATGTGATGACCCACAAGAAGCTAATGTGACAACACATTCACCCGAAGGGATTACAGGCAAGCCAGAAGTTCCTGTTGATTCCCACAAAGAGTTTACTCCTTCTGTGGCACCAGAGACTGTTTCTACAGCATCACAGACAGCTGATGAGGAAACCAGCATAACCTTGGTACAATCCCAACAACTCCAAACAACTGAGGCTCTTAGTACGTCATTGAGTCTTTCAACATAAATAGAGAAAGTGATACAAAATTATTTGCAGCTACACTTTACGGCCTAAAGCACAACAGAGATCTCTGGAGAAGTTCATTGTGCATCACTGACAGTGAGGGGCCACACTGCAGACCGGCTGGAAATGCAGGTACCAACCACACGTGTCAGTGATTTTCCAAACAACACTATTACTATTGGTAGTCCATTAATCACAACAGATGTAATCACAGTTTGAAATACAGCTACTCATTTAAGCGCCATTTTCACTCAGTCTGGGATTTACAACACAACAGTCAAGTGGACCCATGCATCTTTTCCGTTGACAAGCAAAGTACCGTTGGAATCACACGTGGGGAATGATTACATCAAAGACTGCGTTGGTCATGCCATTTAAATACGAGCTACTATCTCAGAACTCCCTCAGCTGTGTGTGTCACATCTAAGGAATAAATGTGGTGTCTAGCATTAAAAAATTGGTGTTTATTCTCAAGTTGCACAATAACTAGCCCTGTCGCTTCCCTGAAAAACAGAAAGTGCCTGGCAGTTTAGCACTTGAAGCTCAATACTTAGCTCTCTACTTTATTTCCTTGAGCATAAAATAGTATCTTTAATACAGTTTCTATGGTCTTCCGTAATCTATGATTATATACGTAGATGTATTTAGAGCTGTATAGATTGTTTATTTATTACATTGCTCTCTGGAATACACTTTTCTAATTTGTCAGTCACAACATTCATATCTCTCTCTTCCTTTCGGCTTGCTCCCTTTATCAGGGGTTGCCACAGCGGAGTGATCCGCTCAACCGATTTGGCACATACACTTTTCTAATTTGTCAATCACAACATGACTCATGCACATTCATGCTGCATATTATTTTGATTATCAAAGTAGTGGAAATGGTCTCGAAATTGGGTCTCCATCAACTATCAGTTAATAGTTATACTAAAAACAAAAAATATATTATTTTTAAAAATGTACAGTATTGATTACTGTATACTGCTGTCCATAATAAAACAAATCGGACATAATAATAACATAATTACTTCACTCTTTTAATTAGTTAAATATTTAGACATTTAACAGTTAGGGCCTACACACTGGCATTATTTTCATATCTCTTGTATCACACTGCGGACTCACTCTCACTCTTTCTTACAAATACAACTGGCACCTTCTTGCGTGTCAATTATCGATATTACTGTAATATCGTTGCAGTGTTCAGCTTGATGCTAATCTGATTGTTTTGTACTTTTTAAATGGACTATTTTCTATGCATTATCCCTTACATAGAGTATATATATAGATATATTGTATATTAAATACTGTAGGTTTCTTTCTGGGAAGATAAAACAAAGACAGGTGATCTTATGAGTGATATGTAATCTGGATTAATACACAAAGTGTTTATTGACTAAAACCAGTGGGGTGTTTGTGTTTTGGATGATCATAATGTGAACCACAGATACTTTCTTGCTGAATCCTGCCATGTGGCATCAGTCTACAACATAAGAGAGTTTTTATTCAAGGATGTGACCTCTGTTGTGATACAGTAATTTTAGCTGTAATTTTGAAATGTACATCTTGGTCTCTTTAGTTCTAGTTACAGTAGATGCTGACTAGCTGTCAGTGGCAGAATGAGGAATAGCCAGAAGAGGTCAGTGTTGTTCAATGTTTGGCTTTTGCTGAAGATTCCAAGGCAATGAGCAATGCATCTAAAACTTAGCATTTTGAGGTCAGTGTCAGTTGTTCAAAAGGCATATATATGTTTAACATATGCATAACTGACACTTTATGTGCTTAATTTTTTTATTCATAAGTCATAAGTACGGGACATTGATGTACATACTTAGATTTAGTGGGAAAACAACCTCAGATGTGAGGTTAGTTAATTTGCCTTTACTACGCAATTTCCCATGCTTGAATGAATTCAATTAGACTTTTGAAAGGGCAGGCCATTTTAATGTAACCCAGTCAAGATATTCTTCTAAATTCTGAGCATCTGGAAGAAAGACCACTGACACTCGTAAAATTTATTGTGATTACAGTCTCGATATTTGAGTAAACCAAAGAACACCCTTTCTCATCCTGATCGCATTTGCGTCTAACAGTATGTGTTCCATATTAAATGACAAAACAAGAGCACATTTGTATGCGTTGGATATTGTGTCCTCTAGAGCTTTGCACTCCAGCACAGTGTAATTCTCACCCAGGGGGTCAGAGGGGGGCCACGCTGCCAGAGTTTTCTTTGGCATCTGTTGCATGAACTTGTGAACAGGAAACACAATAACAGCACAAAGTACACCAACATCTCAAGTCTTTCATGTGGCTGTTTTGAGCCATTATGTTATTAGTATAGGCTTAAAAATTCCTTTCATGTCCCCCTCCTTTTCTTTTTCATACGAGTTGCACATCTGTGAGATGTTTGAGACCACACACTAGTTAAATTTGGCATTGCTTTCAGAGATGTTTTTAATTGTCATAATTGATACCGATATGAGCTAAACATTCACACATTAACAAAACTTTGTTCTTGTAGTTTTCTTTTGAATATACATTTATTACAGCCCTTCTTTGTTTGAAACATATCACAATAAAAATAAATAAATACATAAATAATAACAAAAATCTACTAAAAAAACTTTAGTCAGTGTTAGTGTTATATATACAGGTGCATCTCAATAAATTAGAATGTCGTGGAAAAGTTCATTTATTTCAGTAATTCAACTCAAATTGTGAAACTCGTGTATTAAATAAATTCAGTGCACACAGACTGAAGTAGTTTAAGTCTTTGGTTCTTTTAATTGTGATGATTTTGGCTCACATTTAACAAAAACCCACCAATTCACTATCTCAACAAATTAGAATACTTTATAAGACCAATAAAAAAAAAACCTTTTTAGTGAATTGTTGGCCTTCTGGAAAGTATCTTCATTTACTGTATATGTACTCAATACTTGGTAGGGGCTCCTTTTGCTTTAATTACTGCCTCAATTCGGCATGGCATTGAGGTGATCAGTTTGTGGCACTGCTGAGGTGGTATGGAAGCCCAGGTTTCTTTGACAGTGGCCTTCAGCTCATCTGCATTTTTTGGTCTCTTGTTTCTCATTTTCCTCTTGACAATACCCCATAGATTCTCTATGGGGTTCAGGTCTGGTGAGTTTACTGGCCAGTCAAGCACACCAACACCATGGTCATTTAACCAACTTTTGGTGCTTTTGGCAGTGTGGGCAGGTGCCAAATCCTGCTGGGAAATGAAATCAGCATCTTTAAAAAGCTGGTCAGCAGAAGGAAGCATGAACAGCCAGCTTCTTTGGCAATGAATGTTTGTGGCTTACCCTCCTTGTGAAGGGTGTCAATGATTGTCTTCTGGACAACTGTCAGATCAGCAGTCTTCCCCATGATTGTGTAGCCTAGTGAACCAAACTGAGAGACCATTTTGAAGGCTCAGGAAACCTTTGCAGGTGTTTTGAGTTGATTAGCATGTCACCATATTCTAATTTGTTGAGATAGTGAATTGGTGGGTTTTTGTTAAATGTGAGCCAAAATCACCACAATTAAAAAAACCAAAGACTTAAACTACTTCAGTCTGTGTGCATTGAATTTATTTAATACATGAGTTTCACAATTTGAGTTGAATTACTGAAATAAATGAACTTTTCCACGACATTCTAATTTATTGAGATGCACCTGTATATATATATATATATATATATATATATATATATATATATATATATATATATATATATATATATATGTATGTGTATGTATATATATTTACCAAGGGTACTACTGTATATACATACACACACGCATATATATATATATATATTTATATACAGTGGGTACGGAAAGTATTCAGACCCCCTTAAATTTTTCACTCTGTTATATTGCAGCCATTTGCTAAAATCATTTAAGTTCATTTTTTTTCCTCATTAATGTACACACAGCACCCCATATTGACAGAAAAACACAGAATTGTTGACATTTTTGCAGATTTATTAAAAAAGAAAAACTGAAATATCACATGATCCTAAGTATTCAGACCCTTTGCTCAGTATTTAGTAGAAGCACCCTTTTGATCTAATACAGCCATGAGTCTTTTTGGGAAAGATGCAACAAGTTTTTCGCACCTGGATTTGGGGATCCTCTGCCATTCCTCCTTGCAGATCCTCTCCAGTTCTGTCAGGTTGGATGGTAAACGTTGGTGGACAGCCATTTTTAGGTCTCTCCAGAGATGCTCAATTGGGTTTAAGTCAGGGCTCTGGCTGGGCCATTCAAGAACAGTCACGGAGTTGTTGTGAAGCCACTCCTTCATTATTTTAGCTGTGTGCTTAGAGTCATTGTCTTGTTGGAAGGTAAACCTTCGGCCCAGTCTGAGGTCCTGAGCACTCTGGAGAAGGTTTTCGTCCAGGATATTCCTGTACTTGGCCGCATTCATCTTTCCCTCGATTGCAACCAGTCGTCCTGTCCCTGCAGCTGAAAAACACCCCCACAGCATGATGCTGCCACCACCATGCTTCACTGTTGGGACTGTATTGGACAGGTGATGAGCAGTGCCTGGTTTTCTCCACACATACCGCTTAGAATTAAGGCCAAAAAGTTATATCTTGGTCTCATCAGACCAGAGAATCTTATTTCTCACCATCTTGGAGTCCTTTATGCGGGCTTTCATGTGTCTTGCACTGAGGAGAGGCTTCCGTCGGGCCACTCTGCCATAAAGCCCCAACTGGTGGAGGGCTGCAGTGATGGTTGACTTTCTACAACTTTCTCCCATCTCCCGACTGCATCTCTGGAGCTCAGCCACAGTGATCTTTGGGTTCTTCATTACCTCTCTCACCAAGGCTCTTCTCCCCCGATAGCTCAGTTTGGCCGGACGGCCAGCTCTAGGAAGGGTTCTGGTCGTCCCAAACGTCTTCCATTTAAGGATTATGGAGGCCACTGTGCTCTTAGGAACCTTAAGTGCAGCAGAAATTTTTTTATAACCTTGGCCAGATCTGTGCCTTGCCACAATTCTGTCTCTGAGCTCTTCAGGCAGTTCCTTTGACCTCATGATTCTCATTTGCTCTGACATGCACTGTGAGCTGTAAGGTCTTATATAGACAGGTGTGTGGCTTTCCTAATCAAGTCCAATCAGTATAATCAAACACAGCTGGACTCAAATGAAGGTGTAGAACCATCTCAAGGATGATCAGAAGAAATGGACAGCGCCTGAGTTAAATATATGAGTGTCACAGCAAAGGGTCTGAATACTTAGGATGTGATATTTCAGTTTTTCTTTTTTAATAAATCTGCAAAAATGTCAACAATTCTGTGTTTTTCTGTCAATATGGGGTGCCGTGTGTACATTGAGGGAAAAAAATGAACTTAAATGATTTTAGCAAATGGCTGCAATATAACAAAGAGTGAAAAATTTAAGGGGGTCTGAATACTTTCCGTACCCACTGTATGTATATATATATATAGTAGTACCCTTGGTAAATATGATCAAAGAAGGCTGTGAAAATTAATCTGCATTGTTAATCCTTTTGATCTTTTATTTAAAAAATTTACAAAAATCTAACCTTTCGTTGGATAATAAGAATTTAAAATGGGGGGGGGGAATATCATTATGAAATAAATGTTTTTTCTCTAATACACGATGGACACAATTATTGGTACCCCTAGAAATTCTTATGAGTAAAATATCTCTGAAATATATTCCCATTCATATTCACAATTTTGAGCACGCCAGGGTGATTATGAACATGAAATTATCCAGCCATGGTTTCCTGTTTCACAGAAATATAAATAGGAGGGAAAACAAAGCTCAAATTCCCTTAATCATCCATCACAATGAGAAAAACCAAAGAATATGTTTCTGATGTGCAGCAAAAGATAATTGAGCTTCACAAATTAGTGAAGTGGCTTTAAGAAAAGAGCTAGAGCAGTGAAAATTCCCATTTCCACCATCAGGGCAATAATTAAGAATTCCCAATCAACAGAAAATGTTACGAAACTGCCTGGAAGAGGACGTGTGTCTATATCGTCCTAATGCACGGTGAGAAGGAGAGTTTGAGTGACTAAAGACCCTCCAAGGACCACAGCTGGAGAATTGCAGAAAATAGTTGAGTCTCGGGCTCAGAAAACCTTAAAAAAAAAATTGTGAAACAGCCCCTACACCACATATTGTTTGGGAGGGTTTCAAGAAAAATTCTCCTTGCTCATCCAAAAACAAACTCCAGCATATTCAGTTATCAGACACGACTGGAACTTCAAATGGGACTGGCTTCTATGGTCAGATGAAACTAAAAAATGAGCTTTTTAGCAGCAAACACTCAAGATGGGTTTGGCGAACACAGGGATAAAAAGTACCCCATGTGTACAATGAAATATACTGCTGTATTTTTGATGTTGTGGGCCTATATTTCTGCTGGAGGTCCTGGACATCTTGTTTAGACACATGGCATCATGGATTCTATCAAATACCAACAGATAAAAAATCAAAACGTGACTGACTCTGTTAGAAATCTTATAATGGGCCATGTTTGGATCTTCCAACCGTACAATAATCCAAACACAAACCTCAAAAACAACACAAAAATGGGTCACTGAGCACAAAACCAAGCTTCTGCTATGGCCATTCCAGTCCTCTGACCTGTACCCTATAGAAAATGAGTGGGGTGAACTGAAGAGAAGAAGCACCAACATGGAGCTGTTAAACTGGCAAATGGAGGTTTCAAAAAGTATTGAATAAAAGGGGGCTGTTAATTGTGGTCAGTGTGAATTAGAGAAAAACATTTATTTCATAATGATATTTCCCCCCATTTTAAATTCTTATTATCCAATGAAAGGTTAGATTTTTGTGAATTTTTTAAATAAAAGATCAAAAGGATGCAGACAATGCAGATTAACAATGCAGATTAAATTTTCACAGCCTTCTTTGATCATATTTACCAAGGGTGCCGATATTTTTGGCCATGAATGTGTGTGTGTGTGTATATATATATATATATATATATATATATAATTGAATTGAATTGAATTGAGAGAGAGAGAGACGGTCTAAAAGTCTTAAACCACCAGTGAAAATGCTTTAAATTATTATAATATAACCGCTTTTAAATTTTTAAAAATAAACTCTAATGTTAATTTAATTATTATTGTAACAATAAAAATGTTATATTTATAATTATTAACAGTAGCAAACATGTATTATGTTCCCTTTGACTTTAGTTAGGGAAATAAAGAAAATGTTCTGTAATTAAAGAAAACAGAAAGCAAAAACTATTTTTAAATATAATAGAAAAAAATTCTAAACCTAAATATGTTTAAATGGGTTTGTGATTTGGGCTTTTGATATATATATATATATATATATATATACATAGTGTGTGAGTGTAGCACTGCAAAAAATTATAAGATTAGAAAATCATGACAGCTTATGTTTTTTACATTAACCCATCAAAATGAGTTCAGTAAATTTAACTTTTTCTTTGAAGTTATATGAAATTTAACTTGATTTATTTATTTATTTTATAATGTAATTTAAGTTAATTTAGGTTGATTATACTTAATTTAAGGCAGCAACTTAACTTTTGAAGTTGAAATGTTTTTTTGTTTTGTTTTTTCACTATAATTCTGGCTCTGGCTTTTAAAAGCAGTCTTACTATTGTGGCTCAATTTGTTGAACCAATTCAGCAATGAGCTTTCCACAACAGGACAAGAGCTGGCAGAGGAAGGAGGCTTTTGGAAGGGAAGGGAAGGCTTTGGTGGTTACGCTCTGACTCTTTATCTTACTTGCTGGGCAATTACAGAATCATGGGTCAACCATGCATGTAACCACAGCTTCGTTGCACAGTAGCAGATGTACTCATGGCATTAGCTGGTAGGAGCGTGAAGGTAAACATAAACAGATGCAGCTGGTTGCTAGGGACACTCGCCAACTTGTGTGCCCTAATGATTCCCATGTGTGCGGGTGCAGATCTGCAGCAGTGGCCAGAATGCAGGCATACACTGTGTTTGAGAGTTTCTCAATGGGATATTTGTGAATGAGTTTAGCAGCAGTGGTTTTGGGGAGGGTGTTCCCTGTTGGCATTGTGCCCCTCCTAGTAAGTTAAAGCTGATGATGCAGTTTTCTTTGTGTCTTCAATTTGCCATTGATTATAATGTTTTGAAATTAATGGAAAAATCTTTTTTATTAGTGTGCCACATGAGTTGTATGAAGAAATTGCTCTTAAAGCCCATTTGCTTTCGCAAATTTTCCTTTTATTGCATACATCATTGCAGAATGAAGATTAATGTAACATCTATTTGTGGTTGTGCATTAGGCCTAATCTACAACTTCCCATTTGTGTGTCATACAAAGCAATTCCAAAAATAGCCCAAGACATATAATGGATGCTTCATGTTATTTTATAACACAACTGTGGGCTCCAACAGTCTAAGACCACATCGAAAATTAGAGATTACAAATCTAATTTAATCTTGGAAATATAATTTTTTAGGGTATTTCTTTTTTAGGGATGTCAAATAAATAAGAAACATTTAAGAATTCAATTAAACTTTTCAGTCAGATTGTTATGCTAATAGTGCAATTTATAATAAAAAAACAAACATTTTCACTAGTTGACACTATACCATTCAAATGTTTGAGGTTGATAAGATTTTTTAAAATGTTTTTTGAAAGTAGTTTCTCATGCCCAACAATAATGCACTTATTCATTTAATACATTTTATAATTTTTTTCCCCAAGATTGTTTGAATAAAAAGGTTAAAAGAACATCTCGGTTACGTATGTAACCCTAGTTCCCTGAAGGAGGGAACGGAGACGTCACGTCGGATGACCGACAAAATTGGGAAATTGCGATCTCGCCAGAGAGACCAATCCACTTCGAGTGTAACTAAACGAGCCAATGGACATTGGCATGCGATTATTGCATCCAGCTGCTGCTGATCACAGCGTGAGCATAAGAGGCAGCTGGTGCACCGCATTAATTCATGCTTTCGCTGAGGAGCCGAGCCGGTGACCCGGCAGCTCAGCCGTGGTACAGCGACTGTGGCGACGGGACGTGACGTGACGTGACGTCTCCGTTCCCTCCTTCAGGGAACGAGGGTTACATATGTAACCGAGACGTTCCCCTTTCAGTCGGTCACTCCGAATCACGTTGGATGACCGACGAAATTGGGAATCCTTACCAAAGCATCACAGGAGCTGCCCCTTCCAGTGCCCTGTGTAGGCCTCCTGATCCTTCCTATAAGACAGACGATAGGACCGGGCTCTACACAGAGAAGGTCAACTACTGTTGTTCCTTGAGCAACCCAAACAGTAGGGCTAGGATAACACTGGGAAGTGTGCCCTTCCACTTGGAAGAGGCACACTGCGGAGTCACCTCCTCCCAGAGGGGGTTAAGTGACATTCAGACATGTGAAGTAACCCTGTAGGGCCCTATTACACATGGAAGTCTCTGAGATGGCTTAGGCTGCATCATTAGAGATGGCAGAACGTGATCTGCCAGGGGAAACACGGCTCTAATAAGCATACCGTGGAATACACATATGGGATCCCGGCAGGGTCTCTCATATGGGCACTAGCCTCGCACCAGATTTCAAGAATTCATTGGCTGAAAGGCCTGGTGCCGGAGTGCTGGAGGACTCGACAGGGTTTGCCTGGTTAAGGAACTCTCTGGAGAATTAGACGTCTCTGAACCGGCCCTCTCAGTGCCACTACCCGTTTGAGGTGAGAACACAGGAGGAAACCGGTTTGACACGTAGGCTATAAAACCTAGCGAACGTGTTGGGAGTCGCCCAACCCGCAGCTCTACAGATGTCTGCTAGCGAGGCACCATGAGCCAGCGCCCAGGACGATGCGACACCCCTAGTGGAGTGAGCACGCAACCTAAGCAGGCAGGGCACACCTTGTGCTTCATAGGCCAAGGTGATGGCATCCACTATCCAGTGGGCCATCCTCTGCTTGGAGACAGCTTTCCCCTTCTGCTGTCCTCCGTAACAGACAAAGAGCTGTTCTGAGGTTCTGAGGCTCTGAGTTCTATCCACATACTGTCGCAGTGCACGTACAGGACAGAGCAAAGCTAGGGCTGGGTCTGCCTCCTCCAGGGGCAGCGCTTGCAGGCTCACTACCTGGTCCCTAAAGGGAGTGGTAGGAACCTTGGGCACATAGCCGGGCCGAGTCCTCAGTATTGCACTGGAGTCAGCCGGCCCAAACTCAAGGCATGATTCGTTGACCGAAAATGCCTGCAGGTCCCCCATCCTCTTGATCGAGGCCAACGCAGTCAGGAGTAGGGTTTTCACAGAGAGAAACTTCAACTCAACTGACCGCAACGGCTCAAAGGGGGCAGTTTGTAGGGCTCTTAGCACCAATGCCAAATCCCAAGATGGTAGGGAGGGAGGCCTAGGAGGATTTAACCTCCTGGCCCCCCTAAGAAACCTGACGACCAGATCGTGCTTCCCCACTGACCTCCCCTCTATGGGGTCGTGGTGCAGAAATAGCAGCAACGTACACCTTAAGGGTGGAGGGGGACAGCCTACGCTCCAACCCTTGTTGCAAAAACAACTCCGGGGGTCCTCATGGTAAGAGGAACACCATTCGACGAACAGGTTCCACTTCAGCGCATAGGCCCGTCTTGTGGACGGTGCTCGTGCTGAAGCGATAGTGAGAGCTACCTCCTGGGGCAGGTCACCTAGAACCTCCGTGTCCCATCCAGGGACCACACATGGAGTTTACACAAGTCTGGACGCGGGTGCCAGAGGGTACTCCGTCTCTGAGAAAGCAGATCCTTCCTCAGAGGAATCGGCCAGGGAGGGGCTGTCGCGAGGAGCATGAGTTCCGGGAACCAGATCCTGTTGGGCCAATAAGGAGCTACTAGCATGACCTGCTCCTCGTCCTCCCTGATCTTGCACAGTGTCTGTGCTAGCAGGCACACTGGGGGAAACACATATTTGCGCAGGCCCTGGGGCCAGCTGTGTGCCAGTGCATCCGCGCCAAGTGTTGCCTCGGACAGGGAGTAGAACCACTGGCAGTGGGCAGTTTCCGGAGATGCAAACAGGTCTACCTGAGCAACTCCGAACCGACTCCAAATCAGCTGAACCACCTGGGGATGGAGTAAACCGCCTTGCCAGTTGATATACGCAATGGTCGCAGTGTTGTCTGTACGGACCAGAACGTCCCTGCCCTGAAGGCGCCCTCTGAGGTGGCTCAGGGGAAGGCGTACTGCCAGCAACTCGAGGCAATTGATATGACAACGCAGTTGGGGACCCGTCCAAACCCCTGACACTGCATGCCCGTTATACGTGGCACCCCAGCCGGTGGCCGAGGCATCCGTGAATACCACAGCATGCCTGGATACCTGCTCCAGGGGCAATCCTGCCTGAAGGAACGAAGGATCTGACCACGGGCTGAAGGTTTTGCGGCAGGCCGGTGTAATTTGAACCCGGTGAGTACCGCATTTCCACGCCCACCTCGGGATTCGGCCATGGAGCCAGTGCTGAAGCGGTCTCATATGGAGCAGACCGAGCGGAACTATGGCCGCAGCTGCAGCCATATGCCCCAGGAGCCTCTGAAAGAGTTTCAGTGGGACTGCTGTCCTGCCTGATAAAGTGTTGAGGCAGTTCAGCACCATCAGGCAGACTGAGCACGTTCCTGGGTGAGGCGTGCTGTCTGGTTGACCGAATCCAACTCCATGCCGAGAAAAGAGATCCTCTGCGTTGGCACGAGTTTGCTCTTTTCCCAATTGACCCGAAGGACCAACTGGCTGAGGTGCCTGAGCACCAGGTCCCTGTGTGCGCACAACTGCTCTCGAGACTGTGCGAGTATGAGCCAGTCGTCGAGGTAGTTGAGGATGAGCACGCCCCGTTCTCTCAGGGGAACAAGGGCTGCCTCTGCGACTTTGGTGAAGACGCGAGGCGAAAGGGACAGCCCGAAGGGCAGGACCTTGTACTGATATGCCCTACCTTCGAACGCAAATCGCAGGAAAGGACTGTGTCGTGGGAGAATCGAGACATGAAAGTATGCGTCCTTCAGGTCGATCGGTGCAAACCAATCTAGGGGACGGATGCACCCAAAAATGCGTTTCTGCGTCAACATCTTGAACAGCATCTTGTCAAATGCACGGTTCAAAACTTGCAGATCCAAGATCGGTCGTAACACACCGCTTTTCTTGGGCACAATGAAGTAAGGGCTGTAAAACCCCGACCTCATATCGGCTGGAGGGACCGGCTCTATCGCCAGCAGGACTGCAATTTCCGCGTGCAAGACAGGGGCATCGATGGCCTTGACTGAAGTGAACCGGATGCCCCTGAACTTGGGGGGACGCCAGGCGAACTGAATCGCGTAGCCGAGTCTGATGGTCCGCAGGAGCCACCGAGACGGACTGGGGAGCGCTAGCCAGGCTCCGAGAGACTGTACCAGCGGGACCAACGGGGCCACCGACGTACCCGCAGTGGGGCAGCGAGGTGGAACACAGGCACCGGCCCCGGGGCCTGTGACGGCAGGGGGCGGGGTCTGGGTGTATAGTGTAACACTCACCTGATTCCTCCTCGTGTGGGAGGAGACGCAGGAACCCGGCTTGAGGCTTGTGACAGCCCGGCGTATGACGACTTGAAGCAGGGACTGGAGTGCTACCGCCCTTACCTGGTTCCACGAATGAGCAGGAGGGGTGCTCTTGGGCAACCACCTGCTGCCTGCTGGCGAGAGAGGAGGAGAGAAGCGATCCTGTGATCCACGGATCACCACTCTCCTCCTCTTGAGACCCAGAGATTGAGGAGACCGCTCTTTATTGATGTTTTGGGCGGAACAAAATGAAACAAAAGATTCTCCACCCGGCCCTCCTCCGTGGGAGGGAGTGGTGCAGTCACCATCTCCCGACGAGCAGTCTCCTCCATCTCTGGGTCGCCCGTCCCAGGGCCTCTTGCACTTGCGCTTGGTTTGGCGGGGGCCTGGACGGGCTGGGCATCCTGCCTGCGACTGGCTCCACGACGCTGCCTGGTGGAAGGCTGCTGCAGCTGCGCGGGAGCGGGGGCGGCCGCAGGGGGGCACCCACGGCAACGAGCAGGCTGAGGGGCTGCGGCCGGAGTGGAAGCAGCAGGTTTCCTCTGGCGCATGGTGTGTTTGATCGCCTCGGTCTGCTTCTGGGCTGCCGAGAACTGCTGGGCAAGCTCTCGACAGCGTCGCCGAAAAGGCCGTTCTGCGACATGGGAGCATTCAGGAACTGTACCTTCTCCTGCTCCTTCATGTCAGCGAGACACAGCCAGAGATGGCGCTCCTGGACCACTAGCGTGGACATCGCATGACCAAGAGACTGTGCGGTCACCTTCGTTGCTCGAAGTGCGAGGTCCGTCGCAGCACGCAGCTCATGTAGAACCGCCAGGTCGTGACCACCCTCGTGCAGGTCTTACAGGGCTTTGGCCTGGTGGACCTGCAGTAACGCCAAGGCGTGGAGGGCAGAAGCCGCCTCCCCACAGGCTCTATAAGCACTGCCAGTTAGACCTGATGAATACTTACAGGCCCGTGAGGGGGGACACGGGTCACCCCCCATAGTGATAGTGGCTGTTGGACACAGTTGCATGGCCACAGACCACTTCATTGAGGGGATGCCCGTATAACCCAAAGCGGCCCCACCATCGAGGGTGGTGAGAGCGGAAGAGCCACAAGATTTGTTTCGGGCAGTGAAAGGTGCCTTCCACGATCTTGTAAGCTCCTCATGCACTTCCGGAAAGAATGGCACCGGAGGGGGGCGCTGAGAACCAGCGCGACCCCCACCGAGAAACCACTCGTCCAGCCTCGAAGGATCGGGACACGGTGGAGGATTCCACACGAGCCCGACATTCTCGGCGGCCCGGGAAAGCATAGCCGTCATCTCTGGGTCTGGCTCAGACAATGCTACCACACCCGAAGGGGGCAACGCAGCCGGGTCGTCATCCCCGGAGAGAGAGGGCACGCTCTCCGATGCAGTGACCGACATCTGGTCGTCAGAGGGGGCACCAAAGGAAACGCGTGGTGCACCCCATTCAGCAGAGGGCCCAGCGCGCTCCTTTGGCCGCTCCACTGGCTCCACGAAAGCCTCCTCAGCATGCTGAATGCCCAGACACGTGAGGCAGCGATCGTGACCGTCCTGAGGCGCCAGGAAACGACCACACCCAGAAACGCACGGGTGATAAGACATCTTTAAAAAGACGCGATCACCCGTGTTACTCTTTTAGAGAAATTGCTCTTTTAGTGCTGAAGCACGCAGGGAAGCTGGCCACCGCACACTCCTAGTGTGGCTGTCAGCAGGAAGACGATCTTTCTCTCCCGGACACCGTGACCACCGCTGCTGCGCCGTATCGCCCGCACTCGTTTAGCAGAACACTCTCTAGGAAAGGGAGAGCAGTAGCTTCAACCACTATCGCTCGGCTCTGAAGCTAAAGAATGAATTAATGCGGTGCATCAGCTGCCTCTTATGCTCACGCTGTGATCAGCGGCAGCTGGATGCAATAATCGCATGCCAATGTCCATTGGTTCGTTTAGTTACACTCGAAGTGGATTGGTCTCTCTGGTGAGATCCCAATTTCCCAATTTCGTGAAAGGGGAACAGCATTTATTTAAAATAGTAATCTTTTGTAACCTTATAAATATACATGTCTTTGCTGTCACTTTTGATTACTTTAATGCATCCTCACGGAATAAAAGTATTAATTTCTTTCAAAAAAAAAATAATGAAGGTGATGTAATTTATAAGAAAACAAACTGCTAAAATTTGTAGCAACTGTAATCAAAATGAACATTTTTGTTAATGGTCTCTGACTTAGGAACTCCACTTATATCAAATAAAACAAGCTACTTTTTTATTATTATAATAACTTTTTAAATATTTCTATCCACAAGCTGCTTTTCTCAGTGTAGGCTAAGGAAACTAAAAATGTTTTTCAAAGGTAGCTATGGTAATTTCTCAAAGGTCAAAGGTTATATCCATTGCAGTCTTTGGTATAATTCTGTGACGATGAATAATCACATGATCAGTTGTGCTCTGAAGCTCCTTTGCAACCTATCTTTCATCTTTTTTTACAGATTTTCATCATCTTTTCTGACTGTGACAGGTATGCAGTGGTAAGCAGGACAGACAGACTTGGAGATTTAGATTTAATTGTGCCACACATTGCATTGTCTTGTCCTGGTCTTATAAGCTAAAGTCGATGTTTGCAGTAGGTGAAGCGTTATAGCTCACCATGGCCTGGTTTTGGCGATTGTCAGTTTGAACTCGTTTCGTACGTGCCTGATGTTGCAGTGTCTGGGAGGTCCCTTTTTGAACCGTGTCCAGGCCTGTAGCCCAGATGAGATCTTTAGGAAGGGGCTCAGTTTTTGTGATATCCTGTGTGTGTTCACCATCTGATTACACTCAAGGCCCGATTCCTCTCTGTGAGTGTGTGTTAATGACATCCAGGTTAAACAGACTTCCAAAGAGCTCCGTGGAACCAAAGCGAAGGCTGATATTTTGATTAGAGAACGATTTCGCTTACATCCACTGCTTCTGTTCGACTGGAATGAGTTGCTCCAGATCTCGGTGTCAGACTCCCCTACTCTCCCTCCCCTTCTCCCAGCATCCTCTTTGCCGTGAAGCCCTCTGCCAACAGCCTGCGCCTCTCCTCTCTCTCTCATTAACCACAACTGTCAGATCCTCCAGATGATGAGCAATTAAACCAGATAATAAACGCTTGCCATCAATTCCTGTTTGTTTGTTGTTGTTGTTGTCGTTGGCGGCAGGGGCTCCTCTCATGCCACCTTAGCGCTAACTAGTACTTCTGTAATCTACCACCGGTAGCAGAATCGCTCTCTCAGAGCCTTCTGCCAACACTAACAAAGCTCTAACTGCTCATTGTAAGGCACCAGATTGATAATAAGGCACACTGAATGTTAACAATTAGATCATAATCAGAGCCAGCACGCCAAGGCTGCTCTTTTATCCCCTGCTTGAAAGAATGGCAAACAAAGCTCTGCAAACTGCTAAGATAAAATATTACCTCTGAATAATCATGTCTCTCAGCTACCAAAAGCCACGTAAGCTGTACAGCGCTGCGCATATGACACACGCTAAAGACTCTTGTGTTTGCTCATGTATTAGCCTGATAAGACAGTCTTACTACGTTTTACTAGCCATCTCTTCCTGGAAAAGAGGTTAAAGGTGGACCGTGTCATTTCTGAGCCATTAGCATCACCAAACTGAATTTTATTTATACACTGCCGTTCATAAGTTTAAGTTTTACAGTAGGAGTTCTTTTTGTAAAGAAATTAATACTATGCATGGGCATATTAAATTGAACAAAAGTGATAGTAAGTTTTTTTTTTTTGTTTTTTTTTTCAAAAAATTCTTTGAACCTGAATAAGTGTATCTCAGTTTCCACAAAAATATTAAGCGACACAACAGTTTTCAACATGGATAATAAGAAGAAATGTTTCTTGAGCATCAAGTCAGCATATTATAATGATTTCTGAATGATCATGTGACACTAACGACTGGAGTATTGGATGCTGAAAATCCAGCTTGGAATAAATGATATTTTAAAATATGTTAAAATAGAAAACAGTTATTTTAAGTTGTAATAATATTTCACATTATTATTGCTTTTACTTTATTTTTAATCCAATAAATGCAGCCTTGAGTGAGCATAAGAGACCTAAATACATTTACAGACCACAATTCTTTGAACGGTAATGTGTGTTTATTTGTTTGATTATTTTAAATATTTGAAATGTATTTTAATATATTTAAAATAGCATAATAAATTGTACTATTTATTTGCTTGGTTTTTTTTTTTTTTTTGGTGATTTTTGTGTGATTTTTAAATGTTATGTTTTTTAAGTCTACAAATCTTAGTTTACTAACATATAATGCTATACCTGCAATTACAATTTGGCAATTAATATTAAGCTTTTAAATTAAATTAGTACAAATATAAAATGTAATATAAATATAAAGCTTTAGAATGAATGTAATTTTTTATTTATTTATTTAAAAATGTAAACATCTCATTTTTACTCTAGTGAGCTTTGTGAGACCACTTAATCAGATCAAAACGAGGTTCAATTTTTTTGGTTTTGTCAACACACAACCAACTCTGTAACTGATTTTGTTTAACTCTCTTCGTGTGTCAGGCTCATAAAAGCACATCAGTGTTTTGATGTAAAATCAACCCTCAAATGGCTTTCATTTATTTAGTATAGCCTACTATTCTTAGCCATCAGGTCTAGGATGAGTTACTATTTGTCTGTGTTGCTGTTTAAATGTAGTTCGTCTGAAGTTCACATTTTCAACATGTTGCTTCAACCCTTGTCCTGTAGATCACAACCAAAATGCTCTGAATGGCGATTTGAGTGTGGGCCAAGTGATAGTTTCAAACATCTTGAACTTTGAAACTTCCTTGCTACAGAGCCCTAAAACAGGTTTTGTTGAACTGAAAGTTTCTTGACAGAATAACAAAACAGTATCCATATATCTGTCACAACACACGGTAGGTCTGCCAGGAAAAATACACAGGCTATTCACTTGAAGAAATAAAAAAAGAAGCACAGAAATCTCTGAAACATCTGATTTCCCCTTCTCCATGGAAAATTGTAGGTGCCTCTTTGTTTTGAAATAGAATTTCCCTTGAAAACACTTTGGAAACTAAACAAAAATTGACCATCATTAGATTTATTGTCTTTTTGTTCCTTTGTTTCTGCAGGCTGTTTATGACTTTGCTATGGAAACGTAGGGATTATTTACTCTTGAGTTGGTTTACTATAACCTTCCCTTTCCTGACCAAACAACAAAGGAAATATCGGGTCAGGCGTCTCCCTGCTAACTTCATCTGGCAGATTCTGTCTCACTTTCAGTGTGTATTTACAAACCCGATAATGATGCGTTCGAGGGTCTATTTTTGAGCTCGAGCTGATGAAACTCTTGAACCTATCCGAGCGCTCATCCTGTTTTGCCCACCTTCTTGAGTTTACTGGAAACAGTGAATATAGATTTTACTAAAACACTTCTATTTAAAAGTACACTCAGCATCCTGGACGTGAGGCGCATTTGCGTCAAGGCGACTCACTGAGTCGTCTGTGATTGGGACTTTGGAATTTTCCTTGGGGATTTGGGAAGAGATTATTAATCTTGAGTGACAAAAGACCAATTTCCGCTGCAATCTTGTGTATGAAGGGCTGATTTGAATAGATGTGGCATTGTGACCAAGAGGCAGGCTGGTTGTTTTGTGGGTTTTTGAGGGATGGGCATGATGTTCCAGGGGACAGTATGTGCTGATAAATTGTAATGGCTGGAGATGCCCCTCTCTGACATGAGTCTGTGTGATGCCGTGTGGACGTGCTGTCTGACAGACACCCAAAGGGTCCTGTGGCCTCAGGAGCCGAGATTCAGAGCAAACGGAAAATTGTTTTGTTTCTTTAGACAGATCAGTGCCTGAAGAGTTTGGGTACTGGTGAAAGCTGAGTGAAAACAGTGCGATGTCTTGTAAATACTGAGCGATTTGCTGTATAGATGTTATTTATTACATTAAAATAGATTTTTTAATCATGTTACATTATTAATTTTCTATATAAAATACCTAATAATAAATATTCATTATCTATCTAATGTGTATGTGTGGGGGCATAAGATATAATTTGTAGTGAAATGTTTACATCAGAATATATTTTTTATAAATCAATAAATTGTATATTATTTTAATATTTTATATTATAAATTATATTTTGTGTTATAAATTTGGTAGATTATTAATTTGAGAAATTTTTAAATTTGAGTATTGGTTTTACAGTATTTATGAGTATATTTATTAAAAGAAATATATAAATGTATGTGTGTGTGTGTGTGTGTGTGTGTGTGTGTATTGTTACTCATAACATTTTATTTGTTTTTATAATTTATTGAAAAATAAATTATCTGCATATTTACACTTTTAACTTAACTTTAAGTTTCCCAGATTTTCAGTGTTGTCTCAGACAGTATTTTGTGTTCTAATCAAGAGCCTGTGTTCTAATCATTAGAACATTTATATATTTTTTAAATACTTATATTTATTGAATTTTAATTATAACACAAACTTAACAAGGAACCGTACCTAAAAAAAAAACAAGGAAAAAAACAAAACAAACAAACAAAAAAAAAACACCCCCCCCCCCCCCCCCCCCCCAAAAACCCCACAATCCAGCTCAGATTTGTATACAGAACATCAAAACTTAACAATACACAATTGTAAATTGTAAATTGTAAAAAAATTTGAATTACAATAAAATTAAAATATTTATTGTAATATTATAGAACGAAGATGAGGTTCCAAATATGGAGTCCAAACCTCATAAAACTGTCCTGTTACCTGATGTAAAACATAGGGAAGACGCTCCAGTGGAATAAAATTCATAATTACTCTGTTCTTATTTTGCAGGGTAATATTTTGGTCATGAGTGAAAATTATAATGACACAGATGAGATAAAACCAGAAAGAGCATGTCGTGAATGTACTTAATGGGCGACAGTCCCACAGTAGATCAGGTACGATTTACATCAAGGGTTACTTCAATAAAGACTTTTTAAAATGTACATTGAAATTCAATTAGAGTGTTGAAAGCATAACCAAAGCCGTGAAAAATGAACTCATGGGGGGTCTGTCCTCCATTTTGCCCTAAGGCAAAACAGCCCATTAATTTACTGCATTCTAACTTTATTCACATATGCATTTTAATGTTACTGCACATTTCTGTTCTAATGCACTACATACAGAACCCTTGTAAAAGCCTGACAAATACTATTTTAAACAAGCTAGAGGACAGAGAATCTGTGCCAAAGAGAAATACACTGATTTTGAAGGCATTAATACTTCAATAAATTGCTTCACTTTGGTTGTTAAATGGCCCATCTTAATTAGAAGATTGTCTATTTTTTTCATTCTTGCATCAGTGGGTATGAAGCTCTCCTTTGACTCCAGAACAAAACAAAGCGTGAGGTCTGGGATCCTCATCCTCTAAGAGAGAAGCTAATCAAAGCTTTAGTCATTAACAGCTGCAAAGTAAATATAAGTTTACCTGGAGGTCATTCCACTGCATCTGTTGAATTATGTAGCAATTACAGTGGATGGAAAGTTGTTGTTTGTTGGTTACAGTGTGCCCAGTAATGACAAGAGCAGGGCAGCAGTGTCAAAGAGGAGGACCTCTATTCCTGATTCAGATTTGACAAGCTAATCATTTGAAGTATGCTTGTTAGGCCACTTAAAGTTTTACCATTAATTCAACTGGCACCTCTGATCTAAATTATGCAATTTTTGCATCCTTGCAGGAATGCAGGTCTTTCTGCAATCTTCATCACAAAAGCTTTATGAGGAGCAGGATGTCTATAAACGATATACAGTTCTTGATTTAAACGTAACAGTAATTTGTGGCGTAATGTTGAAAAAAAAAAATTTTTTTTGGAAAAACAATCATAAAAATGATTTTGACTCTTCCCTTGTTTTCAAAAAAATCAAGGTTACAGTGAGGCACTTACAGTAAAAGTGAATGGAGCCAATTTTTGTAACACTTAAAACAATGAATGTGAAATATATAATTTTATAAAACAATTATACAAAAAAAGTTATAATTTGGAACACAAAAAAAGATATTTGATGAACCAATTTTGAAGAACCTATTTTTTTTCGGTACCCATTGATGTCCATTGCATGGGCAAAAAACAACACAGAAATTTGCCTTTTTTATGTTCCACAGAAGACTTGCAGGTTTGGAATGATGTGAGGTTGAAAAAATGATGACAGAATATTTGTTTTTAGGTGAACTGTTATTTTACCTCTTATTAAATCCGGAATATTCCTTTAATGTACTTCCTATTGCCCATTCAACAAGTTTTTTTTAATAAAAACGACAGATCCATTTTGACAGATCTCTCAAAAATTTAAGACACACAATGTTGAGAGTCATAAATTACACAAGAGAGGCAAGAAAACAGGACAGAAGTTGTTGGATGTGAGAGATATGAATTATAGATAGTAAAACTGTACGCAGTGCTGCTTTTCCTTGTTTCAACATGCATTTCTCCATTTGTCTCGTGTTGCTAAATTTTTAAAGTTTTTTTCATATCAGATTGATGCCACTTCTGATTACAGAATTTACACCCAAATCGCAACTGACAAGACTTGGTCGGTACATTACGGCAGAAATCACCTGGGTATTGAAAAAGTAACAAGTAATTTAAATATTAAATGCACTTTCTCAGAAAAGTGGCAAAATCATTTGAATTAACAGAAAAGACGTGAGGCCCTAATTGCAATCGTTTTGATTTATTCATCCATATTTAGAAAGTGCCGCACATTTCCTGCTCTTCTGCAAACACATGCATTTCCTCTCTCTATAATAAAGCAAGAGGAATCTCTAAGTGCCTGTTTTATTTATTTATCCTAAAACAGAAGGATTCTTCAAGCTTAATGCAGATTTTGCCATTCGGAGACGGAATAATGGATGGTGGCCTCATGTATTTTTAATGGCTGCATGTTGTGTGGCAGATAGACATGGTGTTTGAGATGTTTTCTCTCCGCTGAGCTGTGTATTCCCAAGATGTGGCTGTACTCTATACACCGGGAAACCGCAGCCACAAAAAGACCATTTATACGACCAATTTAAAAAAAGACATTTTCAGTGAGTTTCAGTAAGTCCCGACTGAGCTAGATGGTTTGCTTGAAAAAGGACATGAAATATATCGCTTCATATCACAGGAAAAAAAACTTAATTTCTCCTGACCCATATCTGCTGTAGTCTAGCCACTTTGCCTTGTTTCTCGACCTTTCAGAGACTTTGACAGTTGACGGATACTTGTGCTGAATGAAATCTCTCAGGATTTTACCTGTTGCATTGAGCTTCCAGTCAGGTCTCAGCTATTGTGCGCAGCTTAAAAATAGAAGCTGTTTTAATGAATGAAATAATTTTGGCCACTGAGACTAACTGCAGTCTTACTAATAATGTGTTTGGGCTCATTTTTAATAAGTCATCATAATAACGTGGAGAATTTGATTGGGCATCTGTGCCCAGGAAGATGAAATATGTTGTGTGGGCATGACGGTAAAGGATATTGCTTGCTGTTCATACATAATTGAGAGATCTTGAATGTCAGACCTGCGGGAGCAAATGCCGGAAAAAGCATTGGAGTTCACCAACATCAGATGCATGGCAACCGCTGCATGCTGAATATCTGTACTAGAGGGACATATGTCAAAGATGAGCTAGGTTTGGGATCTCAAATGACGAGGGATGTTTGTTCGTTATTTCCTTATATGTTGGCTCATAAGCCTAAAGGAAAACTGTATTGCTCATGGATGCAAAAGAAATAGACTTAAGCTATCTATTATATACATATTCTTTTAAAACGCCATTGTACTACTGTATAATTGGGCTTTTAAAATCCATTGTTGATTTATTCTGCGAGGGGAAGCATTTTGTTTTATAACAAATATATTGCTTAACAACCCCAAATGAGTGAGATAAAGACAATGCATTTTTTTCAAAGAATGTTTGTAGATTTGGTTTTAAAAGCTACTACTGTCAATAGAATATCCATTATTACTGTCATGATTTTCAACCAGTTCTTAGAAAACCAAATGAAATTGTAATATTGTGTAGTTTGGTAAATGTAACCCTTATGTAACCCATAAATGTAACCTAAACTTGATTGATTCAATCAAACAAATTTTTGAAATTACAATTTTAAAATTAAATTCTGTTTTTTAATACTTTAAAAAAAAATTTATACTAACTCATTTTCACAAAATTTAAAAAAGCAACAACAGTGATAACATTTTTATGAAGTTTATTTGCAAAAAGAGATAACTCCGTTTTTTTTTTAATTTTCAGAAATCATGTTTCATATTTTTTATTATGTTATCATGTTTTTATTGTTTTATTGTGTTACTTAGATGTATTTTTTAAGTTATTTTTTACTTAATCAAAATAACCCAACTGCATTTTGATGAGATTAATTGGAATGCACAATGAAAAAATATGATTTTTGAAAATTGTTAAAAACTTATCTTAGCAGAAGTTATCTGCTTTTGGAAATGAACTCTTCATATATTTTATATGTATATATAATTTTTTAGGTCTATTATGTTCACCAAGATTAAATATATAGTTATATATTTATATATACAGGTAGAGTTTTCTTTTATATAATTAAAATAATTGTAATATAATTAAAATAATATAATTTATTCCTGTTATGAGCTGAATTGTCTGCTTTCAGAATTACTTCATTATTTAGTGTCACATGATCTTTCAGAAATCATTCTAATATGCTGATTTGGTACCCAAGAAATATTTCTTACTATCATCAGTATTGAAAACAGATATACTGCTTAATATTTTTGTGGAAACAGTGATAGTTTTTCAGGATTCTTTGAGGAAATTCAAACGAGCAGCATTTATTTGAAGTAGAAGTCTTTTCTAACATTATGAATGACTGTTACTTTTGATTTATTTTAGTGCATGGGAAGTGATGCATTTTCTTAGTTTGCGTGTAGGATGGGTTCCCCTTTCAGTCGGTCACTCCGAGTCACGTCGGATGACCGACGAAATTGGGATCTCGCCAGAGAGACCAATCCACTTCGAGTGTAACTAAACGAGCCAATGGACATTGGCATGCGATTATTGCATCCAGCTGCCGCTGATCACAGCGTGAGCATAAGAGGCAGCTGATGCACTGCATCAATTATCCTTTCGCTTCGGAGCTGAGCGGTAGTGGTTAAAGCTACTGCTCTCCCTTCCAAGAGAGTGTTCTGCGAGCGAGTGCGGGCGTTACGGCGCGGCAGCGGTGGTCACGGTGTCCGGGAGAGAAAGATCGTCTTCCTGCTGACAGCCACACTAGGAGTGTGCGGTGGCCAGCTCCCCTGCGTGCTTCAGCACTAAAAGAGCATTTCTCTAAAAGAGCAATTTCTCTAAAAGAGCAACACGGGTGATCGCGTCTTTTTAAAGATGTCTTTTCACCCGTGCGTTTCTGGGTGTGGTCGTTTCCTGGCGCCTCAGGACGGTCACGATCGCTTCCTCACGTGTCTGGGCATTCAGCACGCTGAGGTGGCTTTCGTGGATGGTTCATGTTCTTCTTGCGGGGACATGACCATCTCGGAGTGCGACTCTGCTATGTCAAACATGGCAGAGTCCCTCTGCCTGCCGTGATCCGGCGTGCACACTGGATCCGGTGGAGTCAGAGGTGATTTGAAGATTACGGTGAGGGCTTCCCCAAGTGGAGGTCCTCACCCCTCAAGCACTCCGCAGCCGGTGGAGCTGCCGAAGGAGCGCGCTGGCCACGCGTTTCCTTCGGTGCCCCCTCTGACGACCAGATGTCGATCACTGCATCGGAGGGCGGGCCCTCTCTCTCCGGGGATGACGACCCGGCTGCGTTGCCCCCTTCGGGTGTGGTAGCGTTGTCCGTGCCAGACCCAGAGATGACGGCTATGCTTTCCCGGGCCGCCGAGAATGTCGGGCTCGTGTGGAATCCTAAAAAGCCACCGTGTCCCGATCCTTCGAGGCTGGGCGAGTGGTTCCCTCGGTGGGGGTGGCGCTGGTTCTCAGCGCCCCCCTCCGGTGCCATTCTTTCCGGAAGTGCATGAGGAGCTGACAAGATCGTGGGGGGCACCTTTCACTGCCCGAAACACATCTTGTAGTTCTTCCGCTCTCACCACCCTCGATGGTGGAGCCGCTTTGGGGTATGCGGGCATCCCCTCGGTGGAACGGTCTGTGGCCATGCAACTGTGTCCAACAGCCGCTTCCACCCTGCGGGGTGATCCGTGTCTCCCCTCACGGGCCTCTAAGTATTCGTCAGGTCTAACTGGCAGTGCTTATAGAGCCTGTGGGGAGGCGGCTTCCGCCCTCCACGCTATGGCGTTGCTGCAGGTCCACCAGGCCAAAGCACTGAAAGACCTGCACGAGGGTGGTCACGACCTGGGGGTTCTACATGAGCTGCGTGCTGCGACGGACCTCGCGCTACGAGTGACGAAGGTGACCGCACAGTCTCTGGGTCGTGCGATGTCCAGGAGCGCCATCTCTGGCTGTGTCTCGCTGACATGAAGGAGCAGGAGAAGGTACAGTTCCTGAATGCTCCCGTGTCACAGACCGGCCCTTTTGGCGACGCTATCGAGAGCTTTGCCCAGCAGTTCTCGGCAGCCCAGAAGCAGACTGAGGCAAACACATCATGCGCCGGAGGAAACCTGCTGCTTCTACTCCGGCTGCAGCCACTCAGCCTGCTCTTCGCCGTGGGTGCCCCCCTGCGGCCGCCCCCGCTCCCGCGCAGCCGCAGCAGCCTTTCACCAGGCAGCGTCGTGGAGCCGGTCGCAGGCAGGACGCCCAGCCCGTCCAGGCCCCCGCCAAACCTGGCGGCAAGTGCAAGAGGCCCTGGGACGGTCGACCCAGAGATGGAGGAGACTGCTCATCGGGAGATGGTGACTGCACCACTCCCTCCCCCGGAGGAGGGCCGGGTGGAGTATCTTTTGTTCATTTTGTTCCGCCGCTGGCCCAGCAGCCAGCGGTACCCAAAACATCAGTAAAGAGCGGTCTCCTCAATCTCCGGGTCTCAAGAGGAGGAGAGTGGTGATCCGTGCATCACAGGATCGCTTCCCTCCTCCTCTCTCGCCAGCAGGCAGCGGGTGGTTGCCCAAGAGCACCCCTCCTGCCCATTCGTGGAACCAGGTAAGGGCAGTAGCACTCTAGTCCCCGCTTCAAGTCGTCAAACGCCGGGCTGTCACAAGCCTCAAGCCGGGTTCCTGTGTCTCCTCCCACGCGAGGAGAAATCAGGTGAGTGCTACACTACACACCCAGACCCCGCCCCCTGCCGTCACAGGCCAGGCCGTCACAGGCCCTGGGGCCGGTCCCTGTGTTCCACCTCGCTGCCCCACCGCGGGCATGTCGGTGGGCCCGTTGGCCCCGCTGGTGCGGTCTCTCGGAGCCTGGTTAGTGCTCCCCAGCCCGTCCCGGTGGCTCCTGCGGACCATCAGACTCGGCTATGCGATTCAGTTCGCCCGGCGTCCCCCCCAAGTTCAGGGGCATCCGGTTCACTTCAGTCAAAGCCGTCGATGCCCCTGTCTTGCTCGCGGAGATTGCAGTCCTACTGGCGAAGGATGCAATAGAGCCGGTCCCTCCAGCCGATATGAGGTCGGGGTTTTACAGCCCTTACTTCATTGTGCCCAAGAAAAGCGGTGGGTTACGACCGATCTTGGATCTGCGAGTTTTGAACCGTGCACTTCACAAGATGCCGTTCAAGATGTTGACGCAGAAACGCATTTTTGGATGCGTCCGTCCCCTAGATTGGTTTGCAGCAATCGACCTGAAGGACGCGTACTTTCATGTTTCGATTCTCCCGCGACACAGGCCATTCCTGCGATTCGCGTTCAAGGGTCGGGCATATCAGTACAAGGTCCTGCCCTTCGGGCTGTCCCTTTTCGCCTCGTGTCTTCACCAAAGTCGCAGAGGCGGCCCCTTGTTCCCCTGAGAGAACGGGGTGTGCGCATTCTCAACTACCTCTACGACTGGCTCATACTTGCACAGTCTCGAGAGCTATTGTGCGCACACAGGGACCTGGTGCTCAGGCACCTCAGCCAGTTGGGCCTTCGGGTCAATTGGGAAAAGAGCAACTCGTGCCAGTTCAGAGGATCTCTTTTCTCGGCATGGAGTTGGATTCGGTCAACCAGACAGCACGCCTCACCCAGGAACGTGCTCAGTCGGTGCTGAACTGCCTCAAGACTTTATCAGGCAGGACAGCGGTCCCACTGAAACTCTTTCAGAGGCTCCTGGGGCATATGGCTGCAGCTGCGGCCATAGTTCCGCTCGGTCTGCTCCATATGAGACCGCTTCAGCACTGGCTCCATGGTCGAATCCCGAGGTGGGCGTGGAAACGCGGTACTCACCGGGTTCAGATTACACCGGCCTGCCGCAAGACCTTCAGCCCGTGGTCAGATCCTTCGTTCCTTCGGGCAGGAGTGCCCCTGGAGCAGGTATCCAGGCATGCTGTGGTATTCACGGATGCCTCGGCCACCGGCTGGGGTGCCACGTACAACGGGCACGCAGTATCAGGGGTTTGGACGGGCCCCCTTCTGCGTTGGCATATCAATTGCCTCGAGTTGCTGGCAGTACACCTTGCCCTGTGCCGCCTCAGAGGGCGCCTTCGGGGCAGGGACGTTCTGGTCCGTACGGACAACACTGCGACCGTTGCCTATATCAACCGGCAAGGCGGTTTGCGCTCCCGTCGCATGTCGCAACTCGCCCGCCACCTCCTCCTCTGGAGTCAGAAGCATCTGAGGTCCCTTCGTGCCATCCACATCCCAGGAGTGTTCAATCAGGCGGCCGACGAGCTGTCTCGAGCGGCACTTCCTGGGGAGTGGAGACTCCATCCCCAGGCGGTCCAGCTGATTTGGAGTCGGTTCGGAGTTGCTCAGGTAGACCTGTTTGCATCTCCAGAAACCACCCACTGCCAGTGGTTCTACTCCCTGTCCGAGGCAACGCTCGGCACGGATGCACTGGCACACAGCTGGCCCCAGGGCTTGCGCAAGTATGCGTTTCCCCCAGTGAGCCTGCTAGCACAGACATTGTGCAAGATCAGGGAGGACGAGGAGCAGGTCCTGTTAGTGGCTCCATATTGGCCCAACAGGACCTGGTTCCCGGAACTCATGCTCCTCGCGACAGCCCCTCCCTGGCCGATTCCTCTGAGGAAGGATCTGCTTTCTCAGAGACGGGGCACCCTCTGGCACCCGCGTCCAGACTTGTGGAAACTTCATGTGTGGTCCCTGGACGGGACGCGGAGGTTCTAGGTGACCTGCCCCAGGAGGTAGCGCTCACTATCGCTTCAGCACGAGCACCGTCCACAAGACGGGCCTATGCGCTGAAGTGGAACCTGTTCGTCGAATGGTGTTCCTCTTACCAGGAGGACCCCCGGAGATGTTCGATCAGAGCCGTGCTTTCCTTTTTGCAACAAGGGTTGGAGCGTAGGCTGTCCCCCTCCACCCTTAAGGTATATGTTGCTGCTATTTCTGCCCACCACGACCCCATAGAGGGGAGGTCGGTGGGGAAGCACGATCTGGTCGTCAGGTTTCTTAGGGGGGCCAGGAGGTTAAATCCTCCGAGGCCTCCCTCCCTTCCCTCTTGGGATTTGGCTTTGGTGCTAAGAGCCCTACAAACTGCCCCCTTTGAGCCATTGCAGTCAGTCGAGTTGAAGTTTCTTTCTATGAAAACCCTACTCCTGACTGCATTGGCCTCAATCAAGAGGGTGGGGGACCTGCAGGCATTTTCGGTCGACGAGTCGTGCCTTGAGTTTGGGCCAGCTGACTCCAGTGCAACACTGAGGCCCCGGCCCGGCTATGTGCCCAAGGTTCCTACCACGCCCTTCAGGGACCAGGTAGTGAGCCTGCAAGCGCTGCCCCTGGAGGAGGCAGACCCAGCCCTAGCTTTGCTCTGTCCTGTACGCGCACTGCGTCAGTACGTGGATAGAACTCAGAGCTTCAGGACCTCAGAACAGCTCTTTGTCTGTTACGGAGGACAGCAGAAGGGGAAGGCTGTCTCCAAGCAGAGGATGGCCCACTGGATAGTGGATGCCATCACCTTGGCCTACGAAGCACAAGGTGTGCCCTGCCCGCTCAGGTTGCGTGCTCACTCCACTAGGGGTGTCGCATCGTCCTGGGCGCTGGCTCGTGGTGCCTCGCTAGCAGACATCTGTAGAGCTGCGGGTTGGGCGACTCCCAACACGTTCGCTAGGTTTTATAGCCTACGTGTCGAACCGGTTTCCTCCTGTGTTCTCACCTCAAACAGGTAGTGGCACTGAGAGGGCCGGCTCAGAGTCGGCTTGCGGCGTCCTTACGCCTAATTCTCCAGAGAGTTCCTTAACCAGGCAAACCCTGTTGAGTCCTCCAGCACTCCGGCGTCCGGACGCGGCGGGGCGTCCGGCGCCAGGCCTTCAGCCAATGAATTCTTGAAATCTGGTGCGAGGCTAGTGCCCATATGAGAGACCCTGTCGGGATCCCATATGTGTATTCCACGGTATTCTTATTAGAGCCATGTTTCCCCTGGCGGACCACGTTCTGCCATCTCTAAAGATGCAGCCTGAGCCATCTCAGAGACTTCCATGTGCAATAGGGCCCTTCGGGGTTACTTCACATGTTTGAATGTCACTTAACCCCCTCTGGGAGGAGGTGACTCCGCAGTGTGCCTCTTCCAAGTGGAAGGGCACGCTTCCCAGTGTTATCCTAGTCCTACTGTTTGGGTTGCTCAAGGAACACCAGTAGTTGACCTTCTCTGTGTAGAGCCCGGTCCTATTGTCTGCCTTATAGGAAGGGTCAGGAGCCCTACACAGGGCACTGGAAGGGGCAGCTCCTGTGGCGCTTTGGTAGGGATCCCAATTTCGTCGGTCATCCGACGTGACTCGGAGTGACCGACTGAAAGGGGAACGTCTCGGTTACGTATGTAACCCTCGTTCCCTGAAGGAGGGAACGGAGACGTCACGTCCCGTCGCCACAGTCGCTGTACCACCGCTGAGCTGCCGGGTCGCCGGCTCGGCTCCTCAGCGAAAACATAATTGATGCGGTGCATCAGCTGCCTCTTATGCTCACGCTGTGATCAGCGGCAGCTGGATGCAATAATCGCATGCCAATGTCCATTGGCTCGTTTAGTTACACTCGAAGTGGATTGGTCTCTTTGGCGAGATCCCAATTTCGTCGGTCATCCGACGTGACGTCTCCGTTCCCTCCTTCAGGGAACGAGGGTTACATACGTAACCGAGACGATTTTGAGGGCGTTAGTGAAGTATTGTAAAGAAGCATGTTGATATTCTTGCCAATCACAACACCATACACACAGCTCCTCTGGCATCATTTTTCAGTAGTCCATGTCCAGGATGGCGGTCAATCATCTTTCAGTTTTAGCCGCTCCCTTGCGGTTAACACGCCACATCTGTCTACCTTGCCTGCTTTCATTTCATGCATTATATATATGACCATTTGAAATCATGATAAAAGCAGACACTGTCATTTTTTGCTAGTTTTTGTTTGCCTGCGATCTGATTTCATTGATCTTCCACCGTGAGCTTGAACTGCTCTGTTCTTGTAGTCTCTGACTCCATTTTTCATAACACACTCTCTCTCACAGGCCACTTACGTTTATGCTTCTTCTAGGAGGTCTGTGCTATGAGAGTCGTCCATAACACGAAAACCTGACTGTGTAACTCAATGAAATACGGGAGCTGACAGGATGCTATTTATTTCCTGTTGAGCCACAGTCTCCACTAAGATGAATGGAGGGTCTGTTGTGCGAGCGAAGAGCCAGCTTTATTTTTCTGACGTTTTCGTGTTTAATGCGATATATATTTCATATGAGCCATCTTTGTGCTCTCTCCCCTTTTTGCATTTTCTTTTAAAGCTCAGATGCAGTTATTGATGCGCTGGCTTGAGTACATTATGCTTTATTTGTCAGTAAGCACCATTTTTGCATATTGACAGTAACAAGCAAATGCATGTATGGAAATTCTAATATAAATTGACTGATGTTTAGAGGCCTGGTTTCTGCTCGCTAAGCTCTTTTGAGACTTATATACAGTTCTTTATTGCTAATCCTAGCAAGCAGCTTTAAAGAGTCCAACTTTTGACTTTTATCTTGTATTACAGTAATGACATATGGCTCCTCTCTCTAATGTGTATAAAGCAATGAGGAAAAAAAAGGCAGCAACATGATGAAAAGGTAGCTGGGTCTATCTTGATATTTCGGAATGGGATGGGTAATCTTTTTATAATGGCTTTAGCTTTATGATGTCACTATTTCATCGGGTTGGCACACCTTTTATGGAATTTTTGTATTCATGAGAAAATAAATACAAAGACAAACTAATGGTGGAATGGAAGGAAGACGCCATACTGTTGGATTTTTTTGTTTATATTGGACACGACAGCCACATCTTAGTATTCTGTGGAAAAATCTGTATTACAGGGCGAAAGGGAATCATATTTACATGTATATGAAGCCTATTTTAGCAACATTATGGCAGCATTAGCAACAATTTGGGATGGTAATTTTTTAATTAATGTATTATGTGTAATTCTTTAAACATTTTTAATATTTTTGGTAATTTTCAAAACATTTTAAAGTTTTTTTTTTGTTATAAAAATAGCCTTTTAGGGGGAAATGTGGTACAATCTAAAAAAAAAAAAAAAAAAAAACACAATTTGTGTAAAAGTTTGGTATAAAATATGACCCCCCCATATATTGTGTATGGCAGGGTGATTCTCATGAAAATTTTGTTTCACTCAAAAAATGAAGCCTGTTTTAGGCAACACTTTTGGATGGAAATATTGTCATTACTGTATAATTTGTAATTATTTTTAATATTTATAATGAGACTTGGAATGGGAAAATGTGGTCAACACAATACAAACATTTTTTTATTGTAGATTTTGTAAATATGTGTACAAAAAATATTCTACTTGATTATCCATTATATGATATTTAATAATACTTTAAATCCTTTATATACCTGCATCATCAGTTCTGAGTATATGCCTTTCATTAGTGAGGTCATTTTATAAGGTCAGCTGAAGTAGCTTGGACCTGAGCTGAGTGGACAGGAGTGGATATAGTTTGTTTTTGTAGTGCGTCTTGATCTCCAGTTGGATCTTGAGTGTCTATGACCTGTCTCGGTCTTCGTCCACCTCACCTTGTGAGTTAATGTCTCAGCTGACAAGGCTGCTCACATCACAGTCCTGACCTCAACATTACTGTACACATGAGGACAGAAGCAGGCCCAGTGAAAGCTGTGATTCTTGACAAGCTGTCGGAAGTGGCAGTCTGTAACCAGAGATAAGCAAATATGCAGTTAACTTTTTTTAACAGTTATTTGCTTAGTATAGGTATAGAAGTTGCTTTGAAATTACCAAAATGAGTACAAAGACCCGTATGAATCATAACAGACTTTGAACAGTTGACGCTTGAGTCTTTTTTTTCCCCGTTCACATATAGTGAAACCTTTGAATGAGGTTGTTTTGGTCTTTTTCTCCTTGTGTTTCCAATGCTTAAAGATTTTATAAGAGATGCTTATAGCCAGCCTCAAACAGAATCAAGCTCTTTGAATCTGTTTAGATGATTTTAAAAGGAAAGGGAAGGCTACGACTCTGAGATTTATGGCTTTGCTGTCTTTCTCCGGATTGACGCTGAGCTTTTTCCGGCCCTTTCTGCTTTTACAGCATCATCTTGTATCCAGAGACATGGCATCAGCCCAGTAAAGTCCCGTTTAACGTTCAATACTCAATGTTGAGGACCAAAAAAAGATAAAAAATCCAATGTAAGCATCTTCAGCTGTAGTTAAAAAACATTTGTTGCTGTCTATATGTCACTGATGTGTTATTTGTTCTCTCAGAGTAAGCGCTCACAAACAAAATCTTAGAACGTAAGCAAGTAAAAGCAATTGTGCGATTTGCTTTTGTGAGCATTCCTCCCCCCTCTTTCTCTGGGTTCATTTTAATTCATGGTATTGCTATGTAAATGAGAACGCTGGCTGAGAGCAAAGGAAGGTGAGTTATAAAGACAGGTGAAGCAACGGAAGGGCATCCGTTTTGATCGGTTGTTACGCCGCATGGCATTAAGGCTCTAATACAATCGGGCTTAACACGAGCTTATCGTTTGAATAAACAAGACAACTGTATCTTTCCCTTAGTTTCACAGCGTGTGCGATACGGGGCAGTAAAATGAGTGATGTTTGTAAAATGGGACAGTTGTGCCCAGTAAGCATTTTTACATGGATGCTCTGGAGTTTTTATGTGGCGCTTCATGAGCCTGGCCGTCTAATGCACCCTGACACTCTGTTTTGATATCATTACTACATTATACTGGCAATTTTTGAGTGAAAAAATACACTACTTAGAAAGTCGAAATTCATAAATAAATTTATGTCAAACTGCACTTAATATTGATTTTGTTAGTGTTCAGATTCAGTAATAAGGTAAAGGGTGCATGAATATTTAAATATGATCTTCATTTCTGCATCTCCTAATGGCCTGAGCTCCTCCACACTCAATTTAAACACAATTTAGAAACTATAATGTATTGAAAAATACAGGGATTTGGCAATAAATCATGAAGAGAATATCTCAGGCCTATCATAAGGTAGTTCAATATTGGCCCCCAGAGGGGCCTGCACAATTAGATTCCTGTTTTTAAGCTGTTCAATTATCCTCCTGCTCTCATTTCAAGGGACTTCTATACCTTTTAAAGCATTTAGCTTATAGAAACAACACAATGGTCTGGTATTGAAAAAATGTAAGGGAGGCAAGGGAGTTGAGGGGGGAGGATATGGTCATTTTGTCTATGTGCATTTCTGGAGGGAAAATGGCATTTCCTTAAGCAAAATCATTTTCTTAAGTAATTTTTTTCTTGATTACTATTAAAATTATTACAACAAACAGTAAAATAAAACCGATATATTATATATTAGATTGTTTGTTACTTTTTAAGCATAAAACCTTATTTATAAATGTGCATTTTTTTACTCATTCATTCATTTTTATTTAACACTTTTCAAGTAAATTTATCTTGTTTTAAGCGTATTTATTTTTAGTGCAAAACACAAATGTGGAGTTAATTGAGTGTTGAGTACACTAGTATTTCACATTTTAAATTTAAATTGATTTTATTTAATTTTTATATTTTTTGCTAAACGGCTCTCAAGTAACTGTCTTGTTTTAAGTATATTTAGGTATTTTTACTGCAAAACGAAACAAATGCTAAGAAAATTTATTTATTTATTAAACGCTTCTCAAGTACATTTATTTGTTTTTAATATTTTTTTTGTTAAACAGATCTCACTTAACTTTTTTTAGACAATGTTCTCTCTTAACTGTTTTAAGAGTATTTAGTTATTTTCTCCTGCAAAACAAGACAAAAATGCTAATTAAGAAAAGGATTTACCGGTTTCATAAGAATATTTTCAATTTCCACAAGCTGCCTCGTTGTGAGAATATGTCCATTTAGTGCTTAATGAGAATCTCTCCCGTGTAGTCTCTAAAATGGTTTGTAATATTGCCAGGTTTGGTGTCTTGAGAGATGTTGTGGTGTCTAGTGGATGTGATTGGGGATGATGTGAAACTAATGAGTGGTTTGAACGCTTTGTCAGTGATTATTGAGTCAAAGGAACGGCTTGCACAATCGCTCAAGTAACAGAATCTTAGATGACACTTTCAAAAGGTCAACCTAACCAAAACATTCTCATTTGTCCACATGTCTGTAATGTCATCACATGTTGATGTATAAAGCGTCAGTGCATCCTATAAGCACATGCAGCTTTTATGTGAACCAAATGCTCTATAGAGCACACAAACACATTACAGAATTTTAAACAGTTCAGTGTGTGCAGTCCTACCGCTGGCTCCATCCAGACCTCAACGGCTCTGTGTTTCACACCATCTCAGTTGAAACAGCTGATTCTGCTTCAGTTTTGGAAAAAGCCTTTGTGTACATTTATAACCCATATGGTTTCTATTCACAAAATCACACATTGTCATTCTTGCTTGTTGTCCAATAATAAAAGAGACTGCCTCAGCACTGTTGAGAGGCATTTTGTCAACATATTTACATTCTCAGTGTCAGTGTGAAATAAGGACATCAAAAGGGAATGAATGGCGGCTGTCATATTCTCAACATGAGGTCATTTCTTCTTATTCCACCGCAAAGGATGTCACATGTGATGTAAAAGTAAGAACTTGCGCATTAATAATAATGATGACTGATGAAAATGATGACAAAATGTTCAGTTTTAGCTTAACTTTCCCTTTTAATGCTGTTGTTCTGCTATATCAGAATTAAAAATGTCAGTATAGTATTTCTCTTGCATTTCATATCATGCAGTCTTCTCATTTGGGGTCGTATAACTGGTGATTTTATTTAAAGGAGCATGATATACCGCGTTTATCCTAAAATATATATTCTGGGGTCTGCGTGATCTATTAGCTGTGTGACTGGGGTGGTCAGTGATTAGTATAGAGTGTATTATGTAAAGGTGGCCCAGCTCTGGTGGCTAATGGCCGGGCTGTCTACATAAGTTATGGATGTACCCTTTTGAGCAGAGGGGTCGCACATAAAGGACCACCTTTTTAATTCACAGTCACCCACGGTCATGCTAAATGGCTGATACTGGAATTGAAATCCTAGTTTATACCCATACACACACTCTTTGTTCCAAATATAGCCATTAACTTTGATGGTTCAAGAGAGGTACATTTTCCCCCTCTTCATTTTCACAAGGTTAAACATTTTCTATGGCGGCTCTAGTCCGTGTCTTAAGAATATACCACTCTTATATCAATTGTGTTGACGGTGTACACAATTAGTATATCATGGTGACATGCAAAGCTATTAGTTTCTGCCAATGCAAAGAGTGGACAGTGATATTAGTTAGTAGGATAGTTTTATTTTGGAATAATTTGTAAAAAATGAAGGAATAGTTCACCAAAAAAATAAAAACTGTCATTATTTGATTTCAGATATTTCCTAATGTGACCAGTGCAATTAAAGAATTGCACTGGTCGCATTTTTCCATGCATTTAAATTGAGTACTGTGGCTTTTATGGAAAAAAAGGGGTTCAAACATACCATGAAAGTATCAAGAGAGTTGTTCACATGACTTATGCATTTCATTCCATTCATATGATAGCTTTGTGTGATGAATGACTGTTGGCACGTTTGTAAGTGTTCATAAAAGTACGATGTCCAGTTTGATTCATTCTTTTGAATCTGATCTTGTTTAGTGTCTAAATGATTCATTCTTATATACGACTGATTCAAATGATTATGACTCAGTGATTTGGTTACCAATGTCATTATCTCACTGGAAGGTAAGATTATAAGTGATTTCAAATTTAAATTTTTGCCTGTCTTCTTCTGACATCTTTAGAGCGCTTTTGAACTATATAGAGTGACCTGTAGACTTTCTTATGTTTTTCTTTCTCTGGAAGAAAAGAAAGTCTTATAGGTTTGTAGCAATATGAGTTTGAGTAAATGCTGACAGAAGATTTTCAATATTAGGTGAACTGTCCCTTTAATATTTTCAAGTCCTTTCTTCTCAGCCTCTGTTATGTACATATGGAAATATGGAATTCTCTGCTGGTGCTTTTACACAGTCAATAACACTTTTCATTCTCGCTTTGACACATGAACACACTTAGCGCAGGAACCTTTCATGTTAATTGTGTCTGTGTTCCAGCTAAAACCCTTAAAACACAGACGCCTAGTCCCCGTCTGCCACATAACACTGATTGCGAATGTAGCAAAATCCTGATTACTGAATTTCTGAGCAGCTCCTTTGTGTACGGCACTTCATTTTTCCTCTCTTGAGTAGATTATTAAAAATTGATAATTCTTTGTAATGGCCTCATTTCTGTCAGTTTTCATATTTTAATCTGGTTTTAAGGAAAACAAGATACATTAATCAAATATGACAGAACACTCTCTTAATGTAATCATGCAGGGGAATATGAATTGCAAATGCACGAGCTGCCCCCCCACCCGCTCATGTTCTTCCATTAATGTTACAAAATAAAATAATCATGACCATTTTACATAGAGATCGACGACATGCGATGCAATGGAATATTTAAAATCGGTTTCGTTGGAAATGGTTGAAAGTCAAGGCTTTGCATCAAAGGCCAGTATTGTGTGGTTTAAACAAATGCAAAATGACACCTGCATCGCTTAGACCATATTCTCACCAGTGGAGACAAAACAAGGATGTGTTTTGTGTTAAAAGCAGTGATTTTTTTCTTGCTTGAATTATCATCCCAATGGTACATCACTGTATGGGCCTTTGTAGTTAGTTTGATAAGGAATCCTCATAGATAAAGACTGAACAAAAGCACATTACATGTTCCTAATCTCTGCATACAGAGTTTTTATGATCATAACAGCGTTAAGCCTGCTCAAAACGATTGTACATTCTGTTAAATATCTGTTCTAAATATTTTAGAGGTGCAATTACAGATTATACTTTTAATGCCAACAGTTTGACTTTCTTGCAGATCACTGTGCTACAAGAAGAAAACCGTTAACCAGAAGTCAATATCTCACACAGAGAATGGAAAGCCATAATTAGATTCATTTGCAACTCAGATCAATGTTTTCCTGAGGATTATGGTTATAAAGTAGAAGGGAGCATTAAAAAATCATAACTAAATAAATATGTGTTTGGGAAAAAAGAGCTTACGCTCAATAGTGCTCATAAACCGAAATCAGCGTCTGCGAAAAAACAGAATGAATATTTAAAGACGGCGGAAAGAAAATGGCACTAATGAAGAAAGGCAGTTCTAAAAGGCTGACCCAGGAGCGGGGGAATTCTTCGGAGGGTACCTTGGCCATACTTAGAGAAAAGCAGATAATTCGTTAATGTCACGCACTTGTTGGAAATGGCAGATAAATGGATTCCAGCCATTATTTGCCGGCCTAAGTGAAGTGAAGGAGGAAGTGTGGCAACGAGGACAAACCCAGTTATGAGTGATAAGTGTCTAAAAGCTAATGAAGGCTGGATAGGCCAAGGTCAATGGCTGCCGGTGAGGTGTCTGTACGGCTTTGCTGTCCCGGTGCTTAAATATAGTGGAATATACATTGAGCTTTTAACACCTTGAAACATAGGCGAGGCTGGAATATGAAATATGGGCTTGTAATGGCGTTTTAATGACCCACTCCCCACCCCCTTCCTGGCCTAAGATTGGAAATCAGAGGTGAACCTTGATATCAATGCACTAAGTGCTTGTAATGTGCTGTAACTTTTTCTTCAGTGTGGCCACTAAGGCCATTTTGCATAGGTGACAAATGTCTTTTTCTTTCTAGATCACCAGTGGAGTGGAGGATCAAAACAGCAGCATGAACCAAAATCCTTTTTTTTTCTCCATATTGTGTATTACAAGAATATTCCAGGTTCAATGCAAATTAAGCTCAATTTCGACTCGTCTCTTGTTTTCTGAAAAAAAAAAGGAGGGGGAGGGGGGGTACTTACATTGAAAGTGGATGGGGACATTTTTTGAAGCAAAAATGTAAAGTTTACAGTTTTATAAAAACACCTTATTTGAGCAAAAACCATAATAATGTCAAATACTATTACATTTTAAAATAACTTTTTTTCTATTTAAAAAAAAATGTAATTTATTGTCGATGTTAAAGCTGAATTTTTAGCGTTCTTTACTCCAGGCTTTAGTGTCACATGATCCTTCAGAAATCATTCTAATATACTGATTTGATGCTCAAGAAACATTTCTTATTATCAGCGAAAAGAATGTTTTGCTGCTTAATATTTTTGTGAAAACTGATCAGTTTATCAATTGATCAATTTAGTGTGCCCTTGCTGAATAAAAATATTAATTTTTTGAAAAAAAAAAAAAAAACTTTACTGACCCCAAACTTTTGATTGTTAGTGGAAATTTACACAGAAGAGGTTATAAAGCAATTTTTATCACACTTAAATCATATTGTTTATGCCTTGTGGCTATATAGTGACATTAAGAATTCTAACAGTAAGTATGTTTATTTTAATGTAAAACATTTAATTTTAATTGTAACTTTCAAGTGATATGGTCTCATTCATTTAGAAAGAAAGTGACTTATATCTCATTTTTCATTTATATATTTATTTACTTATTTATTTTTATATTAGAATTCATTCATTTTTTTTTGTAGACATTATGCCTCAATTGCTGTCGATTGAGCTTAACCTTTATTAAACCTACATATAATATTCGTTGTGTACAATATTCATTTTGATTGTAATTGAATGAATACTCTCTCATGCAGTGAAGTAAAGATGTTTTGGTGTTTTCTGAATTGTTGAATGAGCGAATAAACATCTCGCTGTTGTTCTCACACTAAGAAAATGTCGGCGTGATAGAAAGGGCTTAAAGTCTTCACTCTTAAGCTTGCTAAGGAGCCTTTTGGTTCCCTCCACTTGAGTGCTTAATGTCCTCTAAAGACCTATATTACACCCCAATTAGATGCCACTCTTGTTTCCCTACATCAAGGGCTTGACTCTACTGGCTTGTCACCTCTCTGTGCCCAATCAATTTCATTACTCCAGTTACAGCCCAGCTCGGGGAAAGCTATGCCCTTAAACTTCAGCTTCTGTCCAGATCGATCAATAGCCCACATTGCTGCCAAGGTTCCATTTAAAGTTCATTTATTTCAAGCCATCATATAAAACAAGACAGAGCATCAATGTGGCCCCACTTTGTTTTATTTGTCTGAGGATTTCCAGTATGGCACGTTACCCTAAGTGCTGGGAGCGGAGTGGTTAGATTAGACAGCGTGCTTTCCGTAGCACAGAGCCGTCTGACAGCTTATCTCGATAGTGGGTCTTCTACAGCCGCACCGTATTTAACACCGCGCTCTCCAAGAATAACATCTTCATAGCTTTGCATCTTAATATTTGGTGTGAGGTCGATAAGTGTGTCTAATGATTTGTATGCTTATTAATTTTAAGAGGCATCAATAAAGGGTACGTTACGAATTTACAGTCTATGTGCTTATAGACATGAGGTAATGGTGAAGTTAATATTTACACCATGAAATAATCCTGTAGGAATATTTGAACTGGACTGGCTAACATTGCTCTTTCCTCATCTCATTGTTACTGTCTCATAAACTACACCTTGACAACTTAATGAGTTCGACAATGTCCAAGAAGTTTATAGAAACTAGGTCATATCGATATAATTGAGTTTTAATTTCATAATTATTATTATTACGTTTATGTGCGAGCATTGCATTATGGCACAGTTTATTGACAGAGGGTTGTCTACAGTCCTTCACAATCAATATTATGATTTAAAAAAAAGACTGGGCTGCTTTTAGGGAACTGCTGCACATAGATTTTTGTTGTCTTTCAATGCACAGCAAAATACACTCTTTCAAAATAAACCTGGTATTTTTTTTTCTTTAAACACAGTTAATTTGCACTTTACACTTTTGTGTGTGTATGTATGGGGGTGTATATACACACACACACATATACTTATTTTATATAACTTTTTTTTTTATTTTTTTTGCTCAGCATAATTATGTTCTGTAGATATCAGAATTTCATATCATAAATGCAGTGTTTGAAGCATGAAAACTCACAGCTCTTCAAAGTTGCACATTGCTATTAACATCTATCCTCCATAGATTTCCTGGGTATAATCTGAGACATTAATTAATTTTAACATATATAATGGAACAGGGTAGATTCTTTATTCCGCATTATGTTAATATTCATGTCTTGGGAAATCCTTGGAGATGCTTTTGTGGTTTGGTGAGCCGTTGTACATGCATCTGGTCTTTTTATATTCATGAAAGCTTCTGTGCAACATCCTGATATAGTTTCAGGGTAAATAAGTTTGTTTCAGATAAAACACTAATACTTTCAAATATTAAAATATTAATACTTTCAAATTAAGTTCTTAATTTGAAAAAGATTTTGGACAGAATGTAAAATGTTTCAAAATCTTTCTTTGTAGTTAATGGATGAACCTAAATGAATTTGAGCTCAGATTTTCTGAAAATGGCAGCACATATGTTTTTTCTGCTTGTCCTTTCACGCCACGTATTTCAAAATAGATTGCTATTAATAATCTTACTATTATTTTGAACTTTAGCCAATATTTGTTCAGGTGCTAAATGTCTCCTCACCTTAGAAATCAGTCAGATTTCAATAAAGCTAGATATTGAATATCACAGGTAGGCAAGTGGCCGTGTGTGTGTTTGCAAGTGTATTGAAGTGAACGAGAAGCCAGAACCCTGTAGTGTTTTAATGCGCAGTACTCTGGCTGTAGCGTCTCACGCTCCTCGCGGTAGTAGACTTGGCAGCGCATACCAGATCTCTGGGAGTGATTCCTTGCAAAGCTGGCCCAAATGAAACCATCTTGTTTTAATCAGGGATTCTGGCTGGAGCAGCAGCAGTGAGAGCTGTGAAGCCTTGGCAGCGAGTCGACTGCAGTTTTGTGGCACCCGTACAAAATACACAAATATTTCCTCTGTAATTACGTGTCAAGTTGAACAAGCAATATAGACAGGGGGTGTACGTGTCGGGCACGTCGCAGTCGGACATCCAGGACTACGAGAGACCCCCAGACTAAATGAGTCTTTCAGATTTTGATAGGTTTTGAATCGGCTTCCAATGTAATGGACCACATTGTAATTGAGACTTCTCAATGGATTGAGTTACATCATGTGGTCTTGACGCTGTCTAATGAAGTGGAGAGGGCCTCCACCAGTTCACAGGATACTTCAAAGCTTGGGTGGATGGCCAAGAGGCTAAGTAATTGTGAAATCATTGACTCTCTTTTTTGTGGTTCGTCAATTTTAATGACACTGTGGTGAACAAGCAATGGCATCAGAGCTGAAATATGATAAGCTCAACATCCATTTTTTGAGCTCTGAGTGATGCAGTACTTTTCAAAAGGTTCCGTTTGCCTTCGGCTGTGTCAATATTCAGACATGTAAAGCTATGATATTGCAGTGACTTATTGAGTAACAAAGAAATCAAGGATAGGCTGCACTGATGTTGGACTTTGAAGAAGAATGCTATCCCTAATTATACACATTATAATCAGTCTTTTTTAAATTGAATGTTTATTATTTCTTGTACATTAGTATGTGTGGACCATTCTGAATGCCATAAATGATCATAGTAAAAAAGATTAAAACTAAATTGTTTTGAGATCCATTTAGCTTAATATCAATATCATGTATGCAGTTTATTTTGCATGTGAGTTTGTGTGCACATGTGTGCAACACTTTGCGGTGGGAAAAAAAAAAAACTATTGTTGTTTTATGTTAGCCTCAAGTATATTGTTTATGACAGTCAAGCCCGCCTAGCCTCTCAAGATTGCGTGCTAAGATCACCAGCCAAAAACTTGTCACAGATGCTGACTGATGAATTGTGGAACTGTAGTATTTCATGTCGCTCTGCCCTGTCTATTTTTTCATTTACTTTCATTTGTTCTATTCATATATAATTATAATATATCATAATTATTTTAAAATATAATTTATATGACAGTGTATATATTCAATTTTTTTTTCAAAATTTCTTATACATATATAATTTATATTTTTGACAATTTTTCAGTGTTTACAAATTTAACAGAACATGTGTTTCAGTATTGTTTTCCCCCCAAAAGCCCTATATATTTCACATATACGTATATTTTATAATGAATTTTTAAATGATCTACATTTCTCAAAACAAACAGTACAGTGTAAGTGTTAATGTTACTTCGTAAATAACACATGCCCAATAATGATATATAATGATATATATGTATATATATATAATCTCATATTTACTGTTATGTTACAAAATCTGTATCTAAAAGTGAGTAGCATCTAAAAAAAGGACTTGAGCAGTTCAGTGAGCTGCATGCTGTTCTGACTGAATTATTCCTGCCAGTAGGTGGCGCTTTAGCTATACATAATTGATATCCCATTCAGCAGAGAGGAATGTCCTCTAATTCCAGAAAGGAAACTTGTACCAAACGGATCTTGTCCGAGTCATCACAATATTTTGGCAAGTCTACTCTGCAAAACTGGATACGAGAGAAAAGTGTTTAACTTTTTATTACAAATAGAATGGTTTTCATTAGAACATAAACAGTTAACATTTTATAAAGATGTACCTTTTCATTTAATATATATATATATATATATATATATATATATATATATATATGGAAATAGTAAGTTTGAACTGATGGATTATTAGAAGTAGTATAATTAAAATATATTGAAAAAAGACAGATGATAATAATAAAATGAACAATACCATTTTATTCTTAATATCATTAATATTTTCAATATCTTCAGCAATTATAATTTTACGATACATTTACAAATATTTACTATTTTAAAAATAAGTACTGTAAGCCAGTTTTTAATCAAATGATTTGAATGTGAGTACACAAATGTCTTTGTCCATTTAAATGTTTCCCAGTGTTTTGATGAATGAACGTTTACAACAATCTGTTGTCCTGTTTTTAATCCAGGAATTCTTGCTAAATTTCATAGTAGTTCAGGTGTGGGTCAAGCGGTGTCTCAAATTTCGTTTCATTTGCACTAGGACAGAGAGACGCCCTTCCCTAATGATAGTCAATATTATGAATGACTTTTAGGACATAGGCATACTCAAACTCGTCTGTCTCTGCTTAAACTTGCCAGAAGGAGACAGGCTTTATTTTCAAGAACAGTCTCCTGATTTGCAACTGAAGAGCACTGTCAATATAAGGAAAAGGTGAGGTTTCAAGGACTCGGACCATTTACCTGTGTCATCTAGAAGGGTGCAATTGCTTTTCCCCGCGAGGAGATGAAAACGCTTCTTAGTTTCTAATCTGTAGCCTATCATGTACTATGCAGAAATAAGCCTTTCAGAAATAGATGTATAACTGCAGGAGGTGCATCTCCTCTGTATTAAGCCATTCACATTAAAACAATGTCGAGGTGATATATTTAAATCCAACTCCTATTATTTTTATTGTTATTTTGCATTTTCTCATTCCCTGCCTCGCATCTTTGGCTGCCAGATGTGTCCCAGGCTGAAGAATTATTCCTCATCCCTTGAGTCAAATAAATGCAATCAATATGAGCATTGCTCTCAGGCCTTGAAATATTACATTAATGTTCCATGTGGTGACATTTTAGCTGGAATTTTCAAATACATCATGAAGGCTCAAATTAATATTTATCAGTGAGAGCCTTCTTTATGATTTGCAAAACAGTATTAGCACTGAACTCGAATTAAACACGTGGTGAGATCACAGTTATTGTAGATTACCTTCAGATGAAAGGATATTTTTAACCTGTATCCTCGAGACCAAATGTGGATGCAGAATACAAAAGATGTCTATAACAATATGCGGTCTTACCCACGCAAAATACAGTTATTTACAAGTTTCATTGAGTAAATTACACATGAAAGTGTGTTTATTGCATTCTCGGATTGCTCTCTTTTTTTGAGCTCTTACCTGTAATGAATACTGTAAATCAAATAAACTAAATTGTGATGTTTAATATTTTGATGCTATATTACATCCTAAGGCTCGTTTAACTTTTTTCATGCATATGAAAACACTTTTGCAGTCCTAGAAGCACGTCGCTTCATCCGCTATACAAACTTGGTTTCTGTTTAAAGCTTCCAAAACAATACTGTCAATTTAATAGTATGCATGCAGCACTTCTGGGAATTGCATCTTATCATTTATAGATCTGTTTTAAATTATTCTTGTCATTGAATCCAAATTTATGCCGCCATTGATCTCGAAGGGAAAATATTAAACGATTTGGGGTCGGTGTTTGGTGACCTACAGGTCAAGGAGAATTTAACATTGGTGTTATTGAGCGTCGCACGCTCTCACCTGCTGCGGCTCTTGTGCTCCCTTTTGTTTCTGCTCATTTGCATTTTGTGTGCGTGCACGACGAACAGATTACTGGAATGCGATTTGAGACTCAAAGTAATCATGGACTTAGCCTATACCTCTTGAGGACTTTTTAAGTCAGTGTTTTTACTTGGAAACTATGATTTTATTTATCACTCTCCTCACATGTGCTGCTTAATTTTGTTTTCAAGCATTTTTTCTTCTGTAAGAAGGATGTTTAAATTTAAAGGCATAGTTCAACCAAAATGAGAATTTGCTGAGATTTACTCGCCCTCAGGTCATCCAAGTTGTAGATGAGTTTGATTCTTCATCGGAACAGATTTGGAGAAATTTAGCATTACATCACTTGCTCAACAATGGATCCTCTGCAGTGAATGGGTGCCGTCAGAATGAGAGTCCAAACAGCTGATAAAAACATCACAATAATCCACAAGTAATCCACATGACTCCAATCCATCAGTTAACATCTTGTGAAGTGAAAAGTTGCATGTTTGTAAGAAACAAATCCATCACTAAGGCATTTTAAGTTTAAATGTCACTTCTGGCAAAAACAACAACAACAACAAACAACGCTTCCTCCAGTGGAAAAAGTCCATCCCCTGTTGTCCTCTCACATCACAATCCACCAACATATTTGTTCAGAACAGCTTTGGACTATTTTTGCTTGTTAACGGTGCTTGATAAGTGATTTCTCTCCTGATTTGAGACAACTTTTTTTTTTTTTTACTGGAGAGAGCAATAATATGAACAGAGGAGTCTATTTTAGCCAGAAGCAATGGTTTAAAGTTAAAAACATCTTAATGATGGATTTGTTTCTTACAAACACAGCTTTTTCACAAGACATTAATGGATGGACTGAAGTCATGTGGGTCATTCTGATGGCACCCATTCACTGCAGAGGATCCACTGATGAGCCAGTGATGTAATGCTAAATGTATCCAAATCTGTTCCGATGAGGAAACAAATTTATCTTGTATGGCCTGAGTGTGAGTAAATTTTCAGCAAATTTACATTTTTTGGGTGAACTATTTCTTTAAACAATAAATCTGGTTTAATTTATCCAGTTTTGAATGTATGCATGAACCAAAAATCTTTGAAGCAGCCAGTCTGCAAAGAATCCTTTTATGGGTACATACAGTAAGACATAGTGCTGCATTGCCCACAAGTGAACTTACTATTTTAGGAAATTAAAGATTATACTATCCAACAGCAGCCCCCAGCCCCTAAAAATGCCAGTCGCCCTTTCCCCTTCACCACCTACTCAAATCTCAGCTGAACGCTGTTTGTGAGCAAGTTTTAATGTCTGGCACTGATCGTGTGATCATGTAAACTGGTAGATATGTTGTTATGAAGCTTAGGACAGTAGAAATGCTGCCAGGAAAGCCGCTCTGGCATTAGCATGTGCTATAAAATGAGCTGTTTTCCTGTCATTCGATGCACTGGTGTACTCGTATTTGGCCCGGTTGCGGCGGTTCTTGCAGAAGCAGGTGTTACAGCTCGGTGCAGTTCTCCCCCGTGGCCCTGTGATGGAGAACATCTGGAGAGCCTCTGTTCCGCCCCTTCTTTCCTGTTCCCGGTAAGACCAGGCAATGTAGTGAGCAGTATGGTGCATGTCGACACATGGCTCCCAGTCCCCCCACAGGGTATAGAGTGCCTTCACATCCAAAATCACACACACGGCCTGTGTCACAGGGGGGCCACAATAAGTTTGAGTCTATGAATATGAAACAGAGATAGTTTGGGTGGTTTAAGCTTCCTCACTTCTTCAGTGAATCGGTAACACTTTATGATCAGGTTCAATTAATTAACGTTAGTTAATGGTTTGGGTATTATAATGTTTACTTTACATAAACTATGTTGTTTATGTAAAAAAAAAAAAAAAAAGATTTTTAATGTTTTTGAAAAAGAGTCTCTTATGCTCACCAAGGCTACATTTATTTGATGAAAAATACAGTAAAACAGTAATAGTATTACAACAGTGAAGTATTTAAAGAAGTTAAAAAAATATATATATATATATATATATATATATATAAAACTTTAAAATATGATTTATTCCTTTGATGGCAAATCTGAATTTTCAGCAGCCTTTACTCCAGTCTACAGTGTCACATGATCCTTCAGAAATTATTCTATTAATGACAATTTGGTGCTTAAGAAATTGATATATATATATATATATATATATATATATATATATATATATATATATATCAATGTTGAAAAATATTTTTCAAGATTCTTTGATAAATGGAAAGTTCAAATGAACAGAATTTATCTGTAACATTTTAAATGTATTCACTGTCACTTTTGATCAATTTAATGCATCATTGCTTAATAGAAGTATTGATTGCTTTTTAAAGAAAAAGAAAATAAATAAATAAAAACCTTTTTTTTTTTTTTTTTACATTTTAGGTTGTAAAAATGAGCATTAAAGTTAAAATTAACAAAATTAAGTAATTCAACATGAATTAGTAATGAATAGTAGGGTACAATGGGGCTAAAGCCCCCCTTTAAGAAAAAAATGTGCTATTAACTGTGCCTAAAATGTATAATTGCAGAAAAAATATATACGTTGTATTGAACATTAATGGAGCAACATATTTTGTGTGAAAATAAATCATTCAAGTTGTTTATTTTGTTTAAAAATCTTATAAATGTATGAGGTGGCAAGAGGGGCCTTTTACCCCACACACGGGGTAAAAGGCCCACGGTATTGATACAAATACTTCAGCTAAAATACTGTTTTTTAAAATAATGTTAATACTTGTTCAAAACAATCACTTTAGCATAGTTTGTACTATTTTCTGCTTATTTTGAAAAATAAAATAATTAATTTTTGTTCAATAAATATACTGTCATTAAAATATGTTAATATAAAAAAATATATATTTTAAAATACAGAAACAAAATCATTTTAATAAGTAAAGATTCTGAAAGTATTGAAGGAGCTCCAATAATGATTGAATATATATTTATAGTAGTAACAACAAATTATATTTTATTATATAATATGATTAATATCATGTTTTTAAATATGATGGTTTCATTCTAAACATGGTGATTATCTCTAATATGGACACCAAACTTAATATATTATATTTACCATCTAAATCTAACCATGTCATGTCAACAAATGGAAAAGTCAGCAATCTATTAATTATCATGTTAATCACGGCGCCTTTAGCCCCAACAGCAGGGGCGCTTTTTACCCCAAATACCATACTTTCACATATTCTTTCATTATTTAAAAACTGTTGCTTTATCTTAAACAAAACGGAAAATCATAAAGAAGACCTTTGTCTCAAAATATATGCATTAATTTTAGCGATTCTCATTTGCTAATCTACAACATTTTTAAAAACATAAAATATTAGATCAAGCACAGAATCAACTTTGCGCTGCTGCGCGCGATCGCGTCAAAGATCAGACAAATATACACGTGCATCTTGAAAAGCGGATGTTTCGAAAAGTGTTACGCCACGTTTTTGTGCCATCTAGTGGTTTAGATGAAAATAATATCAAAGGCACCTTTTACCCCGAGGCGCATTTAGCCCTGTTGTACCCTATATTTATGAATTAACAGTGACCTACATTAACAAATTGTCACATTCCCCGTGGAACAGGGAGACGAGGAAACGTGGAGTTCTTCAACATAAACGAATCTTTAATGATACAATCGACAGGGCATCCAACGAAGGAACACAAGGAAGACATTTAACAGGGACAGGAAACATGGGGAAGAACACACTATAAATAGACAGACCTAACGAGGGGAAAAGGAGGAATTCAATTAAATTCAATTCAAGTTTATTTGTATAGCGCTTTTCACAATACAAATCGTTGCAAAGCAGCTTTACAGGAAATTAAGTTTCTACAATATATTTATATATTGTAGAAACTTAATATATTTAACTTATGGCGAAATTTGGTAGTTCTGTATGTTGTCTGAGGGTAGGCATCATCTGAGGTCCTCTGAGGGGTTGGCATCATCTCTTCTCAGGTGTTCTGGATCCAGACTGAAGCTTGTGTAAATCCTAGTTACCACGGGATGTTAATCCCGTGGCAGAAACAGAGAAACAAATAGAGACATAATTAGCGTAGCTGCTGTTCCAACTAAGCAAAAATTATTTGTTCAATCCAAGCTAAAGAACAATAATGTGTGTTTGATCAGATATAACTGCAGTACAAGATTATGAGATGCATTATGTGAATGCTTGGCTAAAGAGATGTGTCTTTAATCTAGATTTAAACAGAGAGAGTGTGTCTGAACCCCGAACGTTATCAGGAAGGCTATTCCAGAGTTTGGGAGCCAAATGTGAAAAGGATCTACCTCCTTTAGTTGACTTTGCTATCCTAGGTACTACCAAAAGTCCAGAGTTTTGCGACCTTAGGGAGCGTGATGGATTGTAGCGTGGTAGAAGACTAGTTAAGTACGCAGGAGCTAAACCATTAAGGGCCTTATAGGTAAGTAATAATATTTTGTAACTGATGCGGAACTTAATAGGTAGCCAGTGCAGAGACTGTAAAATTGGGGTAATATGATCATATTTTCTTGACCTAGTAAGGACTCTAGCCGCTGCATTTTGGACTACCTGTAGCTTGTTTATTGAAGATGCAGGACAACCAGCTAGCAGTGCATTACAATAGTCCAGTCTAGAGGTCATGAATGCATGAACTAGCTGGAACACCTGGAACTAATTACACATAACAAGGACAGGAAACAGGAAAACCCAAATAAGGACATGGAAACACTGGGAGCACGTGGAAACACAAGACACAGGGACAGAAGTCTGACAGTTACTCCCCCCTCCCCAGAGGTGCGTCCCGCGCCGTACAACATCCCACGGGGAGGGGGGGTGGGCGCTCTGGAGGCCTCAAGGGGCAGAGTTCAGGGACGGACGGCCTCCAGGGCGGCGCCTGTTCCGGGACCCATGGCGGAGCAGGGAGCAGGGAGCTCGGGAGGCCATGGCGGATCAGGAGACTCGGGAGGCCATGGCGGGTCCGAGGACTTGGGGTGCCATGGCGGATCTGCCTCCAAGACCGCGGCCCCAGCCCCCGCCCCTACGGCTGGAGCCATACTACCCCCCCAAAAAATACTTGGGGGAGCTTACGTGGCTTAACTGGAGGTCAGGAGCCCTCCCTGGGCTTAACGGGACATCAGGAGCCCTCCCTGGGCTTAACGGGGGATCAGGGGTCCTCTCTGGGCTACACTGGGGATCAGGAGCCCTTCCTGGGCTGAACTGGAGATCAGGAGCCCTTCCGGGGCTGAACTGGAGATCAGGAGCCCTTCCGGGGCTGAACTGGAGATCAGGAGCCCTTCCGGGGCTGAACTGGGGATCAGGAGCCCTTCCGGGGCTGAACTGAGGATCAGAGCCCTTCTGGGGCTGAACTGGGGATCAGGAGCCCTCACTGGGCTTAACTCGGGAACAGGAGGCCTCACTGAGCGGAACGGGAAATCAGGAGCCCTCCGTGGGCTTGACTCGGGAACAGGAGCCCATCCTGGGCTTGACTCGGGAACAGGAGCCCATCCTGGGCTTGACTCGGGAACAGGAGCCCATCCTGGGCTTGACTCGGGAACTGGAGCCCACCCTGGGCTTGACTCGGGAACTGGAGCCCACCCTGGGCTTGACTCGGGAACTGGAGCCCACCCTGGGCTTGACTCGGGAACTGGAGCCCATCCTGGGCTTGACTCGGGAACAGGGATGCGCTTACGTGGAGCTGGCACTGGAAGACGCTCTTGAGGAGCGGGGACAGCGAAGCGCTTTCGAGGAGCAGCTACTGGGGGGCGCTCTGGAAGGCGTTTTCGTGGAGCCGGCACTGGAGGGCGCTCTGTAAGCGCGGACACTGGAGGGCGCCTACGAGGCGCGGGCACTGGAGGGCGCCTACGAGGCGCGGGCACTGGAGGATGCTCTGCAAGCGCGGGCACTGGACGTGGCGGGTTTGAGTCAGCGGCGGCCTCGGACGGTGGTGGGCTTGAGGTGAGCCGCGAACGGCGGGCTTGACTTCCCCACAGACGGCGGGCTTGACTTCCCCACAGACGGCGGGCTTGAGAGCGCCACGGACGGCGCCGGGCTTGAGGGGGGAACGGCGGACGGACTGGACGGCGAGCTGGTTCTGGCTCGGGCCCGGACACTCCCAAGACACCAGAAGACTCCTGCCCTCCAACTAAGTCCCGCAATGATAATTGGCCCCGAGCCAGAACAGATGGTTAATTGCGGTGGCGTCCAGCGCCGTTGCCGCGGCGAGCCCGCAGAATTCTCTGGCGTACTCATAGAAGGGGAGATCCTTCTGGGCTAGGGCAAGGAAGCGAGCGGCAGCTTCCATGCCGCGGAGGGGAAAAACCAGGAAAACTAAAAACTTTTCAAAAACGAAACAAAAAACACAGGGGAAATGGGCGCCTCTTACTTTTAGTTTTAAGGTCTGCTGTTCTGTCACATTCCCCGTGGAATGGGGAGACGAGGAAACGAGGAGAAGTGGAGTTCTTCAACATAAACAGATCTTTAATGATACAATTGACAGGGCATCCAACGAAGGAACACATTTAACAGCGGACAGGAAAAAACGGGGCAGAACACACTATAAATAGACAGACCTAACGAGGGGAAAACGAGGAACACCTGGAACTAATTACACATAACAAGGACAGGAAACAGGAAAACCCAAATAAGGACATGGAAACACTGGGAGCACGTGGAAACACAAGACACAGGGACAGAAGTCTGACACAAATACTGTAAAATGTTATTCCTTGTTAGTTCATGACACCTAACGAAAATGAATGAATTGAACTTTATTTCTAAGTTTTACAAATGAATTCAATCAAATTACTTATTAATTTGAAACATTAATGATGCTATTTTTATTTTCAGATTAGGCAGGCTTTGTGTTTCGGGGTAATGGCAAAAGAATGTTTCTGGCTATTTAACTTTTTCTGTAGCAGGAAAATTCAGGATTTTTGTGGATGCTGCATTTTTCACCTACTTTGTGATGATATTTTAAATGTGCATTGAAAATTAGCCAGATCCTGAATATTATGTGCAATATGTACATAATGTCAGAAAACCATTAATTTGTTAACATGCTCCCTTTTCTTGTGGTTACTGTCTAAAATTTCACCAGTAGTTATATAAAAGCATTAAAGTCAGAATTTCTCACTTTGACATGAAAATCTGGAGATGAAAAGGAGATGCTGGTCGATGAAAGAGTAATTAAGGTCCATGTAAAAATGATAGCGCTTTTATCCAAGGTCAAATAGCCCTTGAGGCAATTGAGCTGTTTTCTTCAAGTGCAAAGCGTACCAGTACTCGCTCACCTAAATCATGTAATGTCATCACATCATTTGAGTCATCCCTGGAAGTGAGATTGCACATTGACTGGAATGAAACATTAGGATCTTGTGAGAAATAATTTCGAATCGTACTCCAATCACTGGTCTGGAATCCCAGGCAACTGCGATTCAAAAGTCGTCATAACTGCTGCAGGTCTGCAGTAGAAGCGGGCGCTGGCGGTTTTTCTTCTCAGAAACCCCTGCAGAAATAACATAACATACACAGGAATGTTTGAAGCAGAGATTTAATTTTTCTAACACTCTCCATTCGAATAATATATGAAATGAACCTCCAAATTAATTTGCAGGAAGACTGTATAGTAACAATGTAATCTCAGTGTTAGAGCACAGTTGCAAATGGATTTCTGTCTGTTGTAATTTCATAAGATGCATTCTGTGGGGTCACCTTAAAGGGTATCATCATTTTTTAAAGCCAAAACTATCCTGGATGCTGTCAGCAGAGAACTCCTTGCAATGCAATCGGGTTTGTACCATCAGTTTGCAAAGTATCACGTCCTGTCGTTTGGAATATCTGTTTTATTGAGTGGTATTGGCACAGGTGAATAATTTTATATCCAGATGTCCATAATAAAGTCAGGGTGTCTTCTTTTGCCCTGTGTTGTGCTTAGAACTGATAGGAAGTTTACTAATGTTTGCATAACGTAGCAGAACAGCGATATCTCAGGTGGTTTTTGTCTCATTGCTTAATGTGGAAGTTGCATCAGTGTGTTTATCAATCCTTTAGACATTTTAATTCATACAGAGCAATGTACATTAATGCTTTTGCATTCTACCTTTGTGTCTCCCTGAGAAACTTTTCTTACAAAACTTTTGCAAAGAAAATAATATGAGGTGGGAGGAGAAACTTTCTTGCGTGTGAACTCCAAGTTTCTTGGGGGAATGCAGTACTTTTGCAAAAGAACACAAATGTTTTGTGCCAGAACGCAAAGTTTCTTGGTGCAGCGCAATAATTTTGCAAGAGAACGCAAATGTTTTGTGAGAGAGCTGAAAATGTTATTGGCGGAAATCAATACTTTCACATGAGAACGCAGATGTTTTGTGCAAGAATGCAAAGTTTCTTTGCAAAAGCAGTACCTTTGCAAGCGAAAACGCAAAGGTTTTTCAAAAAAACAATATATTTCTTTGAATGTAAACGCGTTGAAATGTCATTTTTTTCTTCCCAACTCATATTTTTTCATAGATTCACAAAAATGTTCATATTTTCCATTTAAAATTCCCAGAGTCTGCTCTTTCCTGTGAATGTGAGAACATATTGTAAGTCAATTAGACACTAATCCACTAAAGTCGATCAAGCATGTTAAAAATGGCTGCACAGGTGCAATCAGATCAGCTCCGAGCGAGCTTGATTACGCAGTTGGATGTATCAATGTCAGACATCTATGCCTCTTTTTCTGTCTTACATGGGAAGGAAAAAGAAAACTTTGTGACAGCACGTCTGAAAGCATTTTCATCTGTCTTTCTTTGTCTCAGCAGGGTTTGGGGTAACAGATCACAAGACAAGGAAGCCGATTTTAGTCATTATCAGATCTTCCTTTTAGCAAACTTGTTACTTGAGGTTTAAAAAAGTCAGCAACTTTCACATTTCTAAATGAGAGGTTCATTTGACACTGTGTTGCCTCCTCTAACACCTGTCAGGCTATCTGTCACGGGCTGGAGGTCTTCTCCACCACCATAATATTACCCCTTATACTGCAAATCCACTCAGCATTTGCAAAACTTTTCATACGTCAAATGATCCCACCCAAATGTCCCATAGGACATAACTCAGAGCCTAAATTTAGGCAATATATTAGAAGAACCTTTTACTGGCCCCAGCTGGCTTTGCTTTTTTGTTTGCCGGGACATTTAACACACAAATTAGATACTGCTATTGAAGTTCTTCTTTATAGTGAATTTGTCTCAGAAAGTTCTGACATTTACTGGCCGACTTTATTCGACCGACAGTTATAAGGCGTCCCTTGTATAACTCAGTATGGTCTTTTAAAAAGGTTAATAGTAATCCGATGTCTTAACTAAATTAAAACGAAGAGGAACTTCCAGTATTCTCTCCGTCACTTTCCTTTCAACGGGAGACTAAAAAGCCACACTTTCCCTCGCCGGTCCTGAGGAAACCCGATCGGATTGCTTGTTAATTTCATCATTTCAGAGTTTTATGGATTTTCCAGTTGGTGCACTTTTCATAAACACGCTTTTCACCCCACACACCCCCTCCGGCCTCCCCTGTGTATGTCAGCATTTTCTCTGTAGGAAGAATCTAGAGGGCTGAAAGTTTATAAATAAGCCTTCTATCAAGTTCCACAACAGGTGTGACCTCCCTGTGTCCTAAAACTGAACACTTTCAAGGGCTGATATCTGAAAAGAGGGGGTTGGGAGCAGAAGAGAGGGGATTTACTGCTATCTAAAATAGAGACCTTCATCAACCACTGACTATTACCTTCCAAAGTGGTGCATGACTTCTGGCCTAGGTTTGTTTTACACAAAACACGCTTGCCCTTGCTTCGCCTTACTCACGTATCAGGCCTTTAGTCGGCCTATTAATGTTGAGTGAAGCAACCGTAGTCATGATTAATAAACAGAATTTGCAGAGAAAAGCTCCAGGATCAGTGAAGACCTTCTCTTGTAGCGATTACACACTTGCGCTTAAACCATATGTTCCATGACGATATCCAAACCGCCTCCCCATGAGCACTCGTATACCTTCCCATCTATGGACTAGAAGAAAATGATTCCCTTTTCTCCTAACAGACTCGTGGACTATTCAATAGAAGTCTAATGCCCATGGCAGATAGACAGTAAGTGCAACGAGCAGCTCCTTTAAAGCTCACCACTGACCACATTACGATGTTTGCATCATTTACAGAACAGGCACATATGCTTTTATGTGGTGTACGCTCAAAGCACATGATTTCTCTGCATTCTGATTATATTTTTCCATTTTGCTTGGCAAGAAAACGTTCAATATTTCCACTAGAGCCTAATACCTCATCTGTCTTTTTTTATTAACAAAGTGGCTGGATAATGGTAACCCCTTTAAATGGTAAAGAGGTGTCAAAGGGCTGGTCCCAAGTACACAGTGATTTTTATTTTTTATACTTAACCTGAAGGGTACCTCCTTTCCCCTCGCAGCAGATCTGTTGCAGTCTGAGGTTTGTTGGATTATTTTACATTTTGATTAATTATTCAAATGCCTCCCATTCTGCCCCTAATGACTTGGTATGCTACGGTCAGAACCACTGAGCTGTCATAACTCACCCTGAATGACTGGCATGAACTTGAGCAACTACACACCACATGATACATTTACACAACCTGCAAGCAATTCCAGCACACTTTGTCATAAAGATACAGTGTGTGTGTATATATACTATTTACTATATGCTATATACTATATATAATATTTAGTACTGACACAGTTTTGGATCATTCAGGTAACAACACAGTATTAAGAATCAAGTTCAAGTAAAGTGTAAACTTTTGAACATGATACAATGATGAACCAAATTGTTTTTTTCTTGTTCAATATAACTTTTTTTTTTTTTTTTAGGATAAACAAAGGATATGTAAAAAGTTATAGCTTGTAAACCAATCAGTGAGCAATTATGCATTTAGGCAGACATGTTTACCTAGCGCATTCAAGCTATACATTTTAACAGTACATGACTAGTTGCAAGCGCTGTGCATTAGCGCTCAGTGTGTTTTGTTAGTCCCCCTCCATCAGGAAATGCATCAGAGCCGTGTCTGTCTAATCTTAGTACTTCCTTTATACAGTAATATTAGCAGTAAATAAATGAAGTTTGCATTTAATTAATTTAAGGGTGCATAATATTATTTGATTGAAGTGTGTTATGAATTATTACATTGGGAGCTCGATGGGAGTTTGATTGGACAAAACTCTGAATGTGACTAATGATTCAGTGAGGAGATAAACAGCTGAAATAGCTCCACGTCAAATGAGAGATTAGTATACAAGACCAAATGCACAGGGCACAGAGCACCCTTTGTCTCACCCCCTATCAGAGAGTGTCAAAAGCGTATAAATATTTCAGAACGAGGTGTGCGCACGGGCGAAACTCCCCCATCAGGCATCTGCTCTCTGGGTTCTCAGAGGGAGACAGGTGCAGATGCATGAAAGAGGATTTCATTTCTAAAATAGCATTTAGCATTTTCCTTCTTCTGGAGATCCCTGTCTGTGAGAAATTCTCGTGTAATCATACACCATGCTCTCAGAAAACTTTCAAAGTTGATCCTCCGAGACATATGGTGGCTTATCCAAAGGAGAGGATAGCAGGAAAGGGGGTGAAGAGGGATTTATACATTCAGACAAAGAAAAAAGGACACACAGAAAGTGGCTTATCAAGTAGCTGAGTCTGAAGTATGGAAACATGGAAAACAGTTTATTGTGTAAAATGGAGTCCAAAAGTCTGAAAGTGTTTGTATTTTGGCTTTCCTTACAAATTTAATACGAAATGTATGCATTTCCTAGTATTAGTTTGTCCCCTTTATACATTAATGGCTGCAGGAACTCCACAAGTTTTTTGTAAAACCTGATAATCATGTTATCCAGCATGTTTTTCTAGGGCTTCAATGGAGCAGATCACCTCATGGGGCCACCATGTTGAGATCACATGACCTTCTGAATCAGTGTTATTTTGGTATCTTTGAGATACTATCAAAATTTTTGATATAGATAATATAACAATATTTTTATATAGAATTTATTTTCTGCTTTTAATTTTAATTTTAGGAAAAGTTGAGTAATTTTATCATTTTTTAAAAATGTGTCTATAGTTTGTAATCATTTTATTCATTTTTATTTTTAGTTATTTTAGTACATCAAGTAAACTAAATTAAAATGTTACATTGGAAACTAGTTAAAATAAAACAAATTTAATAAAAAAAATATTTCAGTAAAATATGCATAACATTTATTTTACTGCTTGAGTTATCTTTTTTAAATTTATTGCTATATGTCTATATTAGATATTTAAAGGTGCATGCTCATTTTCACTTTATTTTTATTTATTTATTTATTTATTTTTTTACATTTAGATTACCTATTTAATGGTCACCAAAAGTTAATCTTTAAAAACAGTAATAATGTTAAATGTAATCTTTTGAACATTAAAAAAAATAAAATAAATTAGATTCATATGCACATTATAATGTTGTGATGCCTCAGTTCACTTGGAGTATTTAAAATAACAATTGTTTTTTCTCCCCAAACTAGTATTTAATTTCAATATTAACATTTATTTTTTATCATGAATTATCATCATTCATCTGCCATAACATCAAAATGTTTCATAGTCCTCTATGGTGATCTGTTTAGATCCTGTCTCATCTTTTCTTGTTTTGCCAGTCAACATAAAGTTCTGCTCAGTGGCTTGTCTCCTTAACTTAACAAAGCTTAGTGCAACTCGGTTCAAAGATTTAATTGTGTTTTGCAAAGGATGTGCTAGACAGAATGGCAAAGTTACAAGGTCTCTTCCGCTGTTAAGCACCATGAAGAAAACTGCTGTGATATTAAGACTAATATCTTTGACATTGTCTTGTGATGCTTGTGTTAAAAGGCCTGTTTATTTTCATCATTAAAAGAATGTGTTGTCTCCTGAACACGCAGGTCGAGCTTGCACTCCCAGTGAGGCTGTGTGTCTTGTTTTTTTGTTTCTTTTTTTTTTTTTTTTTTAGTTTTTCCATTCCAGTCATCAAATGCCGCTCGCAACATAATGAGAGATGTGGCAATTAATTTTCTTTTAATCAAGGTCGAAATGAAGTAAATTGGTACAGCTCTGCAAGCCCTCATTTTCTATTTTTGCAGTGATGCAAAACAAATACGATAAAATTATGGCCCTCCTCACCTTCAGTAATTAGAAAGCGTGAATGATCAGAGAAGATGATATGTGATATACAGCGTCTGCAACTCTCTCCCCCAGAGATCACATTCCGTCTCTTTTGAAACAGATGACCATGTTTTCCTCCTTGCGCCCGCCTCTCTCCTCTTCATTTTTTTCCACACTTGAGTTACAGACAGAGAGAGCAGCTCAACGTGACATTGACTGCTGTGTTGTTGTAATGCCTCTCAAATCTTATTAAAGACCACGACTGCAGAAGACCTCGCTGACTCCACACATTTCCATTAACTATGTTGTTTCAGTATCCTACAAGCTGATTAAGAATTTATTAAAATTAGATTTTAACTCTGCGCCCAGATATCTTATCAACACCATATGGCTGTATGACGAGCATTGTTGGTAGACAGCATTAATAAACACACAGAGCACTGGTCCCTTTTGAAATGGTGCCACTATTTATTTATATCGCTGGGTCTTTGCTGGTTTTGTTTCAGGACCCAGATTTTACGGTGCTCTTTCAACACGGTTGCAAAGTTGTTTATCGTACAAACGTGTATGTGCAATTACTTTTAATTGTACATTGTCCCTGTAAAAATAAACAATAAAGTAAAGTAAAGTAAAGAATGTCATTATTTGCATGTAACAGTAGTTTCTGCTTTCCCAGCTTAATTTGCAGAAGCCATTTGTAGGTTGATTTCCTTGAAAATATAAACACTGTGGCACTTTCAGATAGGGATGCACAGTATATCATAATCATATCAGCATTAGAGATTTTGGTAGCACTTTACAGTTTGCTAACATTGGTTAACCACATTAGTTAATATGAACTAATGAAAAATACTTCTTAAGCATTTATTAATCTTAGTCAATGTTAATGTCAACATTTACGTATACATTATTAAAATTAATATTATTTCATTTCTTAATGTTATTGTTAATATATTATTTAATGGACCTGAGCTAAAATAAACTAACAATGAACATTTGTATTTTTATTAACTAACGTCAATAAAGATTAATAAATACTGTCACAGGTGTATTACTCATTTTAATGTTAATTGATGCTGTATTGGTTGATATTTTATATATTTTGGCCAGTATTAATTATGCATGCCTATTTCCTCTATTTTTACAATTAGATTACCTTTGTAATCTTATTTTTTTCTGGACACTCAATCAATCAATCAATGCATGAATGATTTAATTGATGGATGGATGGATGGATGGATGACTGTGAATTAAGCATGCACAAAATAGTGATACCATATTGGTTATTTGCTGATAGTAAACTGATTTTTTTTTTAATCAATATCAGTCGATATTTAAATGTGCATACTAATTTTCCCTATTTTCTCACATAGATAATCTTTGCTGTCATCCAACACTCACTTAAACTTAACCTTTTAAAACCCTTAGACTATAAAATTTAATAACACTGTTAAATGTGATCTGTAGCAAATTTAAAAATGATTATCCATTTTCATTTATACATTACAATACTGTCATGCCCAAATTCACTTGTAGCATTTAAATGCATTTTAATTTTCTCTGTTTGTTTGAGCATCCCAGTCAATGATGAGATATAGGGACTGCCTCTTTGACTGATCAATGGCAGGCAGGTTTAAGTGTTATGATTTTTGCAGTTCTGATTGGTAACACTAGTGGGACACTGTACATTTAAAACCAAGCACTGGCATTTTGTATTATAATTGTGGTGTGGGTAATATTGTTTTATTTTATTTTTTTTCTACATTGGCATCTGCCTAATTTGGCTACAATGAATTTAGACCAAAATGCTGTAGAGTTTGATTGGATACTTGTTGCCAAACACGAAAGATATTGAAAGCATTTTCTCCTCCCTTTAAAGTTAATAAGCCTGTTTATGTTGCTATCCTAACTATGCACTATTATATGCTTAGTTGCAGTTTATTATTTACATATGATTTACCGTGACGCCATCAGAACGGAATTGCAACCCATTTTTGGGCTGCCATGTACCAGTTGAACCTCTGGTGTAGAGCTTGATTGGATGCACAGCCATTGACGTCAATAACAAAAGGTATGGGAAGTGTTTTATACTCCCTTTTATTAGGTCATGACCAGATGAGAACCACTGATTTATATTAAACTGTAGATGAATGACTGCAGATGCTCTGAGTTCTAAATATGTGTGCTAAGATTTTGACTTATGTTTACATTTAATAATATGCACGTTTTGAGAGTTTAAAATAATTTAATAAAGCATTCTCCGATGCACACATGCCAGGGTTTTTGTTTTGATTTGATACTATAATGTGCAGACAAGGCTCCACACTTTCATTTCCTGAGTAAGTAATTAAGGAAGTGACCACCTACCTGTTATTGTGTGCGAGTGGGACAAATAAATGAACAGGGAGAACACATTGTTACACAGGGGGGTTCCCAAACATTAGTGGCAGTATTTAGTGTTTTTATAAGCTTGGTTACTTAAACACCTGTTAAAGGCCCCGCATGCTTAATATGTAAGGAATACTTCAGACTAGTGATATTAATAAAACAACCCAAAGGCTGAAGAGAGCATTAACTCAAGTCAGCAAAGAAGGGATAGAATTATAACAGCTGCCCAGTCGGTTAAACTTCTCTGTCTCCACCTTGTTCTCTCCCTCCCTCTATTCGCCCATCAACTCACAAAGCTGCTCCTTATTTACCGAGCACAGGCAGCTGCCAGCACTTCTAACTTCCGGTTGGAAGACAGGCGTCTGCTTCTAGAGGACATTGCTTGTACATATCTTTATCTAATTAAGGTAAATGCCAGTTGCCTGCCCTTCCACGATATGCCAGTGAGTTTCACAGTCGACCTTAATTACACTCTAACAGGGATCTGTCTGAGGACAGGTATTGAAACAGAGAAAAATTTGACTTTTTCCTCTGACAGTAGTATTCTATCACGTAGTGGGTTACTCTATGAAGTGGATACCTTGTCGAGTTTGATAAAATGATTTTTAAAGCACAGTTTTGTCATTTAAACTTTACATGTTTTATAAAATATTTTAATAAATTATGCTGTACAATCTCAGGCAGTACTAATACATCTGAATATATGATATATTAAAAATTAAGCTGTAATTTATGTTTTCATAAAGCCAGCAGGGTTCATAAAACACCTTAACAGGCGTAAAAGAAGTATCTGAATTGAATGAATTGAACTAAACTATAACTAAACTATAACTACAAGTAAATTGTATTTATTTATTCAACAATTTTTTTATTGTAAAGAAATAAAGAAATTTATCTACATTGTCTTTACTAATTTATTTCTTTCTTTTTTTTTGTACAAAGTGTGTGTGTGTGTGTGTGTGTATATATATAAAATTTATTAATCTCTTTGTAAAAAATACGTACAGTATCCATTTAACATGCACACACACATTTCTATATCTAGAGAGAGTGATAGATATAGATATATGCTGCCTTATATATTTATATATATATATATATATATATAATATGTTAATCTGTTTGTTAAAAAATGCTTACAGTCTCCATATATATATATATATATATATATATAATTTGTTAATCTGTTTGTAAAAAATGCTTACAGTCTCCATATATATATATAGATATATATATATATATGGAGATATATGCTGTCTAATATATATACATACATATACATATATATATATTAGGCAGTATATATCTATATCTATCTGTATAGATAGATAGATACTACCTATATATATATATATATATACATACAGTGTATATATATAATTTTTTTATTTTTTTTATTTTTTTTTACACATTATAAATATATGATGCGTATGGTGCTTAAACCCTCATCTTAATTTGTGGTCAAAATGAAACCCTTTTACTTCAGCTCTGTTTATTATTCTGTGTGGGTGGTGACAGAGCAACAAACGGCCCAAGATTTGCTTGCAATGTTCATATCTGTCACTCCCATTTAAGTTGCAACAAACACCTAATATTTTAAGCTCTGTGTCTTCTTTTGGTGTATTATTCATGCAATGCGATTGAGAGGAGACAACGTGTTAAAGCTCATTATGTTAGAGGTGATTATAGTCACCGAATCCATTGTCAAGGCTTTCTGCTTGCGTAGGGCAAAGGTGTCCTCACATTAAAAATGCTTACATGTCAGCAGGGCCATATGGACAGTGCTTTATCACTTTGTCAATGCAGATGTTAGGAGCGATATTCATCAGTTTGTCAATTTCTGTTGTTCTTGTCTGTTTGTGCAATTATTTGCGTAGTTTGGTTTGCAAGGAATGTACTAAAAGTATTCTCTTTGTTCTAATGATTCATACACTCCTCCCATTCCAGTTAGGCAGCAACAGACTCCTAATAGAAACACATTTTACCTGCCCTTTTTGATGACAAAATATTCTTGTTTATGTAATGCTAAAAATGTTGCAGCTGGAAGTTCCCGTTTGCACTATCTGCGTTGTTTTCTGCCTTCTAATGGCGATGACCGGTGACTTGAAAGAAAAATTCAACCAAATATGTGGACAGAAGGAAACTAATTGCTTTAAGTGGTTCCACCTAGCAGTATGGCTCTTCTAACCTTGTCCTACATTGCGATTAGCTTTTAATGTTTCATAATTAGTGATGGCACTGGAGAAGAAGTCAGAAGGCTAAGGGTTTGTTGGGTCTGCCCTTGAGAGCCGCTCTAATGAATCAATGGATGGCAATAATTGTACTAGTCATTACTGAATCAAGTGATCTGCAGAATAATGTATTGATTTTTGCTCTTTCTTACTACATAATTATTCTGTATCACAGTATTGCACCATCAGGGGAATCGACTGAAGGGCAAGCAGAATCTGTTCTGAATTTTGGAACCGTCTCATTCGCTCTTAAAATAGAGAAATGAACATTTTTTTAAAGAAAGCTTCACATTAAGTTGCAAAGCGACTAATAATATGAAGCTTTATCAGTCACAAAACTATTCTGTGTGTGCCCGTTTTTCTGCATGTCCCTTTCATAGTTCTTGCGTTACCTCAAAGAAGTTCTTTTGTGTAACATGATGTTCAAACCAACCATTTAAAAGTGATGAACCCAACAGTCTGAACCGCAGAACATGAGCTTTACCTCTGAACATTGTGGGCTTGTGGGGCTATTTCATCATTAAATATGTACCGTTTGTAACAGTATCCCGCAGGCAATAATAGGATGGGGATTTGAACTATGAACATGTCTTTCAATATTTATCAAGTGGCAGATATGAAATATAATTGTATTCCACTTTAATAGCTAAAAACGTGAAAGGTTATCCTTATGTTGTCATTTAAATATGATTTAAAGTAAAGCCACTTCTAAAAAATGCTGGACATTGGTATTATTTTATTAGTATGCTGATATTTATTTTTTAAAACTCACAATTGTTTCAAGGATGCAATGTTAATGATATACAGTACTGTGCAAAAGTCTTAGGCCACTAGTATTTTCACCAACAAAAAAATGGTTTTAAGTTGGTTATTTCTATCTTTTGCTTTAGCATGTCAGTTGGAAATATCAGTTTACATTTCCAAACATTATTTTTGTCATTAATTGTAATAATCCAGTGAGATTTTTGTTTGCACAAGGAGTCTGACAACAGCCAGTGCTCCAGACAGAGATCTGATCTGATCATCATCCAGTCCGTCTGGAATGACATGAAGAAACAGAACAAACTGAGACAGACTAAATCCAGAAGAACTGTGGCAACATCTCCAAGATGCTTCAAGAAACCTACCTGCAAAGCTACAGTACTGTTAAAAGTTTTAGGCAATTGTGTAAAAATGCTGTAAAATGAGGATGCTTTCAGAAATAATGCCATAAATAGATTTTATTTATCAATTAACTTCTATTAACTAAATAAAATCAACATTTGGTATGACCACACTTTGCGTTTAAAACAACTTTTGTCTGAGGTCCAATTGCACATAGTTTTTCAGGTAGCTTTGCAGGAAGGTTTTTTCTTCAAACGTCTTGGAGACGTTGCCACAGTTCTTCTGGATTTAGTCTGTCTCAGTTTGTTCTGTTTCTTCATGTCATTCCAGACAGACTGGATGATGATGAGATCAGACCTCTGTCTGGAGCACTGGCTGTTGTCAGACTCCTTGTGCAAACAAAAATCTCACTGGATTATTACAATTAATGGCAAAAATAATGTTTGGAAATGTAAACTGATATTTCCTACTGACACCACTACAGCAAAAGATAGAAATAACTGACTTAAAACCATTTTTTGTTGGTGAAAATACTAGCGGCCTAAGACTTTTGCACAGTACTGTGTATATATATATATATATATATATATATATATATATATATATATATATATATATATATATATAAAGTGTAATAAAGTATAACATTGAAACAACGAATTAAACATGAAATTTTGAATTAAAAGGACTGAAAATATTTTACATCATATATATGATTGATGTTTATTCAGTTGCAAAATGTTTGCAAAAGTTGGTTTTGCAAGATCTCAGAGCATTACCTTGCTAGTTGACTATACTATTGATTACCCCTTATTCTTTTTTTTATGTCGAGCAGGGCACATCACAAAACTGCTAATTAGCAATAATCTATCTGTCAATAATTCACAAGAGTGAAGAATTTAGATAAGGAGAAGTTCAGGTTTGAAATACATTATCACAGCTCTTTTGTCCATTGAGTTTATTTTGTGTTATGACCTTCATGATTCTCTATTATGCAAAAAATAGCTTTGATAAAAATGATAAATGATAATAAAGGTAATTTTCATATTTTGTAAAATGTCTCCATATGTTAAAAATCTATGATCTAAACTAATGATCTTCCTAAAAAATGCTTTAATCAGCGAAAATTCCACTTGATTTTAGTTGCTTGTCTAAATGTAAAACAGTTATACTGTATGCACTGAAATGGCTTAGGCCTAAATATAGTACAACAGAGGAAAGCTTATTTTTAAGACAGAAGAAATTTTATTTAAGCAAGTGTCATCAGGATTGTGAATCCAGAAGGTGACCACAAAACACCCCAACAATGTCATATGAATGAACAGAATAAAATGTCCCATATCGTTCACTGAAGTGCAGCTCAAATGAATACTACAGTGCAATTAACCTGACAGGGCGGGTATGCAGAATCCGTTCCGTGTTTTCCAGCTCACTTACTGTGCTAACTGAGATATTCAATTAAGGATTCCTCTTCCCACTCTGAAGCGGCTCTCCAGGGCAGATCTTCCGAGCGACCCGCCCTATGTTAGAAATAGGAAAATCCAATAATAACAACACTAGGAAAAAAAATGAAAAAATGAAGCACCTTTGATCACGCATGCTCCCTTGTCATCCACCTTATACACAACATTTGTTCTAAGTTGGAAAGTCGCGGAAAAGCCAGGAAGTAACGTTACAGGTAAGACTGTTGTTTTTGGATCTCACTAGTCAGTTCTAACTATTTGTTTATGACCCTTTAATCCAACGCTTGCGTTTCTAATATAAAGCTGGTGTTTTGAATAGAACGCGTCAGTGAGTGCAGAACGTGAGAGCTGAAACTCTGCGCATCTATAATCACATATTACACGCGGGACAGACGCGGACCGGCGCAGGGAACTCGTGCGCTGTTTTCTACCTGTCTAAAAGTAGTTCACAACTTTTTGATCGCTTCCGATAACCCGTGACTTGCTTGTCCTTATCTATCTGCCCGCTCGCTATACAGTTATTAATGCTTAAAACACCGAGATGTGACGCCTGTATATCTCGTGTCTTTGACACATACTGTATATGGATACAGTACAAGCCGTAGTGCTTTTTTTCCCTTTCATGTCATTCTAGGTAATGTAAAATCAGTGTAAACTGAAAGAGAGTTTGACTTTGGAGCTTTTATGAAAGCTTTAAATACCCACAACGTGATCGGGCACCTAACAGGTGTAAGCTAACTTACGAGAGTGCAAAGTGAAAGCACTAGGCTAGTGAAGTATGTACGGTGTGTGTGTGTGTGTGTGTGTGTGTGAGAGAGAGTGTGTAATAATACTGTATGTGTAGTCTACATAAATAATATATAATAACTGAATATTTAATAATGGCTTCAACTGACTTATATAGGAATTTAGTTTTTTTGTGGCACCTCAATTTTTTGTGATATGTTTGTGTTATGTAAATATATAATAAAGCAATAAATAATAGGCTACCAGTACTTTATGACAGGGTTTATAGTCCATTTTGTTTTATTTATATCGCTGTTGCTATGGTTACCTGCACAAGCAAACGCAATTTTTGTATTTAGCTCACTCTTAAAACTTTTTTTTGTTTTGTTTTTGTTAATGAAACTTTTGAACAATTAGTTGAAACATTTATTTTTAAATATTTATTATTAATATTTATAATAATAGCATCTTTTAGACCTGGCAGCGTTTTGTTTTGGTTTCCCGAGGGGATTAAATCTTAATTGGTTGTAGTTGCATTACAGAAGGACATGCTTGTCACATCACTGTATTTTTTTCTTTTACAGTTAAATCTAGTTTTTTTTTAGTATTTAATATTTTGCAGAATAATAATAAGTGATTATAATAGTTTCATTAGATATTGGTAATGGTTAGATATTATTTTTATTCTGAGCATCTTATGAATGGACTAGGTCATTACAGGACAACAGCAAGGTAGTCACTTGTTTTCTGCTTTGATAGTTCATTCACTTTATCTCTGACATAGGGCAAAACCTTACATTACACTGTTCATGTTATACATAATGCTTAAATTGCTATAGCAATGACAATACCAATATATCCACAAAATAATTGTGCATTAAATATATAATTAGTATTACTCAGCTTTTTACAGTTTAATGAAGACTGTTATTTATCCTATACATTTAAGAAACACACTATAACTATATAATTATACAAAATTTTAAAATGATATCATAGCATTTTCCCTTTTCCTTTTGGATTTATTGACTGTAATAATTAATAAGTATTTACTACAGCTTGCGCTGTCTAACTTTTTTTTATTTTATTTTCTTTTAGTGGCATTAGTTTGTAAGGTGTTTTTCATTCTATTATGTTTGTTTGTGCTCTATTTGCTGTGTTGTGTCTGAAAGCAATAGCGTGTAAAAAGATCACTGCCACTTTAAACCCCAGAGTTCGCATATTCTCGCTGGATCTTTCTGCTTTGCTAATTATTGTGTTGTTTTCTGAGCAAATATGTCATATCCATGGCGACCAGGCAGGTTTATTGTCTTTCTCATGCAATGGTTCACATAAGTAATTAATTACTCTCTTTTCTTTCTCCCTCCCTGTCTGCAGTAAGCCAGTCAGTTGAGGGGAAGCATCTCATGTTTAAAATGCCTGTGATATCCAAGAGAAGGTAAACAGAAACCTTGATGTTTAGAATGTAAGTGTTTTTGTGCCCTGAGCGTTTCGTGTGATGTGTGCCCACTGTCTGTGTTTCCGTGTCATACATTATGGTTTTGGTATCGTTATGAAAAATTATACATATTTAATAAGTAATTAATGTGTGAGGACAGCCTTTTTTGTGCGTCTGGGTCTCATTCAAATGACAAGACTCTGTGTCTGATGATTACAATAATGAATGAACTCAGTGTGTAATAAAAAGCTTAAGAAGTCAAATTATTAAAGCTTTTTGAAAAGCATTGAATACATTCGAAATCTTCACAGGTTGCTTGTAATTGGTTATTAATGTGGAAATTGTCAGGGACAAGCTTTGCTTGGGGCCCCATCCCACAGTGTTGAACTACAATGTGTCTGTGGAATGTGGTGGCTTGTGGCTCGTGTCCGGAGACGTGCTTCCATCTGGACAGCTGTCCAGCTCCAACTGTCAGAGCAGTTTTACAGGTGTTGATCAGTCTCAGGGTCCATCTGCCTTGAATATTCTCTTCCTCACTTCTTCATCTCCATCTCTGCTGTTTGTACTTTAACTTTTGACCACTGATAAGTTGTGCTGGAGTGTATGCTGTGAATGGTGATTGTACATTATGCTTGTAAGTAGCAGAGAGAGCATTTTAGTGTAGTTTTTGTGATATCTTCAAAGGAATAGTTTACCCAGAAATGAAAATTTACTCATCCTTAGGCCATCCAAGATGTAGATGAGTTTGTTTCTTTGTCAGAGCAGATGTAAATTAGCAGAGAAATTTAGATCCTTTACAGTGAATGGGTGCCGTCAGAATGAGTCCAAACAGCTGATAAAAACATCACAATAATCCACACGTAATCCACATGACTCCAGTCCATCACTTAACGTATTGTGAAACGAAAAGCTGCATATTTGTAATAAATTCATCATTAAGATGTTTAACTTTAAACATAACTTCTGGCTAAAATACGAGCCCATAATCCATAATAACATTTCCTCCAGTGAAAAATTCCTTCCCCTGTTGCTCTTTCACATCTAAATCTACCAGCGTATTTGTTTAGAATGGTTTTGGACAGATTTTGCTTGAAAAAAGTACTTGATCTGTGCAAATTTTTCTCTTGATTTAGACGAAACAACTTTTTCACTGTTGAAAGCAATATTATGGATAGAGGACTTGTATTTAAGGTTTGAAATGAAAATGTCTTGATGGATTTGTTTCTTACAAACACGCACATTTTCACAGCACAAGACCTTAATTGATGGACTGAAGTTGGATGAATTTTTTTTTGCGGACTTTTGTTATGTTTTTATCAGCTGTTTGGACTCTCATTCTGACGGCACCCATTCACTGCAAAGGATCCTTGCTGAGCAAGTGATGTAATGCTAAATTTCTCCAAATCTGTTCAGATGAAGAAACAAGCTCATCTACATCTTGAATGACCTGAGGGTGAGTAAACTGTCAGCAATTTTTTTTTCTTTTCTGTAAACTATTCCTTTAACTTGCTTCAGTCAAAATCAAAGATATATTTGAGGTTTTGCTGATTTACTGCAAGTGTCAAGGAGCCGGTACTACCTAAGACCTCTTTTCTATGTCTCTCTGACCTTGGCTTTGAACCCCGTAACCCTTGTGTTAAAATGTACATTCATGATTCTGCGCTGTGCTTGACAGCTCTCGAGATGTAATGCAATTGCTTTTTTACACCACCACTTTGTAAATTGCTCACTGTAATGATTTGGTATCTGTATTCACACTATTGTGATCCTTGTAAAAATTTCCGTTCTCAACATGCAGGCATGCATAGGCCACATGTTTGTTTAATAGTCATTATTATTTTTACATTTACATTTACATTTATGCATTAAAACATATTTTTGTTTTAGTGCACTAGAAATGTCCTCTTTGCATGCTTGATCAACCAGTAGGGAAATCTAATATAATTGAGGTTCAAGGTGAATTGCATCCTGAGCATTTCCCCTTGACAGAAAGAGCATGCATATACTTGAGCAAAAATAAACAAATCACACTGACAACAGTAATATAGGCTTGGTTTTGAAGGCATGGAATAAGTATCGATTTAAGCCTTCACTTCATAGATGAAAATGGCCTTTTTGGTAATTTGTCCTGGGTCCTTTCAATGCAGGAGGAGGCGAGTGAGAGAAACGGTTGGAGGGTGGGGGGTGAGTAAGAGAGAGAGAGAGAGCTAACAAGACAGAGAAAGGGACATACTGCCCCTTTCCGAGCTCATTATCATTCTTAATAAGTCTTAAGGAAAGAAGGAGCAGTGAGTGTAAATGCAAGGTAATCCTAACACTGGCCAAGGTTACTGGGGACAAAGGCACATGCACACCCCTCCCTGCTGGTTGCACTGGGACACAGAATGAGCCGTACCCCCAGCAGCACTTACAGAGCCCTCCTAAATTCTAGAAGTGTATGAACTGATGCTTTCTTCACTCTAAAAATGTTTTGTCTGGTAACTTGGGCTTTAGCTGTGAAACTTTAAATTAACTCGTAATAAAAAATATTTATAAAAAGGTATTATATAACATATTATTATATTATATTATATTATATTTATTATATTATATTATATTATATTATATTATATTATATTATATTATATTATCAAATGTTAAATACACTTAATCAACCTGATTACATTAGGTTAAATAATGTTTTTAAACTGTAGGTGCAACAGAATTCTTTGTCAAATTTTATTTTAATTAAAATTTCATTGAATTGAGTTTGATAATATTACAGTCGGGGTCAGAAATATATGAGGACAAAATGAAAGTGACAGAAATGTCACAGAAAATAATCCCTATATAACATTCAATATGTTTTTTAAAGGTATATATTCTAGTTATTATTGTAGATAATTATTCTAATGTAATTGATTAAATTATGGCATTTTACATTAAAGTATGGGACGTACAGTGTTTTTGTTAGTTAGAAAAAATGACTTCATGAATATAAATAAAACTAAAAATCTCTTTCGGTGGGAAAATATTACTACTATATTTTTTAAAAGATGTATATATTCTAGCTAGTTATGCTAGTTAATTATTCTAATGTAATGAATTAAATTAAATTAAGACATTTTTACATTAAAGGATGGCACTTACAGTGTTTTCATTTGGTTTTAAAAAATAGCTTCATGAATGTAAAAAAAACTCTTAGAAACTGTTCTGAGGGAAAATATCGCAACTTTATAAAAAAGGTCATTTCTGACTAATATAATCCAACATATAAGGGTTACTCTTTACTGAAAAAAACAGCAAAACAAACAAACAAAAATAAAATAAAATAAAATAAAATAAATAAAGCACTTTCCAAACCACAAATATGCACCTTTAGATTAAAAATAATTTGGATAATGTTGAATTCATTTTTTATTGTGCGTAAGAGCAGTTTTTGCACACATTTGTTCATACTGCACTCTACAGTATTAAACCAATACTTATGTTTGCAGTGTGTACTTGTTTGCTGTCAGGTATTTATTACAGTTCTGAGAGGATTAAATGATTGCATGGACAAAGCTGTGTTTAGCTTACTGGTGAGTTTAGTTCATCATCTGCCTGTCTTGTTTTGAATGCTCCAGGTTTGGACGTCTCGCTGATCTATTTGTTAGACCCTTAACATATTATTCTCTTGATGCGATGCTTAAATATTACAATGAATATCAGTCTAAAGCAGATAAAAGCTCAGTGTGAATATGCAGCAGCTAAATGAACAAACGCAACACAGTCAGATCTGTTAAGCAGATCTGTTGGCCTTTGTCTGTTTCACAGTCACGTTTTCTCAGCTTCCCTCTGTCTCCTAAAGATGATTTACCCCCAAACAGATGTTCTGAGTCTCAACGTTTGTTCTATTTTCTGCCCTTTCAAAGGTTATGAATGAAATGCAGCCCTCGGCCCCATAATTGCCCGTGTTTGTGCCACTTATTTTCTGGCAGAGAGATGGAAAATGTTGAGAAAGCGGAGCGCTGAACCTCTGGGAGCTCTGGTTGGCGATACGGCATCGGTCCAGTCCTGCAGGAGCTTCTTTCCTGTTCCAACGCTCCCCGTAGTCTCAACTTCTCCCCAGTCCTGGTTGGGGTTTGTATGGCAACCTGCTCTCATCGCCCCCTGGGGCAGCCTGGGAGGCAGAGAGCCATCGCCATGGTGATCCGAGCACAGAACCTCCGCAAAGCAGTCCATTGTGACTGGTGCGCGTTGAGGTGAGAGGAACAAAATGTCACAGCAACAGGTTTTTTCTTTTTGTTGTTTTTGCCTTTAATGTCCGTAGGGGTTTGTTTAGCCTTTGATTCATCTGTGCTGCCGTCTGCTAAACGAGTTGTTTGTGATATCTGTTAATTGCCTCTTTTAAGTCATCCGTTTTGGTACACGGTAGAAGGCAACGGGAGGAAGTGAAAACAAATGAAAACTGAGTTTGTGTTCAACAGTCTAGAGGGATGAGAGAAGCATATATTCATGAGATGGTTATCACCCTGTTGCGATAACTTTTTTTTATTGTATGTGAATTCTTTTTTTTTGTCTTTTAAAATGACTCAGTCAATAAAAATGTCTTCATGGGTATTAGGCAAGTGTGAATCTTAGCTCATAAGTGAATTCCCAGCGCTCACAGGCCAAACTAAGAGTGAAATTCTAGCAAATATACAGGTTAATTTTACTTGAACTCCTCACTTTAATCTTCTTCTGAATGGATTTTGAAAAAGTCTTCTTTTTGCACTGAGCACATGAGATCGGTTGTTCTCCACTAGGGGCAGTAAGAACAAATTAAATCCTGCTGTAGGCTGATGCTGAGAGCCCCTCGCAGAACAGCAAAGTCTTTCAATTACTGAAGAGAAGAAAAGCTCAAACTTATTTCGTAAAACCTAAAGTACCGCTGAGATTCACCTCAAGCTGAACTGATCTGAGACTTATGCAAAGTACCACTTAAATCTCTTCTATTTAAAGGGATAGTCCACCCAAAAATGAAACTTTACTCATTATTTATATGTCATTAAGGGTGAGTAAATGTAGGGGTGAGTAAATGATGACTGAATTAAAATTTTTGGGTGAACTCCCTTTGGTTCTTAGTTTTGCAGAGCTGCCGCATACTGCACTGGTGGTCATGGCTCACTTTGTGAACCAAGGAAAAAGAAAACATGCTGTGTAACCTATACAGAAACATTTTGTAGCATTGTATGCAAGTATTTAAAAAAATCGTTGCACTTACGGAAGTTTTTTGTTTTAGCAAAAATGTAACAAAACATATGCAGATCTAGCAAATAAAAAACTCACTCAGGGTGAAAAAGAACAAACAAGGAAGAAAAATTTGGCACATCAAAGCATACCAAAAAAATAAAATAAAATAAAATAAAATTATATATATATATATATATATATATATATATATATATATATATATATATATATATATATATATATATATATATATATATATAAATGAATGACATAACATTAAAGAGCATAACATAAAACAACATAACAGCAAACATAACATAATATTTTTATGATATCATGATATTTTTCTACTTTTTTTCCATTTCCTTTTTTTCCCAAAAAGATATGATAGTGAATAAATAATGACATATTATTATTATTATTATTATTAGTAGTAGTAGTAGTAGTAATAATAATAATAATAATAATAATAATATTTTAATAATAAGAATTATTATTACTACTACTACTTTCTGTCATAACTTTTCATTTACTCATTCTTCTTTTGCATAAACACACACGCACACGCACGGACGCACACACACTATATATATATATATATATATATATATATATAGTGTGTGTGTGTGTGCGTGCATGTGCGTGTATATATAGACAGTATATAGTGTTCTCTTTATTTATTTATTTTTTATAATTATTTTTGGTCTTTTTTTGTTTTTTTTGCAATGAAAATCAACTCGATTCTAGAAATCTAAGGGGGTACATGCTCCAAGTGCTTCTGCGTCTTTATTAAAGAAGATGTTTCCTCATCTTCCTCTGTGGCAGGCACGTGCAGAAGGGGGGGCTTTGGGGGCTCAAGCCCCTGGCCTTTTTCAAAATTATTCAAAAGTGCCCCTCTCAGACAAATAGCAATGATATTGTAGTCAATAAAACAAAATGCATTTGAATTCTAATTAACATGACAATGTGTACAAAATGGTAACTAATCGCTCAAAAGTCGGAAAATTCCTGTTTATTTTATGTCAATCTGAGGCGTTGCTATGGGTTGCGTGCATTTTGCTTGACTGACTGATATTCCACAGTCTGTTTGGAAATCTAGGCTCTCAAATATGGTTCTTGGAAGAAAAAATAATAATAAACCAAACAATATTTTAAACTTTTTTTCATAAATAATATAAGCTAGTGTGTCGATTTAATTAAAAATCCATATATTTTAGAATATTACATAATTCATCAATGCCCGTTTGTCATAGCCTATAATACACCAACCAATCATGATCTGGCACGAGTTCAAATTTCATTGGACAATAATGTGAAGTGGAGCAGTCATTTTCCGTTCTTATTCATAAATCGGTTGAAAATTACATGGGACAGACGAGCTTATTTGTGGAGCGATCTGGATATGAGGTTTGTCTCATTTTATAAATCAAATTACATCGTTGAGAAAATGGATGCTAAATGACTACTAAAGCACGGCGCAAAACCGTGCAGCGCCAAAAGTCACAATAATAATAATCAGTATTCAATTCACTTTTATGTATGATGCACCGTTTACTGTTTCATGAAACTATCATAGTTAATGAAGCCCAAGTTCCACCTACAGGCCTCATATGTGAAGTGTAGGCTGGCGAAATGGTGACATGAAAGGACTTTATCATGTTACCATTTTTGATAATTATGCAGCATTATGAAAGTGTCTTATGCTCATCAAGCCTGCATTTATTTGATCAAAAATACAGAAAAAAACTGTAATATTGTGAAATATTATTACAATTTAAAAGAATTATTATCTATTTTATCTAATATGCTGATTTATTATCAATATTGGAAACAGCTGTGTTGCTTTATTTATTTATTTAATTTATTTTTTTGGAACCCGTTTGGGGGTTCATTGATAAATATAAAGTTAAAAAGAACAGCATTTATTCAAAATAGAGATGTTTTCTAACAATATCAATCTTTACTATCACTGTTTCTACCAAATTTAGCAAATCTTTGCTGAATGAAAACTAATTTCTTTCAAAAAAAAAAAAAAATACTGACTTCAAGCTTTTCAATGTAAATTGTTACAAAAGTTATATTTTATACTTTTGAAAAAAGTTATACTTTTGAAAAAATATGGAGCCCTCTTTTAAAGTTCCTGGACAAATGAATTTGAAACACGAATGAATGCATATAATCAAAGTGTGAATAAATTAATAAATTAGATGTTTGGTGACCAGCGTTTTTTTTTCTTTTTTTTCTTGTTGTACTCTGCAGTGTTTGTATAGCTGTATACATGGTCATATATGTATGTTTCCCTATGTGCATGTCTTGACTTGTATGTATTGTATGCACCCCTAAGTCTATAAAAAAAAAAAAAAAAAAGTTATAAATGCTGTGCTTTTTTTTTTTTAAATTTAAAAAAAAAAAAAATATTAAATCAAAGAATCCTGAAAAAAGTATCACAGGTTTCCAACATTGATAATAAACCAGAATTGCATAGAATGTATTTAAAGTATATTAAATAATTGATCAAATAAATGCAGGTTTGATGACCATAAGTGACTTCTTGCAAAAATATAAAGTAGTACTGTAATCAAACTCTTGACCTATAATTTTATTTATTTTTTTTTTTACATTGCCCCTATTTTACATTTGAGCCCCTGCCCCTGAGGAACTCTCTGCACTTCCCTGCTCTGTGGTGTTGTTTATCATGTGCTGTTGGGGCTTTTAGTTTATGTTAATTGATGCACGTGCAGTAGCAGACATACGGTGCGGTGTGACAGGCGGAGCGGGAAGGCCGCGGCCAAGGGACAGGTCAGAAAAAGGGGCTGCAATCAGCGCATCTGAGCGGGAGGAAGGCGCCTGTTTCTCCTCCTGTAACCTCGAGGAGGATGTGGGTTGCATTCTGTGACAGGTTCAGTGTTGAGTCTGGCCTCTGGGGTGGGAATGGACCGCTGCTCTCATGAGGTACGGAGGAGCTCAAACACCCAGCACAAAGTCTACCACCCCTCTGACCTGTGCTGCACTGTGCCAAAGACTTACTTATCTGTTCTTCTTTGGTCTTCATTTATCATGTGCACGCAAAATCCTTTTCTCTTGTTGGTTACATAGAGGTTACATATGTTAGAAACTAAATTGACACATTAAAAAAAAATAATATAAGAAAGGACAAAAGTTGTGATAAATATGATATTTGAAATTAAAATTACGAGGTAAAAATCAGTGGTGAAAAAAATAATGGAAAAGAATTAGATGTTATTGTAGAAATGTGTGATTAGCGATAATTGCGTGTGATGCTAAAAATTCAGCTTTGAAATCACAGGAATAAATTACGTTTTAAAATATATTCAAATAGAAAGTTATTTTAAATAGAAAAAATATTTCAAAATTTTACTGTTTATGCTGTACTTTGGATCAAATAAATGGAGGCTTGGTGAGCAGAAGAGACTTCTTATTTAGTATTTATTATTAATAGATATAACTTAAGTGCATTTCTTAATTTTTTTTTGCAGAGCTAATGATTTTGAAGCTGCTTCTTACTCAAAAGAGAAAGTGGATTGTCAGCACGGACGTCTCTGTTTTTACTCTCACCTTCAGCGATTGGATACTTGGCCTCTTATGTTACGGAACAACCTTATTGACCGCTTATTTGTCCTCTCCCTTTTCTTCCTTGACAGAGACCTCAGCGGTTGCTGTCTCAATCAACTCGTGTGGTAATTCCACTTCAGAATTCCACTTGGCTGTCTGAGTAAATACATTTTTCAGCATTTATTAGTACGCAGTGTCGCCAGAAGGAATTCCTCCCTTCTCCTATAGCCGCTCCAGTAATTAGCAAATTGATTAGGAGAACTTCAGCACACCTCCTCAGTCCTTATCTCCTCATTCTAGGACAGTATTGCAGTGCCATGGGACGGTGTAAATATTTTAAGGGGAAACCCTCAGCGAATCTCATTAATGGCTGTGGGGCTCTGCAGCTGTCTCCTGTTGAAGATCCCAGCCAATTTTCTAAACTGTGATTAAAGAAAAGTTTTGTATTATTTAAACATGCCACGTCCTGTGGGTTTGTGGTGCCACCGAGGTCCTCCCTGAGCTTTCGTGTGTGTTTTTCCCCCCTATTTTCTCTCCTCCGCTCCCTTCAGATCGATTAGTTTTGATTCACAGGAGCAAAGGAGCTTTGAACGTAGTGGTCATTCTGGGATGCATTTTGCAAAATGTGACAAAGACCTCTCTTTTATGTACGAATCCTAATTAAATTTTTACCCCATCCCTACGCTGCAGACTTGGTAGTAATTTGGCAGCTAATCACATTGAATTTTAAATGGGACTGTTTAAAGATGGCTTTAGATGCTCTCAGGATGGCACACTAGTGCAAATTAAGTTAGAATAGCATGCTGTTTGGAGAGAGGAACAATAAAGCGAAATCCACATCGCAATTGTCTTATGCACTTACGTCAACAGACATCTTACAATATTTGCTTTTCTCTTTTAATTAGTTGAAAGGAACACAGGTAAACAATCAGCTGTTTTTCTTCGTAAATGGAGACAGGAAAACTGCTTTTCTTTTAATTATTCTGCCTGTTACGTTATTCCATCTTGTCCTTACGATTTATGTAATTGAGGGAAAATGCGCAATCTAACAAACACTGAGGCTGCTTGATTGGTAAAAGGATTTGGCACCCTAGAAACGATTCATCACTTCTAATTTGAAAGCAAAGCTTTCGTGAAACGGCAAACTCTTCTGGAAAAGCTTGTCAACAAATGTGTTTGTGCATAAAAAAAATCAACGAAGAAGCTGTCTTCACACATTTAGTATACATCATTAAGTTCCTTGTAGCCAATCATATTGCCCATTCACCCAGCATTCCAGAACATATTAGTGACATCTCGTTAGCAGAAAACAGATAACTGAGGGAAAAATTACCAAGCGGGCTTCAATTGTTTTGTTTTTTTTTTTCAAGTGGAATGACTGGAAAGAGCAATTCTCATGAAATGGGATTTCTGTGCCGGTCTTTCGGTCTATTACATTTTATTCAAAAGAAGCTTTTTTTCACCCCTTTATAAAATGTTTGTCATTTGTCTTTCCTTATTTAACTCATTTATTTTTCACATAATCATTTTTACAACTGAATGAAAGCAAAGAGCAAACAATGAATCCTTTTTATTTAGTACAATGAAGGTATTTTTCCTTGTATAATGCACTTTATTTCTGGAATAAGATGGCTAGGTAGATTTGTTTGATCGATTTGTTTCTTTACAGTCATATTACTCTTGCATCGTTGATGTGGTTTATGTAAAAACCTTAATTTCATTAGTGTTACAAGAGTGGTGTTATATGCATAAAATGGTGTAGTTTGCATTAACTTGCACAGTGCATGATTGTTCCCAGAGGAAACTTTTTTTTATTGCTTAGACGTTTCTTTATCAGAGCTTAGGAGACTAAATGGAGTTCTCAGCTAAGTTTTGTGTAAGTATCAGTGTCAAATTAGGTTCCTTAGGAGAAATAAAAATAGACATAAATGGGACAATGAGAGCACTGAGATGTAAAATGCAAGTGGACAGCATAGTTCTGATAATCATGAAGAACTTGTGAGAAATGTTTGAGTAATACTAAATTCTCTGACTTTTAAAAGCAAATCTTGGCAAATACGAGCACAATTTGAGACATTGGTGAGATATTTTCTAAAACTCTGAAGGAGACATGTACTGTAAGTTTACTGTGGTCTTTTTGTTGGGGGGGGGGGACAAGGCCTAACAGTTAAAACTTTCTCATAGTATCGAAAAGACATCACCTTGACAATGCCAGCTACTATTTGACTCTGCTGTGTGATCATTATGGGAAATTGTAAAGAAAGAATGTACAAGCACATTTTTGCTGTTTGTTTTTGCAACCACACCTCGACATTCTGTACTATTTAACTTGGGTGGAGAAGAATATGGGTGGGCAAGTGAATTTTGTCAACATAAAAAGCTCTTCAACTATAGTTAAATGAATAGATAAGGCAGAAAAATAGATTGCCAATTGCCTGTTGATTGTTAGCTTTAGAACGACCCATTAGCTTCATGATACAGAAGATGAGTGCAAGTTTTATTGGGGTTTAAACGTCAGAAGCAGCCTCTGCTGTCAGTCTCTTCTAAATCCACATTCCAAACACTCCATGGGTCATCTTGCTCTTTAGCTGATCTATTTTGGGTCTTGTGATAGTGCTATACAGTATGTATGGACACAGACAGGAAAGACACGTGTTTGGCCGTGCTCGAAAATCTGTAGTTCAGTTTCAGCCGGCTGCACCTCCCACTATCCCTGAGAATTCATTGGTTGCTTTTTGGACTCGATGTCAGTGGCATAGTTCACCTTTATTTGTAGTCGGTTTTCTTACCTCACAGTTCTGAATGTTTTGTTTAACGGGCTGTTAAAAAAAGCTGATGTCCTGAGTAGCAGCATCAACAACTTGAACCACATGACATCGATTTGCAAATATTGCTTCAAGGCTTATAGTGCAATGTAAATTAAAGAATTGATCAAGATGATGACTGATCGTACCAAAGTGATAGCGCAAAGACACACCCCACGTTAAACATCCTGTCAACCAGAGCTCACCGACTCAAGTTCAAATCCACACGATATCTTGTTTGTTCACAACAGTTTGATAACTGACGATACTGTCACACAATACTTGTTATTTGTGCATTTGTCCAATTTGCATCAACTTAAATGAATCATTCTCAGCAGAATTTCAATATTTACTCACCTGTATGTAATTCCAAACCTGTATGACTCAAAAGGAGATGTTTTGCAGAATGTCCAAGCTGCTCTTTTCTATACAGTAAAAGTTAACCTCAGTGCTTAATGACTTAAATTTCAGTTTTTTTCAGAAGACTCAGAATATAGTGAAAGAGTTGTGAAATGCTTTAAATTTTGTGGCACTGTCCAACATGAATGGTGAGAGTTGTTGAAGACACCATTGAGTTGTCTGGACTACATTTATTAAGTTTTTAAGATGCTTTTTGGCAGCCCTGGTCACCATCCACTTAAATGATGACAGAATGTCATTTTTGTGTGAACTATCCTTTTAAGTACCTCATCTTAAATGATTTTTGCATTTCAGTCTGTAGACCACAAATTATGGTATTTAAAAGAAAACTTCCATCTGGTCATGCGAATGGGTTTTCACCCTCTAAAACAATACAAAAGAATTATTCAAAAGGCGGTAGACTTTATCGTTTTTAATAAAAACCCCTGACTTGGTGAAAGTTTAATTAATAAGGGGCTTAAATCTGTGGGAAGAGGAGGGAATAGGGTCTTTAAGGGGTACTTATTTTTCCATCTGGGCTATCCTCCAAAAAAACTAGTCAATTAGTCTCTTAAGCTGCAGAGACAAAAACGTTATTAGTTCTAGCAAAAAGAATAATGGGTTTAGAAGGTTTTGCTTGAGAGGCAGGCAAAACCCCAAGCTGAATCCTGGGTATTCAGATTTTTTCATTTTCATATAATCGTGAAATACCAAGCAGATTATTATGCATGCAAGTGTGTTTTTTTTTCTTTCTAATAAAAGGCAGTTGGGAAGAAGGCCTGTCATGGTTAACAGACACAAAATAAAAGTTCCATAATGGGTGCTCAAGTAATCATTCAGTCGGATACCTTCGCAATATGCCGGCTTTGAAGTTTATGGATTTTTGCTTTGAGAAACACCGAATAACTCCCAAGTAACTCCTTAACTGCCACGCAGGATTGAATACGGTCTGAACATTGTCTGTCAATGTTTGTGCAACCTTTTGTTTACTTTGTTGGTTAGCTGCCAGTCTATTTAAGGTTTGGGAATCCTTCTGAGATGGGATATTATTGAAGTCTAACTCCGAAATAATTGTCTTCCCTGCACGATAGTTACATAAATCAACCACACCCTTACATGTACTTTCAGGATATTTACCTTCTCGCCATCAGCTGCCCCAAGTGCAGGCACCAGGTAATCCTGTTGGCACAGTTCCTCACCTGCAAAGTCTGGAAAGCATGGGGAAAAAAGTGCTTTTTATATTCTGCACCCGATTTGAGGTCTTTACCATGATGTATTTCTGCAGATTTTAGCAAATAGTCTCAGCCTAGGGCCGCATTGGGAATTAAATGCGTTTAACCTTCAGCTTGGCTGTGGGAGCCTTAAATGATAAAAAGGTAACCGGAGATCAGTGCTCGGCAGAGACGGCAACCACCTTGCCTTTGAGACGCTTGAGTGATATTTCTCTTGCCTAGGGTGACGGTATAGATTAGAGAAGGATTGCGTAACAATGTCAGCATCTTTGGTGCCCAAAATGTGTCCGGCTTTTGTGCCATGGGCTTTGTTGTTCTCTCAGGAGCATAGAGAGAGGCGATTGGCTACATAGGATCATCAAATAAATTAATTGTTTCCCCTCCATGGTAAGAAGGTGCTACTCTTCCAAATCGAGTGCCTGCACTTGGTTATTACACTTTAATGGCTTGCTCACCAAACTAACCATATATTACTGCGTGTGCAGACTCAGATCAGAGAAGATGAATAGGCTATTAATTAGAGTTGCGCAGAGAGGGCACAGGGGAGAGACTACTCATAGCCCTGCAATCAGTGTCAATGGGGCCCTTCTCTCTACGCGCTAGCCAGGCCATTGCCAGGTCAAACGACTTGATATCAGACTCTCAGAGTGCAAGCCAACAAGGCCAGACGGCCAGAGTAGGTACGCCAGGTAGCTTTAAATCGATAATGCAAAGCCGAGCTTAGTCAACAGCTTTCCCTGACTTTAAAGTTGAAAATTATGGATGAAATATTTGACAAGATTTGTGGCGGAAACAATTGTTTGGCTCGCTCGTCTCAGAATTAGCTTTTTATTGCAATTAATTAAAAGACTCCGTAGGAGACGTTCCATCTTGCACTCATAGTCATGGGATAAATAACTTAGGGAGGAGAATATATGTCCCTTTATTAGCTGACATGATCTCGGCAGCATCTGTAGCGGGACGCTGTCTGCTCGCGAGCGACTTTGCGGAGAAGTTGCGCACCATCACTCATGATGAGTGTTGTCTTTATGGCTTGTTTTGTTAAAATCCAGTTGTTTTTTTTTTACTCAAGGTATCAGAGTTACGGCCTGTCTATGCAAATGAGGCAGTTTTGACAGTTTGTTATTCATGTCATCACCTTTTTAAACACTTAAGGGACGTAAATTTGCAGTTGACAGGCCGCTCTGAAATTGCCACTAAATATTATTAAATATTTTAACAAGTTCCTTGTAAATATGTCTTAAATGTTTGAACGATAGGCAGCGAGAAAAATGGCCTTGCATCAACTTATTAGAGGCAATAAACTGGGCGTGATTTATGGCGATAGTAGGGCAACTTAGGACATGCGTTTTTTTTTTCCGTTTCGCTTATCTTCATTTCCTCGTTCGTTCTGATGCACTCAGTAAACAGCTAAGCATTGTTTAAAACCCAGTGATTTTTATAAGTCATGGGACATTGGGGTGGGAGATGAGAGAGGCAGCCCATCAGTAAGACAATCACACTGATGGCGTGCCGAACACACTTTTAACATCTTTTGAAGTGCCCTTTATCTTTTACTGTGAAATGCTTTAAATTTTGTGGCGCTGTCCAACATGAATGATGAGAGTTGTCGAAGACGCCATTGTGTGTTTACGTGTTTGTTATAACTGTGAGTGTTCTGTTATGATTACCAGTATGAAATCACTTTAATATAATGGAGCACTGCTTGAGATTAGAGGGATGTGGTAGAGTTATATGTCCTCTGTAACAAAACTTTAAGTCTTGCCATGGAATTTTCATGGCTTTCTCATCAACATGTCTGCTGCTGAACTATGTGATTTTGGGGCAAGATTAGTTGCTGTAGTAGTTAATGTTTACTGTGATTCTATTCAGATGTCTGTCACGAATAGCAGTCAAACGAATCAAAGGCAATCCGTTTCGACTGAGAAAAACAATACAAGCTAATATTTACAGATATAAAAAAAAAATGCTATTGTTTTTGAAAGAAGTCTAAATGCACACCAAGGTTGCATTTATTGGATCAAAAATACAATAAAACAGTAATACTGTGAAATATTATTGCAATTTATATTTTATTATTTCCATTTTAATATATTTTAAAATGTAATTTATTCCTGTGATGGCAAAGCTGAATTTTTAGCAGCTATTACACCAGTCTTCAGTGTCACGTGACACTGTTGTCCTCCTGAACAGCAGCATGATTTACTTAAAAACAGTAATGTATTACATTATGAATGTATTTATACATCACTTTTGTTCAGTTTCATATATCCTTGCTGAATTTAAAAAAAAAAAAAAAAACTGACCTCAATCTATTGGACAGTAATGTCTATGTATATAAATAAGTATATAAATGAAACAATTTATTTTTTACTAATAAACACCAGCAATGTATTAGGAAAATATTGTCTCATACAACCTCTTGTGCAGCTGTTAAGTGAAGTGAAGCTGGAGATTGTTAGTTGCTAGTTATTCTTTGAAATTTAACTTGAAATCTTCTTGCCCACATGTTCAGTCAGGGCCTCCTTACCACCACAGCTCTGGGGCCTTAATCGTCACATCATGCCACTAATTTGTCTTATTAAAAAGTCCAATGTGCTTCCAGATTCTTAAAATAGCTTAGATGATGACACAATAATGGAAGCGAGTGCATGGTTTGTGGTCATTACCAAATATTACAAGCTGGAAACTGGGAGAGGAGGAACTGACTGGGACTCGTGTCTGCTATAGCATTTAAGTGGCCGTGTGTTGCTCACTCACAGTGACACAGATTTGGTCCAGTGTTTTGTGGAAGAATGGTTTCAATTTTCCTTCTCTTTGAATTGAATCTGGCTCGAAAATGACTTCATGTGATACTTCAGGACAAATTATTGACTGAAAATATACAGTTTTTTAAGGAACATAATGAACAACCTTTCAGTGGGATCCAGAAGACCAAATATTAAACATTTAAACCTCTTTTTGTGCAATTTAAAGCTAATATTTACAGTAAATGGAAAATTAACAGGTAATTGTGCCCTATATATGTATTTAGAATAACCAATATTTGTTCATTTTCTTTATATTTGTATATACACACTGTTGTTCAAATATGGAAGCCTGTTTCCATCACAAACTAAAAAGCAGGTTGTGACATTATATCTAGCAATTTTGAGGTAAAAAAAAAAAAAAAATCTGAATTGTGAGATTTAAACTATAAAAAAAAAATAGTGAGAAAAAAATCACAGTTACCTTTTTATTTTTTATTCTGTGGTGTAAACAAAAAACTGAATTGCGAGATGTAAACTTAGAATACAGAGGAAGAAAAGTCAGAATTGTCAGATGTAATCTTAGAATTGTGAGAATGAAGTCATAGTTCTGGGTTCATATCTCTAAATTCTGCCTTTTTTCTCATAATTGTGAGAGATAAAGTCAAAAAAGTTACAAAAACCTATTTTTAACATTTTTTATGATGTGGAGGAATGTGCACTGCATTGTACAAAAAGTCAGATTTTCACTTTCACTTACAATAATATATGTAATAATACTAAAATATATGCAAAAAAGAAGCATTTTCACTTCTGGTCTCAGGCATTTGGACCCCACTGTATCCCATCAACATCTGCTACATGATGTGACCGTCCCTCTCCAGCAGACAGCATTTGTTTTGCCAATATTTTCCCTTGTGACATTGATCTAAAGCTGATTCCATGGCGTTAACAGTGTGGTTGTCTGAGTGGTCGGTCCCATAGGGTGGCATCTGTATTTCCTATACTGACCCTCTCTATGAGCGCAGCTGTCCGGACGCATCAGTCTTTCCAGCCGCAGTGAGGTGACGGCTGCCTTGTCAGCAGAGCGCATCTTCTCACTCCAAGCCCTCTTCAAGTTTTTTGCCGGCTTGGCAGAATACGAGTGTCCCTCGTCTTCCTGGCTGTAACCTTGCCACCAGCTTGTGTCCCTGGTCTACAGACCTAAACAGTGATGACTCAAGCCACACCAAGTGCACCTCGGGGGTAGACATTAAGAAATGAGGGGGGAGGGAGGATGGATTTAATGTTGGTTTAGGGTGGGCTTTGGGACGCAAGACTAAAAGCTCGGGCAGCTCTCGCCTCGGCTCATTTGATTAGTCTGTCTCATGCACAGGAAGTGCTGAAAGGCGCTGGTGATTGTATCGCTATGAGCGCCGCTGTCCGTAGATCTGGAGACAGCTGCCGGTCCTTCCGCCCAAATGCCAAAGTGGTCTTCAATTCAGTTAGAGCAGCGCTGCTGTATCTCTCCACAAACTCCCCCCTGAGGTCCTGATTAGCAGGGTTAAGCATGAGGGGCCTTGTGTTGGTATTTCTGTGATCGCTCGTGTGCTCTGCACATGAATTTTTTAAACCATTTATTTTCCTGACACCACCATATGGTGCGGCAACTTGTGTGTGTCTTCAGTTGCAGTTGCACTGGGCCTTGATCATGTTACAGCTTCACTTTGTTTTTACATCATGCACTTTGTGGATTTTTTACAATGTTTTGAACTTGAATGAGAACCTTGGTTGCATTTATTCTGAACCAAGCTGTTGTATTTTAGTGTTATTCATATATTTGTTTATTTTCAGTATTATTTATTTACTATTATAGTTTTATATATGTTTTGAATTTTTATATTTTCAATTTATATTATAATAAGATTTTATATTTTTCAGTTTTTTATTTTACTTTCAGTAATTTTTGTTATGTGCTTTTTGTAATTTTTTGAAATTCTTTTTAGCTTTAATTTATTTTAGTTTTAGTAATTATTTATTTTTTATTTTATTTCTGTTATTTGCCAATGGCACATGCTTAATTTAATTTTTATTTATATTTTATTTTATTTCAGCTTTATTTTAATTAAATGGTTATTAATAGTTTTAGATTTTCTTAATAAAACTTGAACAACATGGCAAGCAGTACTTTATTTACACAATATCTGCAGTTTGGCTTTTAGATTTTCTACAATGTTTACAATTTATACATATTTAACTTTAAAATATTCATATATGATTTAAAATTATAATTAATATATATATATATATATATATATATATATATATATATGTGTGTATATGTATAAATAAATATAAATATAATATTCCAATTATATTCTTGTATGTTAATGTGTCAAATTACCACATAGCTTAGTAACTGTAAACTGTAAAAAGCTAATGAACCACTTTAAAAAAAGAAAAAAAAAACCTTTAATTCACTCAAGGCTATACGTTACAGTGTTTTTACCACATATGAGGGGCTTTTAGAACAAGAAGGTGGTAAAATCACTAATGCATGGCTTTGAGTAGCTTATTGCTTTAATATAAAACACAAAAGAGCAACCACATATACATTTACAAAGAGCGACATCAATTTTGCACCATTGGTTGAGTGAGTGCAGAAGATCTCTCTCGATGTGAATCCGATGGGAGGGGGACGAAGGCGAATGGCTAGGAAAGGCCCTGGAAAAATGGGGTCCTGATCTTCTCAGAAATGCCACAATAAATCGCAGCGCCTCCCTATGCACGGATGATTAAATGTGCTCCTAAACTGCCCTGATTTGTGGGGGCACCTTGCCGATTTTATTTGCCACTGTTAACATTTTCATTCCTGCATTATGCATGCCACTCTGGGACCAGGAAGTGCTACAAACAAATGGCCTGAGGGATGTGCATAAACAGGAGCTGCCTCCAGAGCAAAAACTGGCAGAGAGATGGAGAAACAGAGAAAACAAAACATCATTCTTTTTGTGCTCCGCAATCATACGTGACAGTACAGACCGCTGGCCGAGCTCCTCCAGGGCAGGGCTTTAGTGTTAAAGGAGGCACTGCTGTGATATTTTGACTTGACAATCTATTTGAATATCAATGGTCACAGCAAATGCCTGCTTTCAATAATCGGACCTTAACCAATTTTCTCATTTTACCGAATCACAAATCCTACGTTCATTTTTTCTCTCATACCTTTTTTTTTTTTTTTTTGATAATTAAAACTCAAGAAAATAAACATTTCAATGTAAATTTGTTAGGAAATATTTTTGATGAGTTTATTCTTGGGTTAATAGTGTCAGATACAAACTCTTTTAAACTTGGACCATTTAAGGTCAGTCGTCTCTCTCTTCTTAAGTCATTTCAGTGTTACTTTGCCCTTATGTTCGATATCATTGTCCTGCTGAAATATGAACGTTCTCCCTTGCGTAAATTTTTTAGCAGACTGAAACGGCTTCTGTTGTATTTTGCAATATCTATTGTTCTCAGTCTTCTCGGTCTCTGCTTTATCCCCACAGCACCACCTTTCAGATTTAGTGTTTGTTAAGGTTTTGTTGCATTAAATTTGTAACTCTTGGTCTCATCTGACTAGAAAATATGACTTCTCGCACTTTTAAATGGTAAACTTTTTAGTCCACTTCTGGTTTAAAGTAGATTTCACCTCCTGATAACTGAACTTTGAATTGAATTGAATCATGGCACAGCTGAATTGAATTAAATCAAGCACTTGAATGTTGTTTTTGTACTCTTTTCTGAATATATGTATCTTTGGCACTTTTCTGTTAACTGTCTTATGATTCGTAATAATTCAGATTGATGATTGATGATTGATTGACTGACAGCAGTTAACAGTTCAGTTACTGTATGCATTAACTTTGACCATTAAATACTACTGAAAAAATTCACTTTTACATTTTTGTTTAGAATATAAGGAAGACCAAGCCTATTTATCAAACTTTTTGTTGACTTATTGTAACGTTTACTCGGGTATATTGTCACAATCTTCCATGAAACTATTATGAAACTAAAATGAAAGTGAAACTAAAAGAAAAAAGTTTTTGAATGTTAACTGAAATAAAATATTTTAATAAAAACTTTTATAAAAGAACTTTGTATTATTATTTTTTTTTACATTTCAACATTTCTCATTTTAATTTAGTTTAACTTGATGTACTAACATAGCTAAAACTAACACTGAAATAATTAATAAAAAATATCCCTAGCCCCAGACATCCTTATTTTCTTACATGAAATGATATTAAACAAATTTGCATTTAACACATAACAAATATAAAAATACTTTACAATGAACTAAATTTCTTATTTTTATTTAAATGTATGTGAATGTATGTGAAAATGTATCATTTGTTTTACGAAACGACCTAAACAGTGGCACAAGGACATTATGTCTGTTTTGTAATCATTTGTTTTTATGATTTTATAGGCACAGTCCCCTTATAAATGTAGCTGATAATTAACTGGGATTTTCACAAGCACTGAAAACTTATTTTCTCTTTCACAGTGTGAACAGACATCTGTTTACTCACATAAAAAATTTGTAATGCCACTTCTCTCGCTGGTTGATGAGTCCTCCACTCGCTCTGAGGCAGGACTGTGTGTGTGTGTGTGTTTGTTTGGGATGGGATTGACGTTTAGGAGAGCATGTCAGCTCTTTTAGCATCACAGAGCAGTCAGTGGCTTGTCAGCTCTCCCTCCCTCACTGCATCCTGACAATGCAAATCTATGCAAATGACGTCTCACTGTTGGACAGTTCTCCGCAGGCCCGCGCCTCATGAATGGGTTACTCATTTGAAAGAAAACTACTTCTAAATGGTGCCGACGATCTAAATGAAAGAACAGAATAAAGTACAATATTAGCTGATTGCTTCGTAATCTCTCAGGTACCGTTCCGAGGATATAAATTTGCTGTTTGATATTCAGGTTTGAACTGGTGGTTACACATAATGGCCACAGTAACACGGAGGTACTTGTGGCCTCTCCTGATACGACGTGAAGGTACTCCGGCACACCTTCCACAGTTCCTTTATCTCTTCATGTTGAGAGAGAGCTCTCTTTTGGTTAACATAATTTGACTCTTGCACAGAGCGTTGAGACAGGCCTGATATTGTTTTTTTATGACTTGACCTTTGAGTTATTATTTTCTCCTTTGATGAATAATTGTTGTCTCAGTCTCAACGAATGAGCTGATCCTCATTGTTCTGTTTGGATGCTGTCTGTTCCTCTTCTTAGTGTGTGACGGATCAAGAATATACTGTAGGATTTTATTCAGTTTTGCAAGAAGTATGAGAACGTGCACTGGCTATGGAACTAATCTACTTGATTATTTTAAGATTATTTTGATTATGTATGTCTTAAGTTTTCTGAAGTTTAACTTAAAATGGGTCCAATGCTGCATGTTTTTAAATTGCTCATATTATGAGATTCATTTAATGTTTATTCAAGTCAAACCGCAAACGGTCAAACAATGCAACCAATATTAATTATTCATATCCCAGTGCATGCTGGGAAGAGGTGACTGAGGCTGAACTACAAAAACGACTTTTTTCTTTTTTTTTTTATTGTAGGCTTAATTTGTAGAAAAAAATAGCATTAATTCAGCTCTTCTGTTCTTATTGGTTTGATGTAAAATTAGAGTATGTTGTTATAAATTCAGCAATGAGATGCGATACACTGGGGAAAAAATTGGCTTTGAAACAATTTTCACTCAGGAATTGCTAGCAATTTTCACAAATAATACAAAGAAATGGCTAGAACACATTTAGTTAAAAGTAATTTTAAATAAGAGAATGAAACGGTATTTTTTTAATCTTTGTTTTGTGTACAATTATAATTTTTTTTCAATAATCAGGTAAATAATTGCTTATTTTTCAGCATCTTTAATAATTTTTTTACAGTGTAATGTGAAAAGGAAAGTCAGCTCTTCTGTTCTTATTGGTTTGATGTAAAATTAGATTATATTGTTATAAATGCAGCAATGAGATGCGATACACTGGGGAAAAAATTGGCTTTGAAACAATTTTCACTCAGGAATTGCTAGCAATTTTCACAAATAATACAAAGAAATGGCTAGAACACATTTAGTTAAAAGTAATTTTAAATAAGAGAATGAAACGGTATTTTTTTATCTTTGTTTTGTGTACAATTATTTTTTTTTTTCAATAATCAGGTAAATAATTGCTTATTTTTCAGCATCTTTAATAATTTTTTACAGTGTAATGTGAAAAGGAAAGTTGTGAGAAGGCTAGAAATAGTTTGTTGTGGTGCAAATAATTTTGTTTTGTGGAAAATTATCAATAATTCTTACAATAATAATTCTCGAATGCTGTCATATGGGAACCAGGCGATTCCATATGTCAGTCATCCTTATTTACTGGTAAATTTGAGCTTGTCTGTCTGTACTGATTTGAGCAAATGCTCAGTATGTTTTATAATTTGTGATAATCACATGTCTAAATATTGTATTTATTGACATATAAAAAGAAATGGAAAGCATATGGGACCTTGGCTTGGATGTTTTTTCTTCTAAATGTGAGGCGAATGTCTGTGAGCCACAAAGAAATATTAGATGTGAGAGATATTGGCGTTTATGCTGATTTGGGATGAAACAGAAGGGTTCGTGGGATAGCCGCGTTATCAGTGTAGGTGGAATATTTTAAAGTGTAGAAGTCATAACCTTTCACTCTTCCTTCCTCTCACATATTAAATCACTGACTGTGGCAATGACAGAGCTGAAATGATGAAATATAGACTCACAGTTGTGGCTGTTGTTTTTCTAATGGCGCTCTCTGCATAGAAATTCTCACTCCTTCTGCTTGGCGTGTTGATAAAGCATTTCTAGGAGAAGGCAGCAAATATTTAAGGTATCTGCGAGCGTGATGCACATCTGTCTAACAGCCCCGGGGCCAGACCCAGCACACAACAAGGCAACAAATGCTGATCCTGGCCTTCTCTGCAGCAAAATAAAATATGGCTCAAGTTTTCATTAAGGTGCTATTGATTAGCTTTTCCTGGCAATGAGTTATGGGCGACATTAAATAAAAAGGAAAATATTTTTATGACTTTTCACAGGCCATTCCAGAACCAGCATGCTTCTCACTCGCCAGCCCGACAGGCGTTTTGTTTTCTGTCAAATTGTTGTGGCTGAAAGCTCCGGGGAATTTATTATTTTTTTCATGAAAATGATTGTTAAGAGTTTGCACTATGCATTTCCTCTCTTTTACGCTCACCACAAATAAAAAGAAATGACACAGTTATCACTGAGCTTACCCAGGGGATATATTGGGAAATTTAATTAATTTAAAAATGGAAGAATAATATTGGAAAGTTGTCATATATAGAATATCATTGATAAATTAAGTAAGTTTATTTACATAATAAAATGTACTTTTGCATTTATATAATGTATGCTAGGAAAAAAAACATTAACCTGGATAATTTTGCTGTTTTGTCATATCATGCCTCAGGCACCTCAACAATTTTAGTGCTCCTCCACTGTTTTAACCCCTGAATTTGCCCATCTCTACTCAGTGGGCTTCACAGACGGATGGGAAATCTGTACATCCTTAGTTGGCATGCATGTTTGCAAAAAGACAGCCGATTATCATCGTAACAGTAAAGGGAAAAGCATAATGTTAAAACAATATAAAAAAATCATTAAAAGAGACTCGTCAAATGTTGGAGATGTCTCTGTGTGGATTTATGTTCAGCCTGCTTCAGAACATATCCTACAGTCTTTTGTTTTTACTTTGTCATCAAAGGAGCGTGATATTTCTTTCCTTTTAAAATTTAGCCTGGAGTTCACTTTTCTCTATTTTTATTTCCCTCTGTAGGTGTATCAGATTCCATGCGGTGCAGTTTGGACCTATAAGGGGGTGTTTAAAGAATAAAAGCCTAGGTGCGCCAGTGCAGGGATTTCTGAAAAGATGAAAGGCGTGCGGTTATCAAAGATCTTTATCCTTCCTGCTGCTTGAAATGAGACTGACAAACAACTGTATTCTAAAATTACACAGTGATAAATGACTGTACATAGACAGCCTATAGATTTCAAATAGCTTCTGCCAAACAAGATTGAAACAAAATTTAAAGTAAATTCATTCAGCAGTGCAATTTTTTTGTTATTAACAAAATCACCAGCTTTAGCTCTCTTAGCTACTTGAAAATGTACTTGCTCCTGAAAAATTTTAAAATAGAATTAAAGGTGTTATTTGTATATTTGTTTATAAGAATTAAAGCTGATAATTAATGTTATATTATTTGATCATTTAAAATACTTTCCCAGCTAACTGACTATGACATTTGTAGGTTATTTTCCCAGTATATACTGTAGTTCTGTTGCACTATTAAAATATTACTGTGTTTGAGCATCCCAATCAATCCCACACAGCAAAGTTAGCTTAACCAATGGCGTGAGTTTTGGGCGGGGCTATCTGTGTACTGACCAATGACTGACAACAGCCTTTTTGACAACAGGCACTATTTTTGCAATTCTGTTTTTTTTTATTTGGTGCTATTCATAGCTTTCAGTCACGTGATCGGCTCGAAGACTTGGAGGGCAAAACATCCATAGAACTGCAGCACAAGCGTGTCAATTTTTCATCTGTTTCCCAGCCGCTAATACTTAGATCACCTCTCAAAAGAATAAAACAAAGGTATTTCTGAACAAAATGCAAGTTTTGGCCATTTGCATTCCATATTAAGCACCCACGGCAATATTTCAATCACAAACAGTGTGAAAAAATGTTGTAAAAACACTTAAAGTGCCGTAATATATTTAAAACGGTAATATTAAAAGGTCAAGTTCAGTATTCACTATATTAATGATGCATAGTTTACATAGGTAAGCAGATGAGGCCAGAATATGAACGCAATCCGCTTAACGGTTCAGTGTTTTCCTTCTAATGGTTTTCTATGGAAAGCCGTTTAACGTGAAACTTTGAACATTGCGTTTATATTCTGGCTTCATCTTCTTCCCTGTACAAAATATACATCATTAATAAGGTGTTTACTGAAATTTGCCTTTTAATATCAGTGTTTTACTACATTATTACTTGATGCAATCTGCATAAAAATAACTGGCGGTCAGTGGAGCAAAGCTTCGTTTTGCCCGCCAGGTGGGCGTTCCTATGAGGGTGTGACGTCACGTGAAAACTATCAATAGTGACAGAAAATTGCACACTTAATATTTAAAGAGATAGTATGTGTATATATGTTTTTCTTTCATTTTTGGGCCCCATTGACGTTTTGTATGGGTAAAAACACTACAACATTTTCCAAAACATCTTCTGTTGTGTTCCATGGAAGAACAAAAGTCATACAGGTTTGGAACAGCATGAAGGCATGAGATAAATGATGATAGGATATTCAGTTTTGGGTGAACTATCCTTTTAAGCTCACAAGATATCACAACTGATTGTTCTTAAGCAAATTGTGAGTGTGTTAAGATATAAAAATGTGTGAATCTGTGTCATAGCTGACATGGTTAGCCAGCGGTGGCAACAGGAAAAAAAAACAAAAAAAAACTGGCATGCATCCTAACTTTGCTGTGTACCTAGGGAATATAGCATTGTTTGTCTCAGGCACAGTTTTATTAGAATAATTATATCTGTCATGTCAGAAAATGTTGTGGAAGAAAAAACCCTCAGTGGATTACATGGGCCTTTCCTGGCGTGACCTGAACTGAGTTCATTTATTTAATTCTCTCATCTAGATTGATTGGCCTCAGTGCACACAAACAAGTGATGAGGATTCAACTGGACATTTGTGAAATTCTGGGACAGAAAGCATTTCTTGCGTGTCCGTGTACTCGGCAAGGGGAGATGGGCCCTGCAGGCTTTGAAACATGAGGCTTCAGAGATAACATTTCACGTCCAATAGTGCTGCCTAACCATGCAGCCCACATGAAATAAGCCCTTGCTCTCTGTTTTATCTTTCATTTTCAACATTTTGTGTCGACAGACTCTTGAAAATGGGCTGAAAATAGATGAGCATTCCAGATCTTTTCTGTCCTTTCACTGTAAGCTCCTTTCATTGCATGCACATTCCTTCACATTCAAAGGTGTTTTTTATTTATAAACCATGAATTCTGAACATAACACTTGTAACTTACAGTTTCCTGCAGGACTTGTTTTTCTAGAAAAATTACAAGAAAAAAGACAAAAGACTCAAATAAATGCCGTTGGAGCAGTTGGGACAAGCCAGATATGCAATGAGTTAAAAACAAAAAAACAAACAAACTCAAATTTGGATTCAAATCTAAAAACTATATATTTTTTAAACGGTTACATAAAATAAGAGATTTTTTTAAAAGATATTTAAAACAACCAAATCACGCAATCAGCTTTTCTCTTAAATTGCTATTATGATAGTATAATTTATCTTTCTGTTAAATTTGAAAACTGAAAAATAGCTGCATTTTTCACCAGCATTCTTAGATTTTTGGAATCCTCTTCATCTAATAAGACGAGAAACAAGCTGGCTTAGTACCAGAATAAAACAAGTAAGTTTAAATGTTCATTTATATTGCACCTCTTTTTCACCAATAAATTTGTGATTTACTAGAATTTATCATCAATTTGTAGTATGTAAAATTGCCATTGGATTATTTCCACTTTATATTATGTCATGTGGAAAATTTACTTACTTTGTAGACTTGCAAATAGTTTTATTAGTATTATTTTATTATGCTAAGCCTAAGGTAAAACGAGGTGTTTTGTTCCGATTTGTTTTTCCACAGATCAAATGGAAAATTGCCATTCTCCTGTAACAACCTATAAATATATCTCCAAGTTTTTTGCCAGATCAAGTCCTAAAATGTGGTTTTATTGCAGAATCTTGTTGTTGTGAGACATAGCTTCTAGTTTACGTTTCAGTTAATAATAGTTCTGCGCACACAGCTGTGACACAAATTAGCACTTTGGGCAAAAGATCAGTTGGCTCAGTTTCCGTAAGCACCAGTGCATGAGAGGCAAAAACACACACACACACACACACACACACACACACACACACGTACGTACAATTTTAAGGCTGGGCGTGCATGTTTATGACTACGTATTGGGAGACAGAACTCTTGTTCTCTTGGTTTGGGTCACACGGTGAATAATTGGCAGAAGGTGTTAGGAGTGTTACTTGCGCTGTTCGCTGTGAACTCGTTTCCTGCAAAGGCCACCAGGTGAAGGGAGAGAGAGAGAGATCCACGCTCATCCGGGTCATCACTGCCACTGTTCCCATGAGGGCCACACATAAGATATCAATTAGCCAATCAGGTCCGTGCCAGGAGCATTTTGCTCACAGATATATTGGAAGAGTGAACTGGATGTTGAGGCACGGAACCGTGATAACAGCACAAGAACAACTGGAAGACAACAGTTCAAACCAGTTCCTTCTAATTACAAGTGGAATTTCCTCTGCACTGATTGAAGTTTCAGCATATTGTTACCACATTCTTTAATACTGAAATGCTTCTGTAGTATAGTTTAAAGGATTAGTTCAAATAACAATGACTTTTTTGTCATCATTTACTCACTCTCAGTTGTCTTTTTTCTGTGTAACACAAATTTGGACTGTTTTATATGTTCTTTTCAGTTACAACGAACAGGGATTCAAGCTCTCACTCTTTCAAAAGCATCATAAAAGTATCAGAGAATGGTCCGTGTGCTACAGTATAATCCAAGTCTTCTGAAGTCATACGATGGACTGATGTGAGGAAATGACTGAAATTTGTTCTTTAAAACATTGATATGATCTGTGAGCTGCGTTTAGCATGTTCTTGTACGGCAGCAATGACTGATAAATGAATTGTTCTTTTGATTCAAACCTTTTTCAATTCAGTTTAAAAACAGTCTGAATGATTCTGATCTAATGAACTGATTTCTTGAATTCAACTCTGGATTGAATGACGACTTAAATTTAAGTATGCTCATCACACAAAGCTTTTGTACAGCTTCACAAGACTTAGAGTATAAAGCACAGGTCATAATTTTATGGTCCTTTTTGACATTTAACTCTGCCAATTCTCATTTACTTTCATTATTTTGAAAAGAGTGGCCAGGATATTCTTCGGAAATTCACTTTTTGCCTTCCGTTGAATGTCATACTGGTTTGAGTAAATAATGAGAATTTTATTTTCATTGTTAGGTGAACTGTCCCTTTAAAAGCTTGTATTACAGCAACTGCGCTTTACACTAGCCGAGCTATGACCAGAACTTCAAAGTCACTTGATTTACTGGAAGGACCGTTTCTGTCATCATTTAACCCCAGGATTGTTTCAGAAGTGACTTCCAGAAACTTAATGATTTATATGGTGACCTCAGTTACGATCAGTTGCATGAGTTGGCAAAAGAGTTTTGACGGGGGTTTTTTTTGAAGTCAGATCCGAACATCATGAATTCGTTTAAAAAATGTGATATTGATATTCTATTTTTAATCAAAAAGCATGGAAAGGAATGCAGCTATAATCAAAGTGACGCCATTTAGCTCCTCTCTGCTAAGTTAATGGAATCTTCCTAATGTTTACTGGGAAGCATCAATCATGCAAAAATCTATTGTAGCATTAGCCTTGAAAGAACAGTAATAATAAAAACGTTATAATGGCCTCAGCTTCCTTACTATAAATCATGCTGGTGTGTTTGCGCGTGCGTGAGTTTATATGTGTGTGAATTGCGTATTGAAGGGTATTAACTTCGTAAAATATGCCATTTCAGTCTTTTCAGTCCATTGAGGACTCAAAGGATATTGATATAATATTGACCAATGCTCGTTGTTTGTGGCTCATGTTTCTTTTTAACCTTTTGTGTCAGCTGAGCGGAGTGTATGACAGCGTGTATTTCTGTTTGACTGCATCGGTTCCGGCACCTTTGGCCGTGACTCACAGCGGGTTTCTGCTCGATAGCCACTCAACATTGTGTTGTAAATCAACTGCAAATGCATAAAAACCGTGTCAAGAGGGAGATTTACTGTAACACTGAAAATCCTTTTAAACAAATATTAAAATAAGGCAAAAAGCTGTCTGAAAGTCATTTAAGAGGTCATTGCACCTCAGTTTAGAGGCGTGCGGCGAGAGCTGACAATGCATGTGAATTTACATTGGTATTAGCATTTGATTGATGAGACAATGCATGCATGCAGCTTTCATTAAGTGTATTGGGGGGTGTGGGGTGTCCACAACATACAGTGCCAACCGAAGTCATTCTTAGCAGTTTGACAAGCTACAGGACACTTGGGGGAAATTTACTTTTATACGTGGTATTTCACAAAAACCTGCATCCTATTTGCTAAACACCCATGATCCGGTTTATGCTGGTTTACCGCAGCACAGTGTTTAAATGTAGTTGTCTTCCAAAAGCTGACACCCCTAACTGGTCTGCAAGATGAGGAATTGTGGCGTGCAAATTGCGTTCAGCCCTTATTTTTGGTTGTGTTTGTTCTGTTACCTCATTTGCATAATTCTTTTAATGAATTAGGGGTTAAAACAATGCAGACAGCACATGCAAATAAACAACGTCATCAGCTGAAACAGTAGTGATAGACAGCACAATTGGGATCCATGGCCTAGCGGTTAGTTCAAGTGTACCAAATGTAGCAGGTTTGACTCTGAAACATGTAACTCATGATTTTTTTTTCACAATTTACATTTTTTTTTCTAGAATTTACAATGGAATTCTATTCCATTATTTTAGATGTGAGTTCTTATTTTGTATTACGTTTGTATTGTATTTTATTATTCATGCCAATACCGTTGTATATTAATATGATAATAATTCAATGCTATTCTGTATGTCTATTATGGTAACATGGTATTGCCATATGTTACCATCACTATACTATGGCACAACCACAGTACTCTTTTGTACTTTTGTAAATGTTGTATAACTATTTTATTACTTTAATTGTTTTCAGGTAGCTGCCAAGGCAACATTTATCATTTAGTTTAACATTTATCGTTTAGTTTAACTAGTTTATCATTTAGTTTAACCCCCCACACACAACAAAATTATTAAAACTTTAAATAAAATTAAAAACATAATTTAAAAATTTATTTTAATGCAAAATATTAACAAAAATTATACATAAATAATATAAATAAAAAGTATATATATAATATTATTACATATATAATATAATATTATACATAAATAATAAAGTGTATATATAGTATAAACACATTATATGTAGTTTTTTTTAATGAATAATAATGTACAGTATATTGATATATGCACTCACACACAATACTGGAGCATGAGGCATAAGGGTCTTAGCCCAAGAAGCTTGCTGACCCATGAGAGGGCCGTCTGTTGTCTGCAGGGACTCTCAGACAGCCTTGTATCCACTTCACAACAGAGAGAGCCTGAGGAAACCTCTCCATTACACAGCTAAAAGCTAAACGCTCAGCGCTGCTCCCACACAGTGGGAGGAGAAGATAATACTCTGAAAGTCAGGGGAGAAAAAAACACTGAAATTAATAAAGCTTTTTAGTCAGCATAATAAGTCATTTTGAACTCAACTGAAGAGAGCAACAAAACAAATAATATTTTGGGGAGAGAATACATGTATTTTAATGCCTTCAAGCAAAACTAATTAAAGACGACACCTCATTTACATAAATAAGCATTATAATTTGCATGGAGGCACCAGGGAATATGTGCAGAAAAGAAAGCAATATTTTGCAGTCTGCTAATTTCATTTTATTTAGGATTTAAGCTTAATAAAGATTCATTTTGGAGGGGAAGGGAATAATCAAAGAGGGGGAGTGTGAACTATCTCCAAAGATGCAGCAGCCCCTATTCAAAGGGGCCTTTCAGAGTCAGCAGAAGACTCCTAATCAGGAGTGGCACTTCCTGGCTCCACTCCAGCACCAACTCCTTGAAAGGTAAAAAATTTTAGAGCCCAATTTATTAGTATGCAGTTCCGGCATCAGTGGCTGAATTAATGGCGCTGACTGATAATGACTGTAATCGTGGCACAAATGGGGTGTTGAAATAGCAAACAACAGCCACAAGGCATGTAATGGAGCTTTTATTAATTACTCCAGCCCGGGCTCCAGCTATAGCTCCAGGATTTACAGTGGCACTGCCAGCCGGTGGGCAAAGGTGGGCCAGGTGGAATCCTGCGGTGACAGAGTCAGAGTCCGTTTGGGAGTGTGGCATAGGGGAAGGGCGCTCTCGCTCACTATAATGCTCACTTTTAAAGTGCTTTATAATGCAGGAAAGATTCTGCGGGAAGAAAGAGATGCACAGCTACATTAATGTGGCACTTACATTAATATGGCAAGTATATATATATATATATATATATATATATATATATATATATATATAAGTTATATGTATATATACACACACACATTTCTTTTTATTTCTTCAAGGAAACTAAAGCCAAAATTGTCTGAGGACAAGTTACAGCCAATGCCAGTAAACCAGCCAATATCTAACATACAATTCAGTCTAGGAGGAAACACATGAAATATATATCCTTCAGAAATCATTTTAAAATGCTGGAATGTAATATGCTGAAATAGAAATCTTTCGTAACAATATAGGTCTTTACTATCACTTTGTAACAACTTAACATATCCTTGCTGAATAAAAGTATTAATTTCTTAAAAAAAAACAAAAAAACAAAAAAAAAAAAAACAAGAAAAAAAAAACATATATATATTCATTATATTAATGTGTTTCTTCCTGGACTGAATTGTATGTTAAATATTGGCTGATTTATGTTGGGTGTAACTTGTTCCCAGGGAATTTTGGCTTTAGTTTCCTTAAAGAAATAGGTAGAGATGGATTTGAAATATGAGGTGAGTCACATTTTTCCCAATGATACCAGGATTAGCTGACGGACATCTTTATTTTACACAACACAATATGACCCAAATAAAATGTTACACATTATAGAGATGACCTGTACAGTAGATGCATATGTTTACAAAATCATAGCAGAAGAGTTGAGAGAAGGGCCAAGTGTTGCAAAACCCCAGTCACTTATGAGATGTCCTAATATTTTAGCCTATATTGTTCTCAGCATTAAAAGCTTGCATTGTACGCTAGGCGAGACTGTTCAAACGTCAACCCATCAGCAAGAGAGGGTTGATTAAAAATGCTCTTTATTACCCACCGATTCCTTAATGGAGGATAGACTTTAAAAATGGAGGAAACAATTAGAGTTTTACTGCTTTGTGGGCACTACTGATTTCTATAAATCACACCAAGGGTGTAAATTTCCCAATAAAAGACAGCGGCACTCACACGCGTAATCAACAAGTACACAAGCACATTCACACCCAATCGGGGCACATTTGTCTTTCTAGGTACACTGCACCGTTTGAGACAGCACACAACAAACTCTATAAGGCACTTTCCACAAATAAGGTACAAAATAGTATTTTTTTTGTAAATACAAATATAAAATAGAGACTTTTTAAAGTTTTCTGTTCATGGATGAGTTTTGCAATTTTTGCAGCACTCTTACCAAACTAAATGCAGTTTGAAACCTTAATGTAAGTAGGTGAATATTACCTAATCAAAATAAATATTTGTTACAAATATTTATTCAAAATAAAAATTTGTAACAATGTTTTACAACCCCTAGTGAAAAATATACTAAAATGTATTTAAAATACATTTTTTTCATACAATTTATATATCTACTTAATAAAAATAATACTAAATAATATTAATACTAATACTATAAAATAATACTAAACTGGTCTGCTAAAGTCTGCTAAATTGGAACAACTAGTTATGTACTTAATGCACTTCAGTTGAAGTTCATTTGCAGAAGTAGTGCTGAAGTAAATTTGATTGTGCTAAAGTGGGGCTATTGCAAGTATACTTTAGGTAAATTGTAAATATCTTGCATTTAAAGACTGATATTATTCAAAGATCATGCAATCCTCATCAATAGTGACATTAAAACACATTTTAGGCTTAATATTAAGAAATTTGCATTGTGCACAAGTAGTACCCCAAATAAAGATAAATTATAATTTTTATATCAGTAAGTCTCTAGCGATATGTCAGTAAATACTGTATGCTATTAGATTTGAACTATACTTAGTATGGAATAAATGTATTTTAAATATATTACTTTTTTACTAGGGACAATAACAATAATAACAACTTTTTTTTCTAAAAAATAACTTGGGAACAATTGCCCAAGTTGTATGCTTGAGGTTGACAAATGGTTTTAATTTGTGTAAAAACACACTACATTTTTTCCCTCAACATACAACAGAGAAGTTCAAAATTATGTTGGGTCTTTGTTAGTAAAGTTAAGGTGAAAATCATCTATCACTAATAATCGCATACAAACTGCATTTCATTTTTTTTAACATTGAAATGAGTTTAAAACGGCAAACCATTTTTTTTTTTTTTGGCATTATAATGAGTTAATAAAGTAAAACCATTTTAAAAGCAATTACCTGAATATCAGTTCAGCGGTTTATGCCAATGTTGTATGATTTTAGATTTCAAGCTAGGCTAATTTTATGGTAGATGATACACAGGATTTGTGCTTTTAATGCTTTAAACTGCTTGAAAAAACTACAATCTTAAAAATAAAGGTGCTTCACGATGCCATAGGAGAACCTTTTTTGTCTAAATGGTTCCATAAAGAACCTTTAACATCTGAAGAACCTTTCTGTTTCACAAAATGTTCTTTGTGGCGAAAGAAGGTTCTTCAGATTATAAAAAGATAGGAAAGAGATGGTTCTTTAAAGAACCTTTGACTGAATGGTTCTTTGTGGAACCAAAAATGGTTCTTCTATGGCATCGCTGTGAAGAACCTTTTAAGCACCTTTATTTTTAAGAGTGTATAGACCAAATTGTAATCCTCCAGCGGACTGTCATAACTTGTTTATGTAGTTTGTTTGGTAGGGTCTTGTTCAGAGTTACACGCTAATTAGTTTTACCACTCTGATATCTTGTAAAAACACTCATTGGTAATATGTTGTAGAGTGTAAATGTGAATATCTTTGTTGAAAAAACAGTTGATATTCATCCTTTTTTGTGTTCCCTCTCTCTTCTTCTCTCTCCCAACCCCCTCCATGTCGCACCAAAAGCACATACACCCACACAGACTCACTACAAAGAGAGCAGCTGGGTTTTATTCCAGAGAATAAAAGCAATAATGGTTGGAAGCCTTTGAAATCATTAATAGATAAAAAGAACGAATGATCACGTTACATCTGGAGCAAGAATAAAGCTTGATCCCTTCTCCTCTCAGATCCGCCGTTCAGAAAAGATTTAGTTGAAACCAACTTGTTTGTTGCGGATGTGCGATGGGTATGAATGACTCAATCAACATTGCAGAACGTTCACAAAACTGTAGTCACATGTTCCTTCTCATGTGTGTTCGAGAGCAACGATAATTGATTCTAAGTCAGGGAGGTACCTGATATAAATAGTGTGGTTTGGGGAAAAATCCAGCTCTTCTAGTTCAGACTCTGATTTGAATGCTCGTGACCTAACCCTGAGTTTTGGAAATGTGTTGTGTTGTTATCACACAAGGGAACGGAGGGAGATTTTATGTAACAGTTCAGATCTTTTTTTACCGTGAAGCCCATGTCAACACTCCTGTACCAATGTGTTTAAACCTGCATTTCTCTCTTTCCGCAATGTGCTGAAAATTGCACAGGTGGAGACAGGTGGTGTATTGTTAGGAAAATTATTAATTTGGATTTGATAATGAGAAGTTGGCATGTTACATATTCCCTCCCTGTATTGCTGTGATTAAGCCATGCAGCTGTAGTCACAGGTTGTTATTTGCTTGCACAGATCAGCAGATATCCCAAAAATTCATTCTTTCATTTTGAGGGATGGACAGACTCTGTCATTAACTTTCCTTATGCCTGACGCAGTGTCTTATCTGTATTATCAGAGGGTGTGCTATGTTTTCTAACCTTTTCCTTGTTGAACTAAAATGCCATTTTTTTGTTGTTTTTTGCCACCCTCTTTTCGTAAACCTCTGTAAAGATAAACATTGTTTCATTGTTTTATTGAACAATGACAAACCTAAATAAGGTTTTCCTGAATAACAGGTGACCACGGATCTAAACACAACGGTTACCTGGCAATGCAAACATACACTCTTTATTCTTTTCATATGCCTTCATATACCCTGAAGTTCACAATACATACTTTATCCCCCCCATCAGGAGATAAATATCCAGATCAATGCAATGACAGAATTTATTCAGTGTGAATCTCTGTGAATCATACCTACGGTAATACGCTTATGCGTAAATGAATCATCGTTCATTTATTTAATATCAAGACATCAGTAAGAACGATTGGTTTCTCTTGTGCCTTTTTGGGTGTGTGCTTTCTTCTTTTCTTTTCTTTTTTTTTGTTTTGTTTGTGAGATCATGCTTAAAAAATGTAGTGAAAAACATTTCGTGTCATGACAGGTCATCCCGTCCTCAAGCATAATGAAGTGAATATTTTTATGTCAAACATCACACTTATAAAGCATGCAATAAGCGTTCGTGTCATGTCATCGTTTGTTTGGTTTTTACTTATTTCTGCTTTCTGGATCAACAGGAACAAGATATGAACTTGACAACTTTATTTTCCCAAAATGTTATCATTTAGCTTTATTATTATTATTATTACTATTATTATTGATTAATTAATTGTTTTATTAATTACAGGTGTTATTAAGCCCTTCCTTCTTTTTAAGGAAGTTAAAATCAATATGTAACACTACAATGTCCCAATGTTTCATTACACTACCACTCAAATGTTTTTGAATTTAAATGATTTTTTAAAAGTTTTTGAAAGAAGTTGCAGTATAGTAATAAAAATGCAGAAAAAACAATAACATTCTATCTATCTATCTATCTATCTATCTATCTATCTGTCTGTCTGTCTGTCATTGTTTTCATTATGTCACAAGATCCTTCAGAAATCATTTCAATATGCTGATTTGATGCACAAGAAACATATCTTATTATCATTGTTGAAAACAGTTGTGCTGCTTAATATTTTTGTGGAGATCCTTACACAGTTTTTTCAAGATTATTTAATTAATAAAAATTGCATGCATGCATTTTAATACCTCCTTGTTGAATTAAAGTTTAAATTTCTTTCAAAAAAAATAAATAAAAATAAATAAATAAAAATAAAAAAATAAACCTGATTCCAGACTTTTGAACTGTAATGTACGTCATTGCATTAAGCTCACACATTTTTTTTTTTTCCAGACAAAAAGAGGAGAGGGATAAATACATCAATAATGTTATATCATGTAGTAATTATATGTGGTAGTAGGACATTTGATATAATACTATTGACTTGAGTGCAGTAAGTTTAGTGTTTATATACAGTATATAATGTGTGTCAGTGTTTGAAGTCTTTCTGTTGAATTCAGGTGTGTACAGTATGTGTGTTACATGTTTCTGAGTCTACATTTACCTCACAGACTCCAGGGTCAGGAGATTATATGAGGATTATAATCTATCCACCCTTTCCTGGCACTCTAAATCAAGTTCATTCTCCATTTGGGCCATCTTCCAAAATGGTTTTAGAAAGGAATAATTTGAGGACCTGATTAATCAACCTCTTCAGTTTGTAAGACCAAAGGTCTTTGCAATGATGCCATTCCACAACGGCAGTGGTGTATAAAGTACCTGAATATGGAATGCCAATCCTGCCATATTTAGAAATAAATAAATAAGTAAATGTACAAAGAAATGTATAATAATTATTTATAATTTTATTTCCTTATTTATGTATTTTTTTCCACATTTATTTCCACTTTTATTTATTTTCACATTTATGTATTTATTTACGTATTTATTTCCACATTTATTTATTTCTACATTTCTTTGTCCGTAGGGTAATGAGGAGGGCGTGTTTTGCCTCAGGAATAGCAATCGAGCCAGAGTAGTCGAGAAGTAAGCTTTGAGGCCACAGTGACACCTTGTGGTGCCCAAACCAAATACAAGAAATGTAGCCTACATAACGCGCCTGTTGATAGTGTGTGATCAATGACTTAGATGGGCAATATGGCCAAAATCTTATATCACGGGTCAGTGGCGTAACTACTGACAGTGCAGGCAGTGCAGCCGCACGAAGTGACTATGTTAATATAAATATAAATATTAATAATACAATGTAAGTAGTGCCAAGATTCTTCACAGCAGTGAATAAATACATACATTCGCATATCTTGCTTGCATGCTTTGATGGTCTAGTGGTAGAACTTTTATCAAGCATTTTTGAGGTTGTGGGTTCTAATCCAACATCATATAGATTTTTTTTTTTCTCATTAAAACCAAAAGTGTTCATCAGTGATTGTTTATCAAGAGCTGGAACACGTTTGTGTGCATTTTGTTTTGTGCTTTTACCAGAATGAAGCGCTCGATCGTCTGTGTGAAGACTGTGCATTGTGCACTGATAACAGCGGCAACAAGCACTCGCCATGATTTCAAACACAGCACGTTCCAGCGATAGATCGCCTGCTATTTAACACACACCAACCAATTTCTTATCGAATAGAGATGTTTCTTTCTTTTAGGTACATCCCTGCGGCACCGCGAGATGTTGCAAAAAGTGATGGGGTCTTGGGGACACGTGCAAATTACGCCACCTGCAAATTACGCCTATTCAATAGGCGAGTACTTTGAGGAAACTATTAAAAATATTCCACAGAATGAATAGTCTTGTTTTATTTGTTGTATGTCATTTCCATATACATAGGTCTATGATAAATTGATAGGCTAATTATTCGTTGAGTTTCGGTTCAGTTTCACAGAGTCTCGCAGAGACGGCTGAAAGCGCACCCTGTTTATTATTAATTTTATTTTTATTTTACAAAAGTACAAGATTTCGTTTTTATTGTGAGTGTACACAAATAAAAGTAGACCATTTATAGTTTATAATGATATCTTGCACTAATCTGTATGGCCAAAAATAAAGGAGTAGGCTATTTTAAATTGTTTCCGCTGTCATGAAAAAAATCCATCAGAACGCGCCGGTGCATTCGTAGGCCAGAGGGTTAAAGAAAGCGTAGCATATTTAGTATCACAGGCCTATTTATGTTTCAATATTAGGCAATAATTTATATATATTTATATTTATATGGCGGAAGAGCACTTCGCAGCACGTCAACCTCGGCGCAGTAATATTGGTTCTGTTGATGGAAGTTAGAGGGAGAGGGGGAGGGAGAGTTTTCAGGAGTGATGATATTACTGCGCCGAGGTCGAAGTGCTGCGAAGTGCTCTTCCGCCATACATTATAGCTATCATTTTTTATCCGCTTAGAAAATCGCCACTGTTTATTTTGTGTCACCATACTTACTAGTGTAACTACTCATGTAACGTCTTTAAATAGGGAAAACACGGAAGTGTTTGGTAGCTTCTAAATTCATCTCTGTTTGGATCCTAAGGAATGAATGGTGCTAAGCTAAACGCTAGCATAATGGCGCTGAGCGCTAGAGCGATTAAGTGCATGCACTGAGATGGGAGAGGTACGTATCAACTCGTCTAAGTTGAGGGAAAAACATATTGGAATATGGAAAAACGGTGGCGTTTTCCTTTAAGGGGCTTTATGCAACACTTAATGGGCTTTAAGGGATACTTAAGAGAAATTCTAAGGGTTTATGACGCTTCACCTAAAGAAGCCCTTAAGTGTCATTTAAGGGATATTTTATGCAATGCCCTTAATTGTAAGGGAAACTTAAGGGCGATCTTAAGGGAAAATTACACTTAAGGTGCTTTATGCAACCGGGCACAAAACCTCAGAAATGCTTGACAAAAGTTCCACCACTAGACCACCAAAGCACACGATTCAAATTTGCGAATTTATGTATTTATTCACTACTGTGAAGAATCTCGGCACTACTTACATTGTATTATTAATATTTATATTTATATTAACATAGTCACTTCGTGCGGCTGCACTGCCTGCACTGTCAGTAGTTACGCCACTGACCCGTGATATAAGATTTTGGCCATATTGCCCATCTAAGTCATTCATCACACACTACTAACAGGCGCGTTATGTAGGCTACATTTCTTGTATTTGGTTTGGGCACCACAAGGTGTCACTGTGGCCTCAAAGCTTACCTCTCGACTACTCTGGCTCGATTACTATTCCTGAGGCAAAACACGCCCTCCTCATTACCCTACGGACAAAGAAATGTAGAAATAAATATATGTGAAAATAAATAAAAGTGGAAATAAATAAAAGTGGAAATAAATAAATGTGGAAATAAATACGTAAATAAATACATAAATGTGAAAATAAATAAAAGTGGAAATAAATAAATGTGGAAAAAAATACATAAGTAAGGAAATAAAATGATAAATAATTATTCATGTACTTATTTATTTTTTTACTTTGTACATTTATTTATATATTTATTTATATTCGCTTTTTTGCATTTCTTTGTACATTTATTTATTTATTTATTTATTTATTAATTATGGCAGGATTGGCATTCTATACCTGAAAGCCATACTCGAGTAAAAGTACGGATATCTTACCAAAAAATGAAGTTGAAGTCACCGTCTAGAATATTACTTGAGTAAAAGTCTTAAAGTATGTGATATTTATTGTACTTCAGTATGAAAAGTATTTTTAAAATCTTAAACGTACTTAAGAATTGAAAGTAAAAGTACAAGTAAATGCAAAATGGAAAAGAAGCAAATATATATATATATATATATATATATATATATATATATTAGGGGTGTCAACGTTAACGCGTTAACGCATGCGATTAATCAAAAAAATTTAACGCGTTAATATTTTTTAACGCAAATTAATCATGTGATTAGGTTTGACCCCAACTTCTTCCCGTCATCGCAGCGCGGAAGGTTATCTATCATTGTGTGATGAGGGTACAGTGAACCAGTGTTGTCAGGGCAGCGGCACAAGTGGGCTATTTTGAAAATACAATCGCGGGAAAAATTACAGAGCCGCGGGTTGCGGTTTTTTGGGGCTATTTTTATAATGTACCGCGGCCGCCCAAAGTGTATATAGACAAATGAAAATTAAAATAGATCCTTTTACTAATGTGTATTATAGTTGGAATGTATACCTGGCAACTTAAGAACGGAGAGACGGTTATAACATCACAAACAACGTGAGTTTCAGCAGAGCACGTTTAGGCTTTTACACAGCAGAAATAAACATGACAACAGCCACTATAGATTATATAAGATAATAAACACACGATTACGATAGGATATGGTTTGTATGTGATTTTCTTGAGATGAATGTGTACATCTGAAATGCTAATTTGTGCAGCGATATAAAAGGCTATAAAGAGCATATTTTAACAACAGTAAACGACCAAATTCTACATGTGATCGCAAAAGGAAGTTATTACAAACACTCGATGGTGGTATAAAGTGAGTTCTGAGTAAAAGTGTACTATTAATCTCATAAATTGTCTAATGAAGCATGATGCTAATATTAGCTCTAATGCACCTGCAGAACAGGTCCGATTCTTCTTCATAATGCATTTTGTCATAATATTTCACGTAAGGTCGCAAGAAAATGTTTTGTATTTATTTAGAAATACTTTTGATAATAGTTGGGTAAATGTATACTGGGATTGAAGCGATGTGGCTTGGTAAACGTTTTATTGCCAGTTTAAAGGCTGATAATGGCTGAATAAAAACAAAAGAATAATGATAAAAGAATAATAAGGATTATGTCTCATACCTGGCAGAGGTGTGAAAGGTTCTGTTTCCTTAAACTAGTTTGTCATGCATTTCATTTCAACACATTTACAGGTAAATCCTAGTATTTTAAATGTGCGATTAATCATGATTAATCACAGTCCAGGACTGTGATTAACGCGATTAAATTTTTTAATCGATTGACAGCACTAATATATATATATATATAAATGTTCATACAGCTTGAGTAGCAAGATTGTGTTCAGTTTTAACTCTTTCTTCCATTTTATATTTTTGGGTAAGAATAAGAAGCACTTCATCTGATACTTAGTGTCTTTTATTCCAACATAAGAAAATATATCTGGAATCTGCTTCTGAAATAGCATTTAGATGTATTTACACAGTTTATGTATCTCAGAGGGGACATGGATGCATAAATAGGCCTAATGTTTGGTTTTTAACATAAAACGTTGAATACTGATATTTGAAATAATTTAAAACATGAAAAAAATAGCAGTCGAAATGTGAAATTAAAACCGCCAGTAGGCGAGAGCAAGTGACTGTTAATGAGTGAGTCATTGAGATTCAACCGATTCATTCAAACGACTGATTCATTCAGAGACAAAGCATTTGGCTGTGTTAATGAGTGAATCACAGAATCATTTATTCCACCCATTCATTCAAAAAGCTGATTCATTCAATAAGTAAACACCATCCATTGCTCAGAGACGCAAAACAGTGCTGTGATCTTTGTTTGGAACTATTTTCATTGGCAAAATTGAGCAAAAACAAGCAATATTATTTCTAAAATGTAAGTCACATATTGCTTTACTGAACTTGTATAAAATGATTATTAAATGTGTTCATGATTTCTGCAGAAAAATGGTACTCTTTGTGTGATAGATAGATATAGAAGTTAACTATATTAAATTATATAAATATAAAAAGCATACAGAAGCATTTTTGCCGTCTATAATTTAGAATGCCTGGAATTTTGAATTTTAATAGACTTATAAATCAACGTGCGTGCACTCTGTGTGTGATTTGGTAATATAGCCGACTTGATAATGTCAGATCGCACATCATTACAACAACACTTACCATATTATCGCAGAAGATATACTGTATATCGCACACCCCAGACTCGACTTGAGTGGAAAATGAAATCATCCGCGGTTGTGCGTGCAGCCGCGCACTTGTTTGCATGAGCAAAGGTGTTTTTTTAGGAGTCTAACTTGCAGACGCCAGACCACTGATTCATTAAACCTGCTTTCTTGCAGTCTGTGTTCTTCTGACTTTATTTTGTAGTAAGTAACGAATGTATCAGAGTAAAAGTATACATTTTAATTAGGAAATATAGTGGAGCGAAAGTAAAAGTTAGCTGGAATATAAAAACTCAAGTAAAGTACAGATACTCTCAAAAATACTTAAGTACTGTAACAAAGTATTATTACTTCGTTACAATACACCACTGCACAACAGTCACATGGACAGTGGGAATATGTTGCCAATAGGACATTTGAATGTTAATATGCAATCAGTTGATAATATTAAAGCAAACATATTGTCATCAGTGGTGCTCTTATCATTTAGGCTGAAGTCCGTTTTGACTTTGTTTCTGTGTGATCTGAGGCGTAGTGAAGGCCCCATCCGCAGTATACATCACAATAAGCTAATTAGCAATATAATTAGCATTGTAATTACCAGCTGCAATAATTACTTTTATTTATTATGTTTTTAGTGTATTTATCTGGTCTAAAAAAATCATCTGGTTATTAGTCTGTTCTTTAATTTGGAATTTCAAGCCTCTAATTCTGTTGTTTTCTGCCCTTATCTAAAACAAAAAGCTTATTAAAGTGCATCAGTATTTTAGGATAAATAAGAATAACTCATTGTATACATGGCATCTGTTTTATATTGATATGTGTATGAAATGAGACAGACTTCACCTGGTAAAAAAAATAAATGTTAAAGCTATTTAACATGCTGAAATAAATCTACGCATTTCCTTTTTATCACTCACTCTCATGAAATCTGTTTTTCAGACTCTACACATTCCCCTTGTGTTTTACCCACAAACCCTTGTTTCTCTTGAAAGGATAGCATGGATAAATACACAATCTAATAAGAGCACAAGATGGATGATAATGCCTTTTTATTAACTTACGGAGTGGTTTGTTTGGGCAAATTGAAAGTCGTATTTTTCTCTCTAAACATCTAATTGGAGTTTTGACAGGTTTTACAATGAAATGAAAGTAGTTACTATGCTGCGGAAACAGCATTGTTTATAAAATTCTGAGTACGATACAAGCCTCTGACAGCACTGGTATAAAAAGATGCATTAAAAACGGTCACACAAACTGAATGTTGATTTGTCAAAGTGGCGAATAGGAGGCGTTTTTTAAAAGTTCATCAAAATCTTTGTTTGCGTTTCTGGTTTATGGTTTGGTGGTAAAATATGTACCCATAACTGTTCTGTGTCCTTACAGGCATCAACAGACAGCTATGTAAGAGTCTAGTGTGAACGTGCAAGCTAACCGTTGGCAAGAAGACAGTGACCCACAGGACTGAGACAAAACTGGAGCACTCAATATATCTTGAAGGTCAGTGTCACAGTGTACCATAATGCATCTATAGTTTACTAATGACTGTTTTACTGGCCAGTTACCTAAAAACAGTCAGCATAAAGGAGGTTTTCGGCTTGTAATTTTGTGTAGACTTAATTCATTGTGTAGTACTAAGAAAGAATTCTGCTGGCTGATGTTGTTTGTTGTTTATGCAAATTATACTTGTAAACAATGACTTGTTTTATGAATGCATGGTTTGATGGTATACCAGCACGTGTAATGGCTAGTTAAGCTGGATTGCCGTGGTTAGTGAATAGGTTGCAGGTTTTGGTGCTGAAATAACTCATGCTAAAGTAGCGTAACTATTCATTGGATTCGCCTTGCTGTGTTTTGTCAGTGAAGCAGATGAAGACACGACAATGTTTGGAATTGCCTCAGTTCGCCCAAAGCGCTAATGCTAACCACAGCTCATGTGGTAGTAGTGACTCTAAGCAATATTGAAGTCACACCTCTGGTTCTCGAAACAACTTAATTGAGTCACACACACGGAGAAGCCCAGCCATGTCATAATACCCAGAGGCCTTGATTAATTAAGCCCTAAAAGCCCAGGAGCGCTCAACGTTCACCAGGTGCCTGTTCATCTGCCACTAGTTCCGCTTCTAAACCCATAAATACAATCCTGAGACATAAATGCAACTTTATCTAGTAATAAAACATAGGAACTGGCGTGAATCATCCGAGCTTAAATATATTGAATATTTAATATAGTGAATATCTTTCTGCACTTGTATTAATTAGTTCAGTTTTGTTAACAAAAACTGTTCTTGTGTGAAAAGATCCTGAAATGATATTGTGATGTAATGGGTACACTGTTGTAATAGAAGTTTGTAAATTGCGTATGCTTTAGTCACGAAAGATTGTATTTATGGTAGTGTTGTAGTCAAGACCACCTAATCCGAGACCAAGTCGAGACCAAGACAATTGTGTGTTGAGACCAAGACAAGACCAAGACCAAGGCAGGTTGAGACTGAGTCAAGACCAAGACCAGACCAGCACTGCTCAAATTCATCTAAAGGATTCACATTTACTGCCTGAGAAATGCCTTATTTTTAATGATTCAAAAAATACAATAATAAGACTTACAGAGCTGTTACCAATCAAATGAAATCTCTAACAACAAAATTCATATTTGCACTGCAGTGGTGCACTGCACAGAAGCTGCGTCTGAATTGGTATAATTACAAATGCATAAATAATATTGAGAATAATATTAAAAAATTGTTTACTGAATGTTTTTATAAAAGCAATATATATATATATATATATATACATATATATATATTTTTTTTCCAAAACAGTTCTCTTGCTCTTGTGATATTGCTTAATCACATCATATTATAATATAAAAATCCACATCTTATACACTCAAGCACTTATACTCTCAAGCACTTTTTTTGGAACAATATCTTGAATTTTGTGGGTGTATGTATTAATTTTGGTGACATTTTTGACAGTCCCTCAATAATTTATGACCCGGCATAACAGTATATCCCACTATGGGGCCTCCACAAACTTCCAAGAGGGCCTCAAGATGACTTAAAATTGTTTCAAATAAAACAAAACAAGCATTAAAATGAACTAAAACAGGTAAAAATCAAAGATATTTCTTAGTATTTGGTTATTTTTATAATGAATATACATCTTTCTAGTCATGCTAAGCTCTAAAATATTTTGGGTGAGTGGAGGTGGGCCTTTAAATAATGTTGTGGACAATATCACAATATCAAAAAAAAAAAAAAAAAAAAAAGAACATTTTGAGATCCACTGGTATAAATCAAATTATTTATTTTTGTTATTTAGTTATTTAATTAGTTATTGATTGCATTTGAAGCAGGAAGTTTTACATCCAATCACATTAATGATGGTTGTAAATAAATCAGACAATTTAGTGATATCCCTGCAGTTGTGGTCTTGACCGGTCTTGAAACAAAATCCCGAGTCCTCTTAGTCTGAGACCAAGACAAGATCGAGTACAAATGCGGTCGAGACCGAGACAAGACCAAGACCATCAAAAAATGGTCTTAAGACCGGTCTCGAGCACTACAACACTAATTTATGGCATGACTTGCACATTCTGACTAGCATTTAGCTTAGTTCAAGTTCACTTTTGTGAGCTTGTTGTAATATTATGTTTATATTTTGTATATATATGATTATTCTCATATGCATAGGATGCGTTTGGGTGAGTTAATTAACCCGCTATCAAAGCACTTCATTAAACCAGTGTTTATGCTGTTTAGCTTCAGTTTACATTTCAGAATCCCTGACATTATTATATATGATTGGATTATTTGAAACTATCATATTTTTTATATCATGTTCTTATTATTCATAAAGAATTATAGTTAGTGTATGGTTGATGTTTTTTCTTGGCAATTTTTTTGTCAGCAGTAATTTTTTGTCAGCAGGTTTAATTAAACTATTTTATTTTTGATGTGATGAACACCTTTTAGTTGTTGTTGAATTAAAAAAAAGAGTAACACTAGTTTTTTAGAGACCAATTCTCAAAACTAGTTGCTAATTTGCATGAATATTGCTAGAATATTGGCTGTTTATTAGTACTTCTAAAGCAAATATTAATGCCTAATTCTGCATGACCATATTTTAAATCCATTAATCCTACAGATACCTAAACTTAACAACTACTTTACTAACTATTAATAAACAGCAAATTATGAGTTTATTGAGGCAAATGTCATAGTTACTTAATAGTAAGAACAGTAAGAAGGTCCACAAACTAAAGTGTGACCAAAAATTCATTTGAAAAATCACTGTTTTTGTCAACAGTGATGAGACCAAAAAGTGCAAATCATGATGAAAATAAAATGTTTTTAATTAAAATATACTGTTGACAGCGCAGGATATAAACTGTACATGTACAATGTTTTTGAAGAAGAAAAATCTAGAAAGAAAATGATTGTTTCAGATAATCCAATAATAGTCAATAATGTCTGGGATTCGAATTCTGGAGCTGAAGCTGAACAATATATGAAGCACTTTTTTGTTGGTAATTTCATTAACGAGATTAGCATGACAGAAAAAAACAGCCTATAAGGACATTCTTTTCCAGTATTTCTGTCCTTCTGGGCATCTCACTGGTCCGGCAGGTGTTGTACTCCTTAACTAGTCATTGAGGAGTCATCACCTAAACCAGTGCTTACAGCCTCCCAATTCCCTCTAATCCAAAACAAGCAGATTTAGCCAGCTCTCTAGACCGCTCTCCACAAAACAAACACACCGGCCCCCTGCAGACTGCACCAATGCCCTCCTCCCTCCCCTCGCACCCCTACTGCTCGATGCTCGGTTAGCCAGGCTAAGTGAATAAGGAGAGGCAGGTCTCCATGGGTAACGGCTGCCATGGAGGCACCTGGCAGGAGAGCGAGAAGGATGCTGCGAGAGCCAGCAGGCGCACGCAGATGAGCAAGGAGATTTGGGGGCCGCGCTCTGCGTCTTGCGTCCCGCTCCCCTGCCGTTCAGGGGGTGGTCACCCCTGCCAGAGGGTGCGTCTGCCAAGAACTGAAGAATGTTAGCCCTGCGGCCCTGTGAGTGGGAATGAGCAGAAAATTGAAGTTAACAAGCATGCCGTATGCTAAGTGGTGACGAGAGTCCCCAAGCTTTCCGTTAGGGCCCCGGTCCAGCTTCCATTCTCCTCGTAGAGTCGCTGCCAGCATCCGTTGGCCCTGACTGCAGGCTGGAGGTGACCGGCATTATGCGTCTGTAGGCAAATTAAGACATCATGATCTCATGTATACTAGATTCCTGTGATGCAGACGGATATAAAAGATGGATTTGTGCTGTTAGTTAGTAGTTTTAGTATTAGGGAAAACTTGGATTTTTGTGTATTTTATTATCTTTGTCTTCACCACCACTGAATATTTAATACTATAGCAGAAGAAATTATATTTTACCTGATTTGTGAATGCGAGTTTGCAGGAAAAAAAGAGATCATGTACTGTGAAATAATAGCAAGGAACAATAATGACCAATGTAGTTTGACTCTTGTGAAACAGTTGTTTTTAGTGAATCCAAGACGTGTAGTGCGTCCAGTGTTGTCCAGTTCATGAACAAATGACTCTTATGAGCCAATTCTTTTTAATGAATCAAAACATACAGCACTAACACAATCTGGGTTTCCATTACAGATTTGCACAAAACTTTTGCGATATTTTATAAATGTTGATAAAAAAAAACCTATTGTGAATTGACGGCATTTCCATTTACTACTGTTATGCGTCTAAAATGTAAATTATTCCTTTTGCGATAAGTCATGGCGATGGATGTTTTTAGGTTTATGTATGTTGCAGCCACCGCACTAACCATTATTTTTAATCAAAGGGGATGTATGCGTGTATCTTTAGCGAAGCAGTATGGAGAGCCGCTTCTGTGACGCTTCTGAAATGTGCTGCGACGTGGCTGGTATAAACGCAAGCATTGACTAGAGTGGCCGCGATCAACTCCGGTGGCTGTGTCAGAGCCATAATGTGCTGCAGATGTGTGCAGTAGGTTATAGTACATTAAAGAATGATCTTGTGACGTACGTACACCAAATGACCTGTATATGCGAAAAACTGTTTCCATTGCATTTTTGCGATATATTCCTTTTTCAAATTGCCTGAAAAACCAACTCATGTGAGCGTAAAAACGTTTTTTTTTTTTTGAGATTTATGGGAGTTTTAGCGAAATTGACATGTTTCCATTGGTTGTATTTTTAATTCGCAGTTTTTGAAGGGTAATGAAAACGCAGCTAGTGTAGACACAAACAAATAGGTTCACAAAAAATGACTTTTAGGAACTGGTTGTTTTTAATCAATCAAAAGATACAATGTAACCAGTGTTTTCTGAAACTACTTTTATGAATTGGTTGTTTTTAGCGAATCAGAAACATACAGCACAATCAGTGTAGTCTGATTCACAAACAAGTGACTCTTATAAACCAGTTGTTTTTAGTGATTCAAAACATACAGTGTGACCTGTGTAGTCTGTTCCTAAAGCCAGTTCTTTTGATGGATAGTTTGAAAAGATGAGTTTGAATCAGTATGAAACACTATAATGCTAAGCAGTAGCAGAGATTTAGCAGAAGCATCTCTTCATTGTGTAACTAAAATGGATATTATAACTTAAATATACCCAAAAGAATTAAAATCAAACCTGAATTTAATCAAACTGAATCAATTTAAATCGCAAATTGAATTTAATCAAAACCCCAACTCAATTATTTTGAAATGAAATGCTCAAAAGTCACATAAGGGTTTCCACATTCTTTTTAGTGTACTTTGACAGTGAATACATAGGTATTGTGCTTTTTTTTTTTTTTTTTTGAATATGAAACAATTGAAATACGAGGATTTTATCTTGCACCTCTTCCAAGCATTGTTCTTTTGGGAACAATTACCTTATTTTTGCACAATGGCCTGATATCCTGTTTTTCGGCCAAGGATATTATGCAGGACCACCGTGGTTGCGGTCAGTCACATGCCACGCATGCATCCTCCTGTAGCGGGCCGCCCCACCTCCTCTCCTTTATGCTGCAGTGTGCAGCCCAAGGGAGCGCTGTGCTCTATGTGTATAATAAGGGTAGCAGATATAATGAAGGTCATTGTAATCAGAGCTAATGTGCCAGGGAGTCGAGACACTTCGGCTTTATTCGAGGGTTAGGCCCAGCACTGCTGGCCCGGGGGGAGGAGGCTGATAGTGTTATCAGAACTAACCTGCCGCTAATAACGACACGCTCCTCTGTTCGTTTCAGCATCAGCCTGAACTTTCACTGATATCTACAGTATGGAAGTAGGGAAGCGAATTGAGCTACTGAACGCTTTACATCTTACTTAAATCCTCTCCCTAGGTGTTTGAAGGTGCACTGTTTCCCCCTCTGTTTATTATCAAACAGCAGAAGGAACGTGCCCAGTCTGCTTGATGTACACTTAAAGGAATAGTTCATCTTAAAATGAAAACTCTCTTATTATTTACTCATTTACTTTACATTACAGGTTTGGCGATGAGTAAATGATGAGAGAATGTTCTTTTTTGCCTGAACTAGTCTATTATTGTTCAGACTGGGAGGAAGTGATGTTAACGCTCATTTGTTTTGATCTGAACGATGCAGAGTAAGCCAATAAATAAGAGCCTGCTTTAGAAAGTGAGGGTACCTTTGCCCTTTTCCCTTTCCTCAATGTTCTAACTGAAGTTAAATGATGGTGTCCCACAGCGTGGTATCATGGTCTGAATGGACCCCTAGGTGAATGATATATGAGATTTCTTTTGTCATTGAAATCTAGGCTGTATGGATATTAGAATGCTCTTTGTGCACTTAACTCGTATGCTCTCGCAGTACAAGCCTTTGAACTTATGCAGATATGTTTTTATAGAACAATGTACATTTGCATGCGTCCCCTTCAGTAGTAATTTTATTGAAATTATTTACATTGAAAAAGTATTTTGTTAGGTAACCTAAAAATATGCTGACATCACGTTATACCAGTAAATGTCATTTTTAAGGGTCAGATGAGGTTGACTGATAAATTTTCATTTTTTTTTTTTTGTTTGTTTGTTATTTTTACAGTGCAGTTTTTTAACAATAAGGATGGCACAAGGCAACTGTGAGTTTTAATATAGTGTTCAAAACTTATATAATATGTAATATATGTAATAATAAAATACATCTAGTTTTTTTATGATATATAATATTATTATTGATTCAGATTATTATAAATATTGTTTTTGTTAATAATTATTTTATATGAATTATTTAGTAAATAATTAATTATTTAATTATTTATTAAAATATGCTTCTTTGTGATGGGACCTGTAAAAAGATAGATAGATAGATAGATAGATAGATAGATAGATAGATAGATAGATAGATAGATAATTTTAATATTAATAATAATAAACATTTTTTTTATTCTGTATATAAATATATAATTTATAAATAAGAAACGATTTTACTTAAAATATATTTATATTGTATATATTTATGTTTATTATTTTTATTGTTTTGTTCATAAGGATTTAATAATTAATTATTTATTCAAATAAGCTTCTTTGTGGTGGGACCTGTGAAAATGTTGGCAGGGCAAGTGGGAAAAAAAAAATCTTTATTGTTGATTCTTGAGTTTATTTGAAAGCTTTTTGAAACGTTGAATGAGCGCATTACTGTCTTCCAATCTTTTATTCCTCAGTGTTCCTACAAGAACATCAAACTGTACATTCGCCATGAACTCATGCGTCTTCAAAAAACAGGGGATTTCCTGCTGACAAGGCTCATAAAAAAGGATGAAAAAGAGATTGGCAGAGGCCCTAGTCTTCCACTTTTCATATTTCCCTTTTAAAAAGTGGCGCACTGGTTCTGTGAGAGACATCAAAGGGGCCGAAGAAGGGCCAGGGAGCCTCTATTCACTTTTCCACCTCCATAAAAGCTTCCCATATCTAACCCCTAGTGACTGGCTGGCCCTATCATTCAAATGTCCCAGCACTCTTTGTGGCTTCCCCAGGACCACAGTGAAATGATCTCTTTTGTTGCGCATCATTAGTTCCATCTGTTGTGAGAGCCTGGCTGTCTGTTCCGAGGGCAGGCCGACGTGATGGTGGCCGGGGGCGACGTGAAAGGGCCGCGTCCCCGCGACTCGTGTCCCGACCTCGTCCTCCTCATCCTGGAACATTGATGCTCCCTTTCTTTCCCTCCCTCTCTCTCTCTCCTCACAGATGACACTCTGTCTGTCACTGCTTACTTATTTATGCATCCGGAGGAAGGCAAAGCAGCTTGTGCACATTTTATTAAAACTGGGCTTTTCTTTTTCTGAAACAAAAATATAAGCGCATTTTGGCTGAGAGATGGAGACTAGCTTATATATGATGATGTCATGGGAACAAAAAATCTGTTTAATAAAACTAATGCAAAATAGAGTTTCATGGCCATTAAAGAATATTTATAGCCACTGGCCAGTGAGTTTTCGTATGCATGGTAGTATATTAGACAAGAAGGGCATACGGTGATAAAAAAAAAAAAAGAAAGAAAAAAAATCTGTTATTCCTCCGAAGCTCGTGGGCGGATGCAAAGTGAAAAGAGATACAAATATTGTCCGTGTTTTCACAACACTGTATTAAAGTAGCTTTGGCTTGTGAATATTCATGAGGATAATGAAGTATCAACATAAAGCTGGACAGCAAAATTGTACTCCAAAGTCAAGAGGCAAACGTCTCAATTATTTGGTACATAACTAAAGGCTTATGCAAATGTGCAGTAAAAACAAAATTAAAACGGCTTTATTCATATTAATGAATTCAACATCTGTTTAATCTAATTTCATGCTGTGTAGGAAAAAATGAACCATTTTAGTTCCATAAACTCTGTCCGTTTTGTGTTCGTATAGGTGGTCACCGGCATCTTCCAGTTTGGATTTTTCTTGCATCATGGTGTCTGTGATGCACCAAACAGATGTAACATTTTCTCTTGGCAAGGAAATATTTTATTCATGATTTACATGAATGATAAATCTTGTGAAAGTCTTAGTGCTGATGGGCATACGCAATTTAACATCTGTCTTCCTCAGAATAATTAATAGAGCAGCAGAACACAGGGGACTGAGGACTCTTCTTCTTGTTCACTTTCTGTAATTATTGTCAAAAACAAAGCAAGCCTAGATTTGCATCTTGCAGTTGACTCGCTGTTCTCTTGCCTAACAAAACAACTTTTAAAGAAGTGATTTCCAGATTTACTCAATGTGGAACTTCTGTTTGGATGTTCTTTCTAGCGTTGTTATATTTTAAAACAACAGTTTCATTGTTCTATTTTTTTAAACCCTCAAGATGTGTTTGAGAACATTTAGGAATCTTTATATATATTATTTATATTATATACAGATCGTCCTCTATAAAAAGTATTAAATATATATATATATATTTTTAAATTAAATATATAATGTAATATTATTTATTATAATATTAAATATATTTAATAATTGTATACATATAATTAATATATAATAGTATAAATATTATTTAAGATTAATTTAAGGTGTTGTGTTGTTGTCAAGTGAAAGTGGTACTTTAAAACAACGGTTTATCTTCTTTTTCAATTTGAGCAGTGTATGAATCAGATTTATACTTCATGACATTTACAAATTTTTTAATTGATTATTTGTATTAAATAGTCTTACATAAAAAGTATTAAAATATTTAAATATATAATAATATTTAAAAAAAAATATATAATATTGGTTATATTTTGTTATTATGTTTTAGTTCCCATTAGGATACATTTTTCAGGGAGCCACAATATAAAATGTGAGTTGTAGTAAGTTCATTTATTTTTCTGGCACCCCAAACATAAAAGAGTACAGTCTGTCTCTGTAGAACAGAAGGGTTAAAAGAAACACTGGTGATGGCTTTAACCGTTTAAAGTCATGCGGTTTGTCGAGGCTGCTACCACACCCGTTCTCTCTGAACACGGTCCCTGGTGTTTGAACAGGATTGGCTGAGGTCCATCTGGCTGCGAGTTCAGCTCTCTCAGTGCTGTTCGCGATGATGGGCCCAAGGCTGGTCTCTTTTGAAGCGAGCTGCGAGTCGACTAGGCCGGTCGTGTTGTAGCCCGGCGGTTTCAGTCCAAGCTGCGAGCCGCAGAGGTCATCTGATATGACCTGACTTCATATGTAACACTTTGGTCTAAAAGTGAGCTAATCCTTTCCTGTGGGATCAATGTAGCGTCTGGCTAATGCTCACAGAGCCGAAATAGAGGGAGAGAGAGAGTGAATCGAAACACGCGGTCTGCGCTCTGGCTTCAGGACTCGACTCTATTGGATAAATGACTCTGTTTCTATCGCCCTGAGTGACACCCCGTTGCCCGAGAGCCAAAGTGCTGTATTTGTTGGAGCCATTATGAAATAAAAACCTAGAGAAAAAGGGTCACTATTTGGTTTGAATTGATTCCCTGAAAACTCCAGCAGTGAATATGCTTTCATTTTGATGGTATTACCACTGACAAAATGTGTTGTGTCAGTTCCACCTCTCCATTACTTTGTCCATTAGGGTGAAACTGGCTGATTTTATTTCTCACACTCTATTTTCTGTGATAAAATGGAAATTCAAAAGCTTATTAAGTTCTGAGTGACATCTATATCGGGCCGCGAACGGGAAAGTAAGTCGACTATATCTAGTTTCAGTTCATTTTTGCTCAATTTCCCTCTCGTGATCAAATATTTCACTTTTCAGGAGGGTCCTAATGGGAGTGTCAGGTTCTAGTGGGCTCTCCTTCCTCTTTCCCTCCCATTACCAGCCATATGGCTGTTTCAAATTTCTACCTGTCAACAACCAAAGAGCAGGTCTCAATTTTAACTGATTTCTTTCCCGCCGCAAGAACTTTAGCACTGAGTGAAAGCACTTCCAGCACAAAATGGGATGTTTAAATGCCCATATCAATTTATTCTGGAAAGCTAGAATTTATGTTAAGACAGACTGTCTGCCTGATTCAGTTCCTGTCTTGTGTGTGTAATTTATACATGTACAGTATACCATGCTGTTGACTAGAAATCGTTTTCTTCAGATACTCAGGCTGTTTAAATATGTCTACGCTTCATAACGACCAAGCCACGGCTGTCTCGTACACCAAAGTAGGAAAAATATCAGCTTTAAAGTTCCCTATGTATTACATTTGTTTTCTCTTTCCTTAAAGAGCAGTTTACCCATAAATTAGAAATGTGTCATTATTTCCTCTGTTTTTTCCAAACCAGTATAATGTTCCTTTGTCAAATTTTGGGGAAATAGTTACATGGAAAATGCAAATGGATCCACTACTTCAAAAATTTCTCCTTTTGTGTTCCAAAGAAGAAATAAAATAATGTGTTTGGTGCGAAATGTTTCTCATTCTTTTTAATCTTTATCCATCAATACTTTTTGTCCATTTACTGTTGGAGTACAAACATTGACTAAAAGTCCACCTACAAATGAAAAATCGATCATCATTTACTCACTCTCATGTTGTTTTAAAAAGAACATTGGGTCCCATTGACTTTAAATTCATGGGCATAAAACACTTTTAAAATATCTCTTTGTGTTCCACGTTTAAAGGAATATAGATCATCCAAAAATGAAAATTTGCTGAAAAATGTACTCGCTGTCAGGTCACCAGATGTAGGTGAGTTTGTTTATTCATCAGAACAGATTTGAAGAAGTTTAGCATTGTCACTTGAATGGGTGCCGCCAGAATGAGAGTTCAAACTCATCTACATCTCGGATGGCTTGAGAGTGAGTAGATTTTTACTTGCTCAGAGGTGTTCTTTCAATAAAACAAACTCAGGTGATGCTTCACCATGCAGGGCAGGCCGTCCCACAAAACTACTGCATGCTCCCTCATGCTACTAAAACTATTTCCCAGAGGTTGGGAGTTTACATTATTTTGGGTTTTTTATTTAATCTTGTTGGGAGGGTCTGGATTTTTTTATGGAGTGAGGCGTATAGCAGGCAAAATGAAAGGGTATATTTATTTAAACTTCAAACATCTGCTTAATATAATCTGTATGGCAGGTCATGCCAGTTTTAGCCCCTGCACACAGAGGCATGTTGAGACTTTGGCTCTTTCAACAGGTTTTGTATTAACTGAAGTGATCGGTCAAATCATAAATCAGTGTTAGAAAAAGACTTCTTAGATATTTTAGTGCTCAGTTGACCGGGCTGAGATATGTATATGAAATATACACTGGAAAAAGGGTCTTGGAGTGGGGCTCTCTACCTTCTGACCATCATGCTGCCTTGCTTTTCAAATCTATTATTATATAACAGATCTAAAAGAAACCAATAAACGCTGTATCAATATGAAAAGCTGCATTTGGAATCTCTCTTGAATGATTTACTGCGTTTGCTTTTCATTTTGCACTAAAGATGTTAAATGTTTTCTTTATGCCTTGATCAACTGCAGTTTGTTTGTGCAAAGAGTAATAACTGTTGTGTTAATGTTTTTTTTTCATTTGTATGATTTATTTACTTATGAAAGGCCAAATGTTTGTGTGCACACTGACATTTCACTGAACCCGCTTTTCCTTCAAAGCCGAAGTTTTTTTTTTTTTTTTTTTTCCTTTTTTTTTTTTTTTTTTGCACCATCATATGAAGATAATTGTACTTGGGCCAAGAGTGTATTGGACCATTAAACCACTGCCTCTCCCAGTAAAGCAATTCTCTTTTGTGTAAATGCATTGGAATTACTTTCAGGGGGCGTTGCAGAAGGAATATGTGAAAGGCTACTTATACTCCTAATGATTCTTTGTCCTTTTAAAAGTCATCAGGCACATTTATAAGTGGATATGTACAAGGGAAGAGTTGCCCCTGGAGACTGAGGTCATCTCTGCCTCCTTATCCAAGGCCAGGAAGTAAGTTTGCGTGAATGGACCTCTGCCAGCAGAGGTTGGTCATATTGGTAATGGAGGCTGTCCATCTGTATTCTGGCACATGGGCTGTAATGACTGAGGTGAGAAGAAGAGAGCGTCAGGCTAACACAATAGAGATGGAGAGCCGTGTGCAGTGTAAGCGTATTTTGATGGAAATGTTTCATAATGCAGTCTGGCAAAATAATTTTCATGGGAGTGTCCCACAGAATCATAATCCTGCTTTGGTCATTTTCAAAAGCGCTTTATTATGGTATGTCTTCTGTGGCTTTTGCAAATGTTGCCTCAGAAAATGACTAAGATTCGAAAAATGCATGTATATAGATAAAACTAACATAAGAGATTAAAATTTTCTTTAAAAATGTTGAAATACATTTTTCTTAAAAAAGATTTATTTTTTAAAAATATTTAAGAAATGAAAAATCTAAATAACATGAAATCAGTTTTTAAATATAGATCATTTTTACCTTTTTTAATCTAAATCTGGAGTCTAAATTGATTGCAGTCTCACATAAGTGGCTTGAAGTTTATTTTTTGACATTTTCTATCCACATGGCTGGTTCCAATTAAGTAATTAGTTCATGATATCTTTCAGACAGAACTTTTTGTGTGCTCAACACTTTAAAAAATCTTCAGAATCACTCCGGCTATTCTGAAACTTTCATAATTAAACATAACTAAAACAGAGTGATATGCAAGTTAGAGCAGCAGCAATTTTTTATATTTAAAAATTATTATTATTATTATATTTATATAAAATGCTAGCATCTAAAATGAACTTTTTGCTTATTTTTAGATGCAAACCATTACGCTTCATGTTTAAAAAAGCATACATCCTGTAATCCTGTAAATTAATTATTATTTGATGCTGTTTGGAATTATCAGAGGAATAAAGAGCAGAAAAAGCATCAGAAGACATAAAATACTTTTCAAGGACTGATAGAGACACACGTGGAGTTCATTAAATTTTGCTGACATTTTAGCGGCTAAATGGCAGATAGTTACTGTCTCTGGGGGCTGCAGGCTTTTTCATATCCTTCCCCCAATGTCACTCCCCCAGCTCACCGTAACAGAAGGAAGAAAGAAAGAAAGAAAGAAAGAAAGAAAGAAAGGATTGTGAGTGTTCATTGGGATTTTTTTCCCAGCTGTGGTTTTAACGGCTGTGTGTGTTGTTTTTGTGGTTTGAGCGACATCGGACACAACAGGCGGCAGTGAAAATTGTAGGTGAATAGGTCTATTTGAGTTGAAAATTCAAGGAGAAAGGAATCCATCTGGATGATGAATAATTTAGATGGCTCAAGTTGGTTCCTGTTGCTGTTGTGTTTGTGCTGTCTCTCTCTCTCTCTCCTCCTCTGCAGACACAGGCCCCCCCCTCAGCCGACACGAATCTGGAGGCTTGTTCTTGATGCTCTGAGGTTACACATGCCACTGTACGTGTGGGATCGAGCCACTAAACAACACAAGGAATTTCATACACAAAATCGGCCACATGGAATTTTTTTCACCCAGGAGTGTCACCCTTAATTCTTAACATTTTGATTTGCCTTGAACCCTGCTGTCTTACTCAATATGTATGAGATCACATGTAGAACATGTGCAAGTTTTTTTTTCCTCCTGTAAAGCGACAACAGAAACCATAAATGTGGGCTCCAAAACTCTGAGACCACATTGAAAATTTCAGATTCAAACTTTGAAATAACGAGAAATTTAAATTAATTTAAATTTAAGTAAAATTACAATTTAATATTAAGTTATTATTTTTTTTTTATATTATAAAATATAAAAGAGAAGACTTTGTTACTACATACTTATTATATTTATATTAATTTAGAGAAATGCAAAAAATATAATCATTTTGACTAGTGGTTCAAAGGTTTTAGACCCACCTGTATATGACATATATGTTTTCATACCATATGTTAACATCCATTAGTGATCATTTAGGGGAGAGAGAGAGAACTAGAGAGAGAGAGAGAAAACATCTTTATGCTTTTATTCTAAATAATAATACTTCATTATTCTACTATTACAATGTAAAATGTAAACATGTAATATCAATGTAATAATAAGAGTATAATAGAAAAATAATAGAATAGAATAATAATAATAATAATAAGAAACAAGTAATTTAATGTAATAAATGTAATAATTTACTTATAATAATTAGTTATTAAATAATAACTGTCATCATTAACACTGCTATGTAAAATATAAAAGAAACAAAGGAATTTAATTTAATAAAATGTAATAAATGTATTAATTTACGCTAATATATGCTAATATATATATTTATATATAGATATATATCTATATCTATATATAATTATTATTATTATTCTAAATAATAATAATAATAATAATTTTCATAATTGACCTGCTATATACTTTATAACTGCATACTTATTATATTTATTTATGATCTACGTATTTATGATTCTGTACTGTTGAATATAAAATTGATATTAAAATTAGACAAATGCCAAAAAAAGAAGCATTTTGACTAGTGGTCTCAGACGTTGTAGACCCAGCTGTATATGACGGATATGTTTGCATACCGTATGTTAACATCCATTAGTGATCATTTAGAAGAGGGGGAAAAAACCCCAAACATTTTTATGTTTTTCCAGGATTGACAGAAGTAAAGAAGTTCATCAACCTGAAAAAGATCAAAATGCTAATTAGAAAACAGAAGCGTGTTTCTGCCGCAGCGCTGGCGTGTAAAGGAGCTTACGGCATTTCTCTTTTAAGAGGAGCTGAATGAGATGGGGGTGTTGGGAGGGTTGATGTGACAGGCCCGTGGAATCCCAACCTCTCTCTCCTGGCGCCTCGCACTAATCAACCCCTGTAATTTATGCAAAAAAATATGATTTATATTTAATTTCACTACACTTGCATTGTTAATTTGAGATGTAATTAACGCGTCGCCACGGCAACTAATTTCTCAATGCCGTAAATTATCGCCGCCTTTTCATCAAAATTCAGTTACTTTGGCTCCTGTGTGCAATGTACTGATGCAATTAGGTTACCAGGGCAACCCAAAAGTGTTCATTTTCTTTTGTATAATTGCAATGAGGCAGAAGTTTTTATAACCGAGAGTCATGTTGAGGTTTTTAGCAAACAAAGAGCACATACACATTATAGCACCTCTACAAAAGGGACGTGGTACAACAAATATGCCCTCTGCCATTTCTCTCCCCGCTCTTTCTCTCTGTCTCTCGCTCACACGCGGCGTATAATCCAATGCGTTGACTTTACATCTATATCTGATTAAGTTTTCCCCTTTGGGCTGTGTCTCTTTTTCTCCAAGTGAGGCAATCTGTTTGTCAGATGTGCATGGATCTCGCCTGGCCTGCATGTATATCAGGCGCATATCTCTAGCACATCTCCTCCACCCTTCATCCTTTTGTTCCCGGCTGGAATATTTTAATGAAGTGGATCTAATTTGCTCTCAAGACTGAGGCCACCAGCACGCCTCGCACGGAGCATGCCCGGTGGTGAGGAGTAAATGGGCATGAGTCTCGTGCCAGTCTGGCCCGTCTCCTATGCCCACTCATGCCTGCAGCCTCTAACCCCCCTCCCTCGACGCTCCATAGAGACAAAATACCAGGTCATTGGCTTCTAAGCTCTGCTTAACTGAAAAGGTAATTCAGTTTTTAAACAGGCATTTTGAGTCTTTTTGCAGAAATTTTGAGTCTTTTTTTTAATGTCAAGCAGATATCACAGAGCAAAAAGTATTTTTTGTCAGTGTCACAGTTTTTCTACTAAGCTTCTACTAAGATCTTCCCTAAACAAGATGCATTTACTTTACAAATGTGCACAAGGTAAGAGTTTTTAGAGAATATATTTTGAATTAATTAGATTTTTTTCAAAATATATTCCTGCTTATGTTTAAATATATAAGCAGGCATTTTTTTCACATGTTGGTTTTCGTTTTGTTCCTGTTTTCCCTTATTTGGTTATTTTCCTGTGCTTGTTAAGTTAATTTGATTACTCCACACCTGTTTCTGTTCTCCCTGATTACGTTCAATGTGTTTATAAATCCTGAGTTCTCCCTGAGTTTTTGTCCGTTCACTCATCTTTTATGTTGTGTATTCCGTCTCCTGGATTTCATTTATTAAAACTAATATTATTTACCTACCTCAAGTCTCCTGCATCCTTCCCACGCCACACAACCGTGACATTTTTGTGTATTTTTATCATCAAATATTATACAAGAAATATTTCTTTTGTCTACTACAGTCATCCTTAAAACAAGATTAATTTAAGAGTTTTTAGAGAATATGTCTTGATTTCGTTTTTTCTTACACCACTAACAAGCACGTATTTATAAGTATAAATCTCTGGTATAAACGAGAAAAGTATGCAACATTGCTTAACAAAAATACATATTCAAAGATAAATTTGCTTATTTGTAAGCAGCCATTTTTAGTATTTTAGCATATATTGTTATATCACATTGCAAAAAAACAAACAAACAATATTTGTCCTTTTTGTACTAAAATCATCCTTAGAACCAGATGAATTTAATTGACATATAAATAATTATTTTCCTTACGCTAACTAATTTTTATATAGTAGGTTTATATAGAAGTATAAACTTATTGTATAAATAAAAATATACAAAATTACTACTTAGCAAAAATTCATTTTCAAAGATCATTTTGCTTATTATATTACAAATTATTTAATTCAATAAATAATAATAATAATAATAATAATAATAATAATAATAATTAGAGATTTCAAAGTCAAATTAAGTAATATGTTTAAAATACTAACATTTAACCTTAAATAAGGTACAAAGGTATACCTTTTTGAAAGGGTACTGCTCAAGTGACAACTTTTGTACATTTTTTTTTTTTTTGGGAGTATATTATTAATATATTTCTTTTAAACAATGATTTTTGGCAGTGTATCCACATGTTCAGACACAGCTGTAGTTTGTCTCCGAAGCCGTGCTGGCCGAGAACCAACAGCCAGACCAGCTCTACTTTTCTTAACCTCATAATTAGCTTTGGTTTTCCTTTCTTTCCTCCACATTCTCAACAAGCTCTGTCAGCGTTGTTTATCCAGCTAAACCAAAGTTAACATTGTTTTAGTAAAGAATAAATACTGTATTGGTATTAGCATATTTTCCCATTAAACCTGTGTGTACACATTCTCTAGCTGGGTTTTAACCTGATCACAAGAACATATTCTCTTTACAAGATCTTTATTTTCCTTTCGCTCAGTCTCCCAAAGCATCGAACGCAGCTGTCAAGAGTAACCTGGACATGTACTTAACACCCTTGATATTTCTGTTCTGTTTGATTCCGTGTGATTTTACCAAGGGATTGACTTGCCGTATCCATGTCTCAAAGTGAGCAGGGATTGGGAAGGGGGGTTAAAGACGTCTTCCCCTGCTCCATTGTTCCTGCTGACAGCAAACAAGCGATTACCATCATTCACAGAGACAGCGCATTGCGAGAGGAAAGAGGCGATGGCCTCCCAGGACCCCCCTCGAAAAACGCGACCCCTTTAAAAGCATGTTCCACACCACACCGGTGACACGTTAGATTTCCAGCATGACCGATCTCATGCCGTATCTTTGCTACTGAAGCCCAGTACTGAGAGACGAGCGAGCCGAGGAGATCTGTTCTTGTTTGAATGAAGTGGCTACAGCATAATTACTACTGCTACGTTTTGCTCTTTGATCAAATGCTGTTGTTCTTTATGCCTGACATTCTCTCCATATGTGTCAAAACATGCAAAAGCCTCTTTCTGCATATTACTCATGAGATTTAGCAGGGTTTTCACTTTTGTTTGGATTGTTTCAAAGGACTCTTGATTCAGTTTCATGTTAGAAACCGGTCACTGTTTTTGAGTAAAGGCAAAGTCACCTGAATATTCGAGAGACTTCCTTTATGAGTTGATTTGAGACTTTTTGAGACTGATTTGAGTTGATCAACTGATTTGTGTTTATCAAAAAATGAAAATTCTGTTAGTATTTGTTTATTCTGTTGTTCCAGACCTTTTTGACTTTATTTTGTGTTAAACACCAAAGAAGAAGGTTTGTAGATTGTCCTAGCTGCTCTTTTCCGTATAATAAAAGTGAATGGAGACTGGAGCCTTCAAGCTCCAAAAAGGCCAATAAAGTGGTCCATATGACTTGTTTGCTATTTTCTGAAGCCATTCAGACTGAAATTTAAGTTATTCTTTAAAAATCTTGCCTTAAAACTTTTCTTTGTATAGAAAAGTGCAGCTTTGACAGTTTGCTTAATATCTTTTGCTTTCAGCAGAAGAATGAATGTCAGATGGGCTTTAAAAGACATGAAAAGTATGAATAAATGATGACAGAATTTTCATTTTTGTCTGAACCATTCCTTTGAGAAATAATGTGCCTTTGAAGAACGTTAGTTTTTGTGAAATATGTAATGGAAACACACCTATGAAAACTGGATTATACTTGTTTACTTACTGGAGTCTGAAGCAGTATTTGCTTTTGTCACATTTATTCCCATTTTACCAGCGCAAGAGGCCCAGGAAGACGAGTTACCAAGGAACACAAAATTTTAATTAGTGTATTTTAATCATTCAGGCTTTTCAAGCTAATCCACAGACCCCAGAGAATTCCCAAGATGCAGCTCTGTGCTGCTTTACCATTTATTGTTGAGTCTATTATAATTACTGTTAGCAGGTGGGGGCTGGGAGGCCTTTATTATGTTTTTCCATCTTTATTATAATTACTTAAAAAAAATTAAAGGATGCTGTTTCATTAAGTTTAGAGAGGATGCCATTTCATCCCTTCTTTTTCTCCCTTCATCTCATTGCTCTTCCTGCCTCTGCGTTCGCTGTAATTCTCTGATATTTATACATTGCACAGCTTTATACGAAACACATATAAACATAATAAAAAAAGCAAAAGCAGAAGGAAGAAAGATGCACTTAATGAAATGCTTTTCTAGGGGTGCTTTGTAAAATCCATCTAATGCTCTGAAAACTCGACATGCGTGCATCCTCTAAAATCCAATTGTTTCAGCTCGTAATTGGAGCTTGATCAGAATACGCAGGCAGACGCTAGAATATATTTTCTTCATTTTCGCACTCAGCAGTGAATAAAGATAAGAAGTCACGAGTGAGTTTTTAAGCCCCGAGCTTTGGGTGTTCTACAGGGATTTTTGGATCTTCTTGAATAGTGTTTTATGCGACAGTCTTTGCAGTTATCGGCTCAGTTGTTTGATGAAAGTCTTCTCACGGCTAAGAAGTAAAATTCAGAGGGAGTTTTTTCTTGGGCTGCTCTGTTGAAGTGCTGTCCTCACTGGAAGTGTTTCATGGCAAATGATGTGAACAAACAGCTCTCATGTGTGAAGTGTCCCTCTTTACTCTTTTCCTTCTCTCTGCTCCGTCCTCTTCCCTCGGTTCCATTACACAGACTCAATCCTAAACTGCATGTGTAAACAGAAATATATACATAACTCCACATGCCAAACATTTACCATTGTATTTATTCATTCTAATATGCTTGTTGTACTTTTTCAACTACAGTTCCAGTGTTCACAAGGACACGATAGAATGGTGTACTGTAAGTAGAAAGTTTAGGATTATATTCAATGAGGATGGAATTCATTAGTCAATTCAATTCATATGATAATTTCACTATAATTTTTGTCTTTTAGATTTCAGAAGGCAAACATTCTATCAATGTAAGTCAATGGGAGATTTTTTAAAATTTGAAGTGATAAAGGGATGGACATTCTGTCATCATTAAAATGTCTTTTTCTCCATACAGTTTTCTATTTATAGAAAATTAATAGAACCACATCTTTTTGAAATAGAAAGTCTTAACTCACTTTTTGATCAATTTAATGCAATTTTGCGGAATAAAATTAATATCTTTTGAAATATAGTGCACAGTTATACTTTCTTTCTTTCTTTCTTTCTTTCTTTCTTTCTTTTTCTTTTTTAAACAATGCTTTTATGGTTTTGCATTGTGCTTTTTGCAACTTAAGGATGAATAAAATGTATTTATTTCTGTGTTTATTCATTTATTTGGTGAGCTTAAAATTCATGTTAAATAAAACATACAAATTATGGTTGCATTAACCATATGAATGATTCATTGAAGACTAATTCATGGAAGTGAATCACAAGTAAGCGATTGTGGTCTGTCATTGAATCCGAGCAGTGAAATGTGATTGGTTGGAAGTTTCTGTTTCAGATGACTAATGTAGATCTACTGCCTCATGTTTTGAATTCTTGCATGTCCAATGTGTATTTAGCACCAAATCATGGGGCTATTCTTGGGCCCCTCTGAAAGCCAGCAGAAAGCGCTAGCAGCGGCCCACTGCTGAGACTGGCAGTTTTTTTGTATTTTCATGGAAAATTCCACATCTCCCTACGAGCTGCGTTTCATAAGCAGAAATACGTTTCAGGGCAGATCCTCAGAAAAATTAATTAATGGACCTTTGCGGTGAGCGAAAGGCCAGCACAAGGCAATTATAGTGTCTTTGTGAAGTGTCAGGATTTTGGAATTATAAAATCACACTGGATTGGCAGCAGTAATTATGCTGGAAAGAAGAGCTCACCTTTACTGATATTTAACAATTTACAGTTTAATTTGTAGACCTCAGCTTTCCTTCCTACCCTAAAGCCTGTAATGATTTTGTAGGGGTTTAGCATGCCTCAATCGATTCTGTCTTTGGATCATTTGTGTTCAAACTATGAATCTAATGGCATACTTGCTGTTGCAGCCATTTACACACTAGCATCCAATCTGTCTCTCGAGTGAGTTATTCATTACAAGACTTGCCTCTCTCTTTAAATTAATATGACTACATTAATAGTCCACGAGAGAGTCCACAGAAAATCTGCCAAAAACCACAATAAAGCTAATTTTTTAACAGAAAAACCATGGAAATGAGGGTCTTCTGTACTGAAAAAGCCACCTGTCTTATGTGGTCTGTCTGAGCCCAGTAATGGACAGATGATTTAGACAGAGCCTGTTTTGGGTGGGGATGTTCAGACAACAGTCTGCTTGTGTTTGATGTGAGCTTCATTACATGAACTGTGTGGTGGGCTTATCTCCTGTTTTCATAGATTACGACCAAAGGAGGTTTTACAGACTTTAGTCTTCACAGAAAATCTTGTTAACTACAGCAGTCGTTACTCCAAAGTTGAACTGGTGAAAGAGGAGTTAAATACGTACTAAACTGTAGTGTTATTGTAGTTCTGTGTGACAAAACTTTTTATTTTATTTTATTTTATTTTTTTAAGATGCCATAGATTCATTCATTAATTTAGTTAGTTTGTATTCTGGCTCAGAATGTGTTATTGTAACCTTACTTTTTTTTTAACCGCACAGTAGAGCTGTGCATTTTTTGTTTGTTTGTTTGTTTGTTCATTCTGTCTCAGAATCTGTTATTTGTCAAATCTTGTAATTTTTACAGTCCTATACTGAATTTATTTATTAAGTTGGTTAGTTAGTATTCTGGCTCAGAATCTGTCAGTTGTTAAATCTTGTAATTTATTCAGTCTACAGAGCTGTGCAGTTATATATTTGTTTTGTTTTTGTTTGTTGATAATGTGGTTTGTTTATTTTGGAAATTTTAATTTTAAATTCTGTCTCGAAATCTATAATTTAAGTTGTCAAAGACCTATGTATTTATTTATTTGTTTGTTTGCTTAAATATTTAATTGGCTTTGTTGGCAATCAAGGTAGATCAACAATATGCACAAGACCTTTATACAAGGTCAGTTACAGAGGCCAGGGCTTGAAAACAGAAAAAAAGTCAATCGGTTCACTCTGAGCAGAATCGATATTTTAACATTTCTGTTCCTGCGTTCCTCTGTATTATTACTGTTCCGAAACCGGTTTGAGTAGAAAAAAATAACGGTTAATAACGTTATTTTTTAAAATTGTCTTTGCGTATAATAATAATAATAATAATAAAGTACAGTGTTTTCTTTACACGAAAAGAAAAATAAAGAAAAAAAACAGGAAGAGATGGTTCCTTAACCCGCTGCGCTTAGTCACAGCCAATACAGCATCATCTACATTTGCCTAAATGTAGGCTACTAAACAAAAGAAAAAAAAAAAATTAATGCTTTAAAGACATTAAAGTATTTTTAAAGATATTTAAAAATGTTTGCTGCATTGTTTTAAAAAAAAAAAAACGCTACTTGTATAAAATTGCGTTTTGAGGAAAAAAACAGGCTGTCGCGTCACATTTTATTAGGCTATTACATTCAGAAATGATGTAGGCTAAAATGCCGGTAAATCAAAAATGTTTACAAACATTATAAACACAGTTATTAGTTTCTCTCCACAACAAATCCTCTAAATTTAAGGCCATAGCCTATAGGCTATAAAAACGTCAATCCAAAAACAAATTAAAGGTGAAACTGATGCCTACCTCTCTCATTCGGCACAAATCCAAATGTTTCCATATTTGCGCCGTATCTGGATGCTAAAATATTATTTATTATAGGTTTTGTACTTTCATCGACGCAAAACATCATCCTTCACATCGGCTAGGCTATATCAGCACAGTGAGGCGATGGTCACGCTGAACGCAACAGATCGGATAACGGAGCACTGTAACTTTTTATACGTTCCTTTAACTGTATTTTATTTTGATAATGAACAGGCTGCAAAGTCGCAAAAATTGTGTCTTTGTGCGCGTGAGGTGCCAGTACGATATGGCCATACCAACGCTGGTTGGTTACAGATGCAACATCATTCAAAACTGTCAAGCTTTTGCAAAACAAATAAAACTGTAAAATAAATAAAACTGTCAAGCTTTTGCAAAATAAAGAAAACTGCTTTCTGCCGTCTCATTTTCCTTTCTGAGAACTTTGGAATGCGTCACAATGAACTGTAGGCCTAACTCAGCATATATATTTTCTTTAATTTCGTTAAATCTGTCAATGATTTAAGTGAAATATATTTAGTGTATAGGCATATATATTCCTTTTTATGTAAGCCTATAGTTTTATTCTGTTTTCTCCGTTCACAGAAGCGCTGCAGGTGCGTAAGATCTGTTGAATCCATCAGTCCTCGGATAAACTCTAACACCGGTGCATTGCGACTTACCTATGAAGAGTTCATGACTGAGCGCGTGGGCATTTCACTCGTTGGATGCGTCAGCGTCACATTTGCATAGTCTAGCTACTTGAATTCCTGATTGGTTGACAGCAAATTTCAAATATTAAATGGAACGATAAAATAACGTTATTAACCGGTTAATGGCCGTTTCAAATTTTCGATTCTGTTCGAAACTATAAAATTTGATTTCGTTTCTGTTTCCAGTTCTTTTCCAGTTAAAATTTCATTTGTTTCCGGTTTTCATTTTCGTTCCTTGAACCGGTTCAGAGCCCTGACAGAGGCACAGTTGTTTCTGATGTCAAAGTGTTTTCTATTGATTCATTGATCCTCCACTTCCTAAAGGAAACCCTGATGTACCTGAAGTAACCTTAAATTAGACTTCACAGGATTATAGACTGATTTTCAAGAGAAAAAGAGCTGTTTCACTATACTGTGGCATAGAATCATCCCACTCAGGGAAAAAAAGTCTTTGTAAGGAAAACACAAGTTTATTTTTCATTTCTTGGTTATTGTGTTGAACATTAAGTGCTTACCATAATGTACTGTTCCATAAGTAAGGAATACAGTATAACAATTAGCACATTAGTGCCAAGTCTCATACACTACAGTGTGATTTGTGATGTTGATGTTTTTCTGTGGCACCTCAGGGAAGTGCAGAAAAACATGCAATTAGCATCGGTCTCAGCACAGGAGGGGCTGTGCTACATGGAAATGCAGAGAGTGGCATATCTTGAACAGGGACTGAAATCTGTCATAGGAAGATGTTTGTCAGCATAGGAGTCTCTCTGGAGACCTCAGACCCAGGTGTGACACCTAACAGGGACATTTCAATGTGAACAATTCCATCACCGTGCTATTAACATTATTGCTTATTAAGCCTGCAAAGGATGCTAAAAATTAGCATTTAAAGTCAAAATGATATGAGAATTTGATGTTTAGTTTCTAAACACGTGTTCCTTCTCTCATTGTTAATTGCAAAAAAAACATGTTTCATGTATTTTTTTTTAAATGTAATTACTTGGATCAAACAGTGCATTGCTAAAAATATACGTGAGCATTTTCTAGAGTTTTCCTGCCGACTGTAAACCAAAGAGGCTGGGAAAAATCTCCCGTGAATGACCTGTTTTTACATCAGCACTGACCTCAGCTCAGTTACGCTCTGAACTCTGTTTGAAAGGTTAATGTAGAAATCTGGAGTGAATTAACTTAAAATTACTTACAATGATCTTAAAATCCTGTGCTGGTTTTGTTGTGGCTGTAAATTAATTTCAACAGGGAGCTTTGGAGTCCTTAAAGAGACAGGGCCAAAAAAATAACAGAAAACCCAAGAAGAAAATGAATGAGTAGAAGAGTGGGCCGCGTAATGCTTCTGGCTAAGCCAGTCCATGTCTTAAATGAAGAGAAAAAGAAATTAGGCTTAACTGAAAACATATGGTATTGCACTGGGGAAGAGGTCTGCTTAAGAGGATCGTGGCAGGGTAATAAAGAGAGACAGGAAAAGGGCACGTGTGGCGGTTTGGGTGCAGGATGAGGATTTTTTTTTTCTTTCAGGGCAGTGATACAGGCTGAGCTCCTTTAAAGGGCCAGCAGTGCAAAGTGAACTGTCTTAATCACGGTGCTCATCATTGAACATTCAACCACACACATGCGACAGGGCCTGAAATAAGCCTCAAAACCCACACAATGCCATATTTCCTATTAAAATTTTATGGCTCTAATTATTACCATTGAACTAGGCACCCTTGTTGCACCCTATGTAATTTTGTAATTATAATTAGGATTTCCTGATCTTGTCTTGTTCCTTGTTCTCCCTGATATGACTGCTGAATTGAAATGCGTGTCTAAGTTTAATAATGACGCCCCTCTGGATAAAGATTCATACGGCACCAATTATTCTCTTTTTCTCAACAGATACATTTTATGTGGCTTCTCCATGATGTTGTCAGCCTTTCTCTTTCTGAGTGTAGAATTTATTCATCTTAATTTTTCATGATGGTTAGACTAATTGAAAACAGTAGCCCCCTTTTTGCATTTATATTTATATTATCCAGCCTTTTGGTTTAAAATGCTTTCAAGACCAATACTGTTATATTTATTAATTAATATGTATTTTTAATTGTATATTAATTATGTATGACTTATATATTAGCAAATAAATTGACTTGTGTTAATAATAATAAATGAATATGAAAATAATTACAATTTCAATTAAAAATTAACATTTAAAATTATTATAATTTTAGTAGATTTTATATTTAATATTTAATAGTAATTTTATTTGCTAACACAGGCATTTTATTTGTTGGTGATTGTTGGTTTGAGCTCTATTAAATGCATTTATATTTACACAAACAAGGGCAGAATTATATGGTAATGTAAAACATCGAGTTTTTATTTTTTTTGTAAGACATGCTATGTTTTCAGGTGGAGTGTGTCATTTCAATGGCACTAGTAGCAAAATTACAAAAAAACTTACTGTTTTCAGACAGGTTTCCTGAACACTCTTCCCTGTCTGCAACTGGTTGAGCTAGCATAGTTGGTCAAGCTTATGAGGTCAGTAGAGATCATCCGCTGTTGGTTAATCATTCTAAGCTGAATTAGTTAATTGTCCCGCTTTATCAGACAGTCTAAACCTGGAAAACTGAACATTTAGTGGAAGCCGCTCTTCTTGCAGTCTTTAATGTATTCATGGATGCAGTTGTAGAGACTGTAGTGTCACCTCCTTTTTAGTGTGAATCTTCTCTACATTAAATGTGAGCCCTTATAAGACCCAGAGGGGCTCAGCAGTCTATTTTTCAATGATGTTGTCAGACATGTTGCTGGTTCCCCAGGAGAGAGGCAGAGTAATCAGCCTTTTCATCTCCAGAGGAGAAGAACCAGGTTCAGTGTGATGCTGTCACTTCCACCGGCCCAGCCAAGACTCACTTGTGTGCGCACTCCTTAGGAAAACCGCTGGCTCTAGAAACTAACATTTAAACAATACCAAGTCTTGGTGTGATGTTTGTTTTCTGGGATGCTCCATTTTGACACGTGGAACGATTTAAAAGCAGCGTATTGCAGATCTGCAGCACATTAAGTGATTTGTTTGTTTTTGAATTCTGAATCATGAGGGTTTTAGACTGAATATTCCACATTTTATGTTGATAAATGAGTATAGCTTCATAGTGATTGCCTTTTGTCAGAAGAAAAACACAATTGGAGATTGAAAACTACATTTTTTCAGTTTTCAGTTTAGACAGTGTTTTGCAGGCTTTTAAGGGAAAACACCTGAAACGTATCACATTTGTTTATTTTTATTGTTATTAGAAGCAGTTTGGAAGTAAATTGCATAACGGGAACATGGCACCTGGGTTTATAAATGCAAGTGGCTTCAGGCTTAATACCTAGCCAAATGCCAGTTTAGCTGAAGATCAAAACCAAGACTTGTTTTATTAAAGAGCAAATTGCTTTTATGGCTTTAATTCACTTTTTCTTTTCAAAAGGTAGATTCACAATCCCTTTTCTTTGTGTAGGTGTTGGAACAATTGTTCTGTTCGGCGCACCTCCCTAAAATAGCAGACGTACCGGGCTTGTAAGAAAATTAGCGAATTTAATTTCCTTGAGTAATGGAAATGTCATGCACCATTTAATAAAAGTCTATGAAAAAAGGCAACATTCTATGCAGCGCAGATAGCTGAGCCCCATGGATTTGAAAGTTACACTATTGCTTCGTTTGATGTTTTCACACAGTTTTGTTCTTTTTTCTCGATTTGATTTCAAATTAATCTGAACAGCTTCGATGTAAATATGAAAATGAAAGTTGTTTGGTGTCCCCCCGAAACTCACAGCGCAGCAACTTGAGCCCGCAGATAACTGCCTCCTTTTAAAGCGTGAATTATTTTACCTTTATGAGTTTGTCTCATCTTCAAGGTCAGAAATGTAATTTTTGCTCTTTCAAAGGGTTATAACCTTAAAAGGGAGCCTACATCCTAGGTGATTAATGAGAGACTCCTGCATTTGATGTTTCAACGCTGACATTTTAAACTTTAAATATTTTATATGCACACCTTGGGAAAAAAAATGAAGATACGCATTCATGTGGAATAAACGGTATTGCGGAGAAGAAAGGCCTGGCCGGGTATCATTTTAATAGAACAGTTAGAGTGCAATGGTTTTTCTTGGTGATTTTTATTTGAGGTTTTTATGTGTGCGCAAGCTGATTTAAAGGCACACTAAATCATCGGGGATGGGGAGTAGTGGATTATGCATTTAATCAAGTAGCAGGCCTTGAAAAAGTGGCTGGCCGAGCCACCAGGGCATCAGCTTTAGGCCCCAGAATGCGTCGCCTGCCCTTTGAGTCTGGTTTAAAAGAAAAAAAAAAAAAAATCCAAAGCCATTTTCACCTCCGTCTGAGGTGAAATAAACTCTGGCCGAGACATGAGAGAGGGAGGGAGAGTATCCTCCAATGCACCGGATTACTTGTGCTTCAAATTTACTGTAGGATTTTCCGCTTTTTCGTGATGCGCGCCAGTCTATTAGTTAGCAAAGAATGGAATTGGGCCGATCTACTTGTTATTAAAATTTCTCGCCCTACCACATTTGTTTTGAAAAAAGCTTTTAGGGGTCTGGAAGGATGCGCAGGCCTGTGCCTATCATCGCATCTAATACGCTTTTTATATGTGGCATAATAAAAGCCCGGAGAATGAAAACCTGCTACCTGGTATAAGAATACCGCAGTTAGCCATAAAAGCCATAGCAATCTGCCTTTCACACAACCGCTGCCTCAATCTCACATAGGCAGTCCCGACCATCATTCAAATGTCCCAATGAAGACCATTTCACGGGACTGTATCGCAGGGTCAGAGCCAGATTTGCAGCTCTGTGACATGTCCAAAAGTCGCATCCAGATGTGCTCGCATTCAACGGCAATCTTCCTAAAGACGAGAAGACCGTGTGCAGGGCGCGGGGGGTGACGGTGCGCAATAGCACCTTGTTTGATGCGGGCCGGTTGACGGGTAAGACCACAGTGATTTCCTGTTCATAAAACATTCCCATTATTGCTGGTCCATTGAAAATTAATATGTGCTTAATGCTTGATGACTTGCATTTTCCTGCAGGACAACAAAGCTTTTAGCTCACTGGTTAATTTATACATGACAGTGCTTAGCCTGACATTGCTGTAAAAATGCATGAGGCCTTCATTACAGACAGTCAGTGGCCGCAAATTAGTGGGAAGTGAGATAGAAGCTACGGAAAGTTCTGGAATGTTCCACGGTGAAGTATTGTGCTTCTAAGCATTTCTGTTTGTTTAGATTGATTAGCTATGGAAACCCGTTTCTGCCTCACAATACGACATAAAATTAAGTTTAAAATAAGTAAGTCATATTGTGAGATCTAAAGGCACACTCTGAGATATAAAGTTGCCATTGCAAAATAGAAATTTGCAATTGTGAGATATAAAGTCAAGTTGGGAGATAAAGTTGGTAAGATTTTTAAAATGTTTTTGAAAGAAGTCTCTTATGCCCACTAAGGCTGCATTTATTCATTCAACTAAACAAAAACTAACTAATATTGTGAAATATTGTTCAAATTTAACCATCTGGGGACTGAGGGTGTTTTGGGGTCCTGCAGAAGTTGAAAACAACCTTGAGAAAATAGAAAACAACTGTTTTCTAATCCTGATTTGGTGTTCAGCAAACATTCACTATTATTATCAATGTTGAAATAGAGTGATGAATAGAAAGTTTAAAAGAACAGCATTTACTTTAAATAGACTTTTTTTGTAACATTGTATAAATGTCTTTACTGTCACTTTTAATATATTTAATGCATCCTTGCTGAATAAAAGTATTAATGTCATTTAAAAAGTACTGACCCCAAACTTTTGAACTGTATTGTATCTGTAAAGTTGCCCTTGGGAGATACAATGACAAATTTTGATGTATAGAAATTTTGAGATATTAGGTCACATTGCAAATTATAATGTTGCCATTGCAATATATAAAGTCACATTATGAGATATAAATCTCTCTCTCTCTCTTAATCTAAAGCATAAAAAAGGACTTCCATAATTATCAGCTAAATGATAGTTGGGTCAAAATTTGGGGTCACCAGTTTTTTCAAATAAGTTGAATATTTAGTTCTATTATTCATTTGTGAGCCTTAAAAGTTGAGTAACATTCACTTTTTTGTTTACGTACCTTATTCTGTATAGAGCACTTAGAAAGGCAGAGATACATTTAATAGGATTTACAAACAAACATTGTATATCAGGGTTGGGTTTGTCTTCTCCTATTTGCTCCTGGGGGGGATTAAAGCAGTCAATCACATTGACTGACGGCTCTCAAATCACATGTTTGCAGCAAAGTGACTGATTTTTGTCAGCCCTTGTCAGGGAGAGAATGGCGTTATCGGAAGCACCATGTTTGGAGATGCGCAAAACTGCTAAACCCGCAATTCATGAGAGATCTGTTTACAATCTGCTCTGGCCGCTAACTGCTAACCAGTGTGCAGCGGAGCATTATGGGCCGCTTCAAGGAGAGGAGCGAGTGATTACATCCTCAAATAGCTGCCTTGTGTGTTCCAACCTCTTTAGTGGAGAAAGAACATAGTGAGCTGAAAGATATTATCTTTATAGCGCACACACACCGTCATGCAAAAGCCGTTTTAGCAAGAAGCCTTGCTTTAGGGTTAATCTTGCTGTATTTAGTTAACATCACTGAGGTATTCATTCATAAGAAAATGTTTTTTCTTTTCTGATTCATATACTCAGTCTTGTGCCATTAAGTCATTTGTCAGTGGCAGTTCGATGTCTTAAGCTTGACAGCTTTGCTGCTGCTGCTCCATTGATAAAGTGTCTTTTTCAAGACCATTATTTCCAATCTTCCAATTACATGCTAGTTAGTTTTATAGACTGAGGCTGGCTTAAAAAACAAGGCTAAAACAGCTGCAAATTGATCATTCTGAACTAATTTGTTACTTTTTCCTCTCAATGTAGAATCCTTGAGGGTGTTTGCATTGAATGCTCACATATTATCAGTTGGATTACCATATTAACCCTTTCCTTGACTATTGAGGTGCACTGTTTCCTTTCCATTTTTTTGTTTTGTGGAATAGTAGGGTTCTGTTGGTTTAAAAGTGGACCGGCTGTTTTATTTAGCTGGATTTGTGGGAAGGCCACATCTTTTGTCTTAAGTCACTCACTGTGTATGGTATATTGCTTCATACATTAAAGCTATAGGATGATGCAAACAACAGATTATATTGCACTGTCCATTAAATGTTTTTAATAGTGAAGCTGCATTAGAGATTGTATTTTTACAGTAATAAATACATCACTTATTGAAGCCTTTTCCCAGTAGAGGCCAAACTGCATTAGTACACTGACCATTAGGATACAGGAAACATGCATAAATCTGATGTATATCGTGGTTGATATAAGAAACAAGCATTTTGTTTTCTATTCAGACCGAAACAGAGAGGAGACAGGGAGAGGACTGTTTATCCGGAAGCTCTTGCCGCTCAATGCCGGCCGCTCTGATCTATACGACCCCTTTGTAAATAAATCTTCACAAAGTGCAAGCACGAATTTTATCTGAAATGTGGTATTTAGGAGATTCAGAGTGAATGATGATATGTGACAATCAGTCACAGCAATTAGTGTAACTGTTAAGAGCCCTTTTTGTTTTCTCTCACCCATACAGAATGTCACAAATAAATCCTCGCTTGCATTTGCATATTAATTGGATCGGAGACGTCAAGCATCTTTCATTAAGCAAAATGATCTGCATATTTGGAGACATAAAATAGTTTATTTCGACGTGGGAAAAGAAGTCATTGAAAATTGACCGCACATATGATGTAAACTTTGTTGATGGAGCTTCACAGCTTAACCCCTTAGGTGCCAGTCGTAACTGTGGTGATGGCCTATTGTTATTGAGACAAAGCTGTAATTGCAGTGTGCAGAATTAGGCATTGTAGGAGCCTAAATGAGACATCGCTCGGACACGTTTCATATTGCGTGCATGTTTAAATATGACTTTTCGATGCTGTTGTTTTAAACAGGGTTCAGTCGATGTTTTTAGTGTGAGGGGAGGTGAATAATAATAGATCAAGCCAATCAGACGCGGGGCATTTCAGGTTATCGCAATGTAAGTCGTTCGGTTGATTAAACAAGTTAATGCGCAAATTCCGTGCCGAAAGAAAAAAAAGGCATTATTTCGAGTGATTAACTTATGGTCTTCGGCTCACAATGGAACGCAAATTATCTGTTTCTTTGTATCGCAGTTTGTTTAACCCTAGCGCCAATATTCTCTCCTTTTAAATGCGTCAGATGAAAAGCAAATATAATGGAGGACTAATTTGAGACGGCAAGCGAAATGGACCTGGAGGGAAAAGACTGTTGTGTGTGTCAGACATCGCAGTGCTTTTGTTTTCTGCCACTGCCTTCCATTCTAAAGGGAAAATCGACACTGGTTTTGGTTCGATATGATTAAGGAAGAGAGAGGACGGTAATGGAAGGGCTGTGTATCGCGGGGTCTACATGGTTAGGGGCTAGACTTGTGAATAATTTGATTAGGTTGCAGGGGAATATATCTGAAGGATTATGTAAATAGCCTTGCCCCCATGCTGAATTCTTTTGAACTCCTCAGAAGTCGCATCTGCCGGGGTCGGCTGCCAGACAGGATGGCCGTCTTCGCGTTGGCTGATTCCTCTGTGTTTCAGCGAAGTGTTTAAAGGTCATATTGAGAACAAACAACGCTGGCCCTGAAACAGCTTAAAGGGCCTCGGTCTTAAACGACTCAAATTTATCTTTTGTCGATTAAAAATGAATGATGATTACAAATGTGTAAACATTCTCCCACTTTAATGCGTTTATTGTCCTAGAATAATTAGTCTTCGTCATCATCTTAGCACATTTCCAGCTTTAATACGCTCTTTAGTACAAACGCATTTGTATTTGGAAGCATTTTCCACTCTCGTTTCACCTCTTTGATTATGAGATTTTTCCCTTGGCCTTATTTGGTGCATTTCTGGGTGGGGATGTGTTTGTATGGAGCTCTATGGCAACCAAAGTCAAGGTGACCAAGACCATGTTGAACACATTAGATTAGCAGAACACAGAAGCAGAGACAATGCAGCTTGCACGAAATGCAATTTATCTGGTGCCTGATTGTGGGCCTTTCAGAAAGCAGCCCTGCTCTCCTGCCTGCCGGTGGATTTATTGCAGAGTAAGTCGTACCGTTCCTCTCCCCGTCTGCTGTTGTGCCTGTGGCTGTGTGCTGCTTGGTTTGCTGAATGACTAGCTGGAAGAACATTTTGGCCAGTTAAGGATTAAAGAGAATATGTGTTGATGATTCCAGGACAGGAATGTCTGTGAACAGAGAAATTTAGTTCCTACACGTCGGGAGTGCCTGGGATGTATCTTCATCTACTTTTTTTTTTTCCCTTATTAAGAAACTTCCTTGATCTGAAATGCACATTTTTTGCTCTTGTGTTAGGCTGTTTATATTGTTGCTAGAGCAGTTACTATGTAGAGCAACTGGCCATGTTTATCTTGAGAGGTGAAAAAAATGCTGTCAAGACTGGTTTGTGACTTAATTTATATGTACAGTGATGCTCTTTTGAATAAAGAATGGAGTAGTTTAACAAGATAAAAAATGTTGAATACATGTTATAAATTTCGCAGGTGTTTTAAAGCGGTGAGAAATAACCACACACACAGAAAGCATTTTTATGAGAACTGTATCCTTCTTAGGATTTGATGAATTTGATTCCTGAGAGGCAGAGGCATTTGATTTGTCTGGTTTATGATGATCAGAAAACATTTTTCATATGAAGGTGAATCTTACAGAAACATGTCTAGACTCACATTTCGCTATAGTTGAATTTACTACCATTATTATTTTGTAAATTGTTTTAATAAGATTCGTTATATAGTATATAATAATAACTATATATGTATACTGTATAAAAAACTGTAATTACACTATTATGACATCATAATAATACACAATATTTACATACACATATTTTGTGTACACACACACACACACACACAAAATATGTATGTAAATATTGTGTATTATTATTATGTAATAATAGTGTAATTAAAGTTTTTTGTTGTAAAAGTTTCTTTCTTTCTTTCTTTCTTTCTTTCTTTCTTTCTTTCTTTCTTTCTTATTTCTGGTTCAGTTAATTTGTAATTTGTCTGATTTATGATGATCAGAAAACATTTTTCATATCAAGGTGAATCTTACAGAAACATGTCCAGATTACAGAAAATTAAGCCCATTTTTACATGCACACACACACACACACACACACACACACACACACACACACACACACGCACGCACACACACACACATACACACACACGCACATACACACACACACGCACACACACACACACACACACACACACACACACACACGAACAGCCAGCTTCTTTGGCAATGAATGTTTGTGGCTTACCCTCCTTGTGAAGGGTGTCAATGATTGTCTTCTGGACAACTGTCAGATCAGCAGTATTCCCCATGATTGTGTAGCCTAGTGAACCAAACTGAGAGACCATTTTGAAGGCTCAGGAAACATTTGCAGGTGTTTTGAGTTGATTAGCTGATTGGCATGTCACCATATTCTAATTTGTTGAGATAGTGAATTGGTGGGTTTTTGTTAAATGTGAACCAAAATCAAAACAATTAAAAGAACCAAAGACTTAAACTACTTCAGTCTGTGTGCATTGAATTTATTTAATACACGAGTTTCACAATTTGAGTTGAATTACTGAAATAAATGAACTTTTCCACGACATTCTAATTTATTGAGATGCACCTGTATATAACGGTGTGTGTGATTTTTTAACAAAATTTACTTTCTTATTTCTTTCTTCTGATTCAGAGGTAAGATGTCACCTGGAGGATTTGTGAGATTTGCTCATCTAGTTGTTTGTTACAGGCAGCAGCATCAGGCCCCACATGGTCAATTTCCAAAACAGCTAAATGCCACTAATTTTGGCAGCTGGTTTGAAGTGCGGCTTCTCCCAGGCAGCACGTTAAATATCAGTGATAATTTATGCTCCCCTCTGTGCTGTGGCCGGGGCTGCACTTTGCGTTAGTGCACATGGCTGTTAAGAAGGGAAGTGTTAAAGAATGCTTCATAGAAACTGCGCTGGGGCTTGCCAATGTTAAAAGTAATCGCTTTGGCAGACGCTATATTTGAAACCTTCAAACGCGTCTAACTTTACATAAAGTAGAAAACCTGAGAACTGTTAAGCTCAGTGTTCTCTGTGTTGCCAAGTGCTCCGTCTGTCCCTGTCTTTCAGTTGGTGCGATCAGGGGTGTAACGCACGAGTGTCTTGTACGTGAGTATGTCCCACTCACTGCCGCATGAATTCTGGGACTGTTTTACACTCTCTCTGTGTTCGGGTCTAGGTTTAGGGTCTGTCTGTACCGGCCGTGGCCTTGCACCGGCTGTGGAATGCTCGGCACTAGTCATTGCTCCGTCAGGAAGAGGAGAGCATACTGAAAAGATTTTAAACGCATTCTGCTTATGGATATCTCAGTTATTGAGCTTGAGCAATAGCAGGCTGAGGTCTCTGCTGAAGCGGTCGCAGTGGCTGTGAGTGATTTAAAGGGGACAGCTGGATAACAGCATTTTTATTCTATTTTTATTCTATTTTTAGCCTGCCTTTTCTATTTGGAGAGCTCTTTGTGCAGTTGCTGTATGTCGCTGTTTGGCTTATTAGTGTGTGCTGGGTGTGAAGTTCAAATAGGAGGGGGAAATATGAGCGGGCTGTTTTGTTAAAAACTGTAAAAAATGGAAAAAGCAGGAAATTGCGACCAGGAGACAAGGCTACATTTATCTGCTTCCTTTTCAAAATCTCAAGGAAAAATGGAAAGGAAAACAGAATTGCTCAATAAGGGTCAGGGAGCGTTTCTTATGATTGGAAAAGAACAGAACTAACCTTTGGAGGAAAGAAAGAACTGAAAGAGAGGTTAGTAATGGGTGCTGTATGTTTAATTTAGGCCTCAGTACTCAATGCACTGTAAAAACTGTTCAACTTTAAAATCTAAGTTTAATTTCTAGTTCAACCAGAGTTTTGTTTGAGTATTCCAACCAGCTTTCATAGCAACCAATGGTGTGGAGTTGGTGGCGGGGCTATCTGTTTGGTTGACCAATGACAGTCAGAGAAAGGGAAATTAACTTCTTTTTTTGTTGTTCATTTACATTTTGTCACACTACGGGCACATATTACATACGTTACTTTTAAAATGTTAATACAAACCATGTATATAGCATGACTGTTTTCAACATTGATAATAATAAGAAATGTTATGTGAGCACTAAATCATGTGACACTGAAGACTAGAGTAATGGCTGCTGAAAATTCAGCTTTGCCATTACAGGAATAAACTAAATATATATTAAAATAAAATAAAAAACAGTTATTTAAACTGTAATAATACTTTAAATATTATTGTTATTTAGGGCATTTTTGATCAAATAAATGCACCTGTTGTGAGCATCTTTCAAAAATTAATGGTAGTGTATATATGTATAGTGTTGGCCTAGCTGAAAGATCCCTCCATAGTCAGCACCACATGTGAGTATATAATAACAAGTAATCCTCATCAGAAGTCACCTGGATAGTTGTTCATGCTTTGCCACTGTATGTGTGTGTGTGAGGCAAGATATAGAGGTATTATTACCCCGGAGAGGTGAAAGGTCAAGCATTAAGCAAACTGCCTGCTTAGAGCTGTGCACTAGAGATCTCACTCCTCTGGCCCTGAAAATACTCCAGTGACTTGTCTAAATAATCAGGCAGTCCTCTAGCATAGATAACAGCACTGATAAATAAACACCAGAGGCTGAAGCTAAACACAGACAGCGCTATAAGAGCGTGCGGCCATGCAGTTCTTCAAAGCGTGGGGATTTGTAGCATGTCAAGTGCTCGGACCCATCTAAGGGGTTAATTTGTTTCTCTGCTTAGTGCTGCGTGGGACTACCTTTGGTCCAGAGTGCTTTTCTCCTATTATGTTTTTTGACCTTCTAAAAAGGAACAGTCGGTTTCGACCTCATTCATGAAAAAAGGGGAAAAACAATAGACTGGGTGGGTTAAGGAAGTCACATCATATCAAAATGAGATTAGAAACTAAAGAAAGGGCATTAAAATTCCACCCTTGATAAATAAAACCACTGTAAACCTCTTGACATTGAAGATTTTGGGGGGCATTTTGGCATTTGTTGTTTGCAAGATTTTTAAAGTGCCAAAAAAATATTTTTCTATAAGAAGTATTAAAACATCCTTAAAATGATAAAGTTACTTGAAAAGCAAAATTACACAAGATGTTTAATATGCATGTGTTTATGCCTAAATCTAACAAAATTTAGTGAGGTTTATGCTTAAAATATATAATATAATATAATATAATATAATATAATATAATATAATATAATACATACTTACTGATTATGAAAATTATTTGTATATTTTTTTGTCAAATATTTGCTACCCAAATTGTTTGTCCCATATTGTTTATTAGACTCTGTCCATACTGGTTTCACTATCAACATTTTAACACTATGTACTACTTTGTTGTTGCAGGAAAATATACCGGGATCTGTAGGGGGCAGAGAAAAAGAAAGACAGAGACGAAGAGAGCACATTATCACACATAGTCAAAAGATCTCCAAATGCTTCGGGTCCCATATTAGGTAATGAATCTCCAGCAGAAAGCAAGTTAATGAGAAATATATTGACACACTGGTGTTACTGTGGACTTGTAGCAAGAACAGAGTAACATCTGCTTACGGCTGTTACACTGTGTGCTAGAAGTCTGGATATGAGATGGACTGAAAACAGAAGTTTGAGAGAGAAATGTTTTAGCTTCACCCATATGAAATAAAACCCACAAATTAGATTTTTACTATCTCAATGGTTTCTATTTGACAGATTTCACAGATATGCATCCTGCAGTAATCTCCTGTTATATCTCCTCTAGACTTTCAGATAAAATCTTAACATTGTCACAAACTGTCCTCAGATATCAAAGTCTGCGATCAAAAGTCAGAGATATGAACTCAAGTATTTCTCATCAGATACCTTTGAGAGGATTATCTTAACTAATATTACTGTATGTCAATTGTCTCATTTGTTTCCATTTTAGGAGAATTCATATCTCTTGAAAGAGCTAAGAAAGAGCAATCTTTGGGCGCTACATTTTTCCTTTGGAAAGAACAAGCAGGTTGTAATTTAATAAATTGTATTTTTGGTGGCTAAAAAGACAAACAAACTTAGAGCCCAAAATCATTTGTCCAGTGTGTTTGCCAAGGTGTTTGGTATTTTGTTGGCCCTCAGACAAGAACTCTCATGGTCGCACTTGTGGAGAGATAGCTGTCTGTTTCGTAATGCACCTTACTTGAATTTTGTTCTATTTTTGTCAAGATTTTCTCTTCTAAATGGAGGAAAGGGAGGCAGGGGGGCGTCATGTGCGTCACGGCCTCTGTTTTAGGAAAAGTGACACTCTGCCTTTAAAGACTCTTCAGAGCGCTGAGATAAGGAATTTAGGGGCTTTATCTGAAATGCCACGGTTTAATTTAAAGGGGTGAGGCACTTAGGATCTGGCACCGGCCTTTCAGTCTAGTGATAAATTTGCAAGAAAGTGGAAAAGATTGGAGCCCGGAGAGCAGATTAGTGGGATACAAATATAGAAGTGACATTGTAGTGGGTATTAGTCAGGTGCTCGTCTGAGCGAGAGGCCAGCCTCTGATAGGCTGGAGTGTATGGCTGCTGAACGATTGATTGGTGCGCCAGATTGATTGGGCCAGTGAAGCATCGGTCGTTTGTGTTTTCCATAACTACTGCCTGCCGCCTCTCTGTTTCCTCCTTCTCCCTTCATTTTTTTCTTCCCTGATTCTCTCTCTTTCTCTCGCTGCACAACAGTTGGTGTGTGTTCATCTTGGCTGTTCTCCATAGCCTGTTTGATGTGGTTTCCAGAAGTCCTGAACTGCAGTCCCTGGCCACTCTTTTTGTCATCGCTAGACCTGCTGTCTCTTTAGCCTCCATTGACTCCTTTTAACCTCCTCCTGTCTCCCTCACATTTAAACAGCTGTTTGCCTCCCCACCCTCTCGCTGGAGATAATAACGCTCCTGTTTTCCAAAGAAATCACCTCTCAGTGTTTCATTCTGGTGGATTGTGTTGATTTCAGTCGTTGTGCATGTGAGGAACACTTCTATGGAGAAACCATCCAGACTCAGCCTCAGACGGTGCACACGCAATCCGTTCACAGTCCGTCTTATGCATATTGCACACAAAACTATATCTGAAAATAGCTAGTTCAAATCTGATTGGCTGACTTTATGCGACTTCCAGGTGTGTTTACAAAGTACCAGATTGACACAGTGAGCACTTCTGAGGAAGAGCTAATCTCTGGATTTGCTGATGTTTGCCAGATTAGTGGCATCAGAACTTTGTAAGATGATCAGAGTTTTCTTTTGAGGCAATAAATAGTAAGTTAACTAGGTGTGTGAGACACTACTGCTATTATTTAATCTTTATTTGTTCAAAAACACAGTAAAATATTGTGAAATATTACTGCTATTTAAATAACTGTTTATTCCTGTGAAGGCAAAGCTGAATTTTCAACAGCCACTACTTTATTCTTCAGTGTCACATGATCAGTCAGAAATCATTCTAATATGCTGATTTGGAATCATTTCTTATTATTATCAATGCCGAGAACAGTTGTTCTGCATAATATTTTTGAGGAAACAGTGAAAAAAAATAACAACAACATTTTACACTATTTTCCAGTGTTTTGTACTAACATTTTCAGAGAATGGTGCCACATTTTATATAAATATTTTATATATAAATTGTTTATTTTATATTTTATACATACATACATACATACATATACATATACATATATATATATATATATATATATATATATATATATAGGCATAAGGCATCATACAAATGGTCTTCTCTCCCTTATACTGTCTACCCAGACTAGGTCTAAAGTTTTTGTTAGGCGTTTGAGCCTTTTTGTTGATGTTTTAGTGCTTAACTTTACCACGGTCAACTAAATTGATGGCTTTTTTGCTACCAGTTTGATTTTTGTTGTCAGTAGATATGGCTGAGCGCTGAAAATGTGCGTAAGCTCAGCCAAATCTCTTACCAACGTCAACCGCTGCTGATTCTCAAAGTGCCACCAAGGGTTGTGTTACTTGTGGGCATTTTATCAAGCCTCCTCAGACATGCAACTCAGCACTACATTCCACTCTGAAGAGCATGCCATATTTTCCATCCAGAGAGAGAGAAAGAGAGGGTACAGAGCAAAACAAATGGCCTTAGACAGGCAGTGTTGATTCAGAGGGACGTTCGGAGAATAGTCACTGACCCTACATGGGCACCTTTCCTGCATATACCAGCACGTATAAGGTAAACCGATAGCCAGTTGAAATATCTCCCACTTACATAAAAGAGACAAAAGTGCAGTGGGGACAGACATGGATTTTCTCACAAAGCTGACGAGGTCCCAATTTGGAAATAAATAGTCTATGCCAGGCACATTCGTGGGTGTAGAGTAGAGCGTGGGTCACCCTTCCTAATGCCTGTGTGTTTGTGAAGCAGAAGTCATTGTAAACAACAGGGGGTCCTGGTTCTTTATGGCTGTTCACACATATACTGTTTGGAGTTCTAAATAGACTTCTGTTCACATGCAGTTCAGTTTTGAAAATGAGTGACAACTGCATTCTAGAACTCACACACTCCCTGAAATAGGAACTTGGGATTGGAATTGTAAAGAATTTAACAATTCTGTTTTCTTAACGGCTCCAATAATGATTCTTTAAATATTTCAAGGAATAAATATAAAAAAATAAAAAAATAAAAATAAACTTGTCTCTCTAATGATGAGATAATTTCAGTAATTAATAGGTGTGTTTACACTGATTTTTAATGACATGTCACAGTATTTTTCCACTAATCCACTAATTAGCCATAACTATATTAAATAACATTTCTAAAAATAAGTGGTAACATATTTAATTCTTTAATTCTTTCCAACAGCGATTCATCAGGATGAATTTGATGAATTGCGTCATGTTTGGGGCAAGTTTGTTAAATAAGGTTGTGTCAGTTGTGATGATCTTTATATAAGATATCTTTGATATTTACTTTAGTTATAGTTTAGTTTACTTAGAAAAGGAGATTGACGTTGTTATTCTTTCTGTTGTATGAACAATTTTTGGGTCACACCTGTTAGTAAACACAGTTGTCGATCCCAAACACTTACCGTGTGAACACAGCCAAAGATACACTGGGATATGAACATGTGGTTTATAGGTGTACATCTAAGCTGATTTGCTGTTCTTAGCTGGTTTGAACTGGTCTAGTTTATGTCACAGCCTGGCCAAGATGGTATTGTATGTCCTTAAAACTACTCCAAACCAGCAAACTAGATCCACTTAATAAAGCTGGGATATCTGCAGACCAGCTTTGTTTGGTTTCAGATGTTTTTTCTTCAGCAGGGGTGATCTGAACTGGTTGAAGCAGTGATGGGGAATGGGAAGTGATATGTAGGGTCCCATTCCTGCCCAGAGGGGAGGACCCAAGAGTAGGCTCTCGCTTTCAGGGCCAAGCTAACATGTACAGGGAGCAGACACTGCTGTCACATCTCCCTCACCTCTTCCTGTCAGCCAGCGGCTACACCCGGTCAGGCTGCAGTGTACTGGATGCTGTTGTTGTCGCACACAAACAGACATGGACACACACATCTGTTACTATGCGCTGAAGTGCAGAATGCATATGTATCCTTTCTTTCTCTTACATTCACTTTCAGACAAACACTCTCAGACAAGGGCACTGGGAGCTCTGGCTATGTTTGGAATAGCATTTTATTTTTTATTTTTTGTAAAATTATGTTTAATTGTATATGTATATTCTCAGCCCAGGAACTCTTTTTAATTTTTGTTTTAAATAAAGACTAACAGTTGAATAAGTTTACATGAGTGTGAAGATTTTAAGGTAGTATTTCAGCACCCACATTTTTGGCCCTGATAGCACTGGCAGCAACATTGTTGGAGAGAGACACCTCTGGATCCAGTCAGTCCTATCCTCATAAGTCATATGGACCCATTCCAATAGGTCTTACTCACTGCCAGCTCACATTAACTAATGCAGCTTCTGAAAATATTTGCTTCGTTTATCACAAAGTGTGGCAAGATGAGATTAAATTCACCCTAAAAGGCCCAATTTAGATAAATTAATCTGGCATTTTCCTCTTTTCCTAGTCTTTCCTGCTGTGTGTGCTGACATGCAAACAAATAAACAGCTTGAAAAAGTATCTTAGATTTAGACTTTATTTTTAACTCTGGCAAGCAGGGAGGCATTTAACCCTGATCACTTTATAGGGCAACTCTGCTTATTGGATGCTAGGATTTTAACAAATTTATTTAAACGCATAAGGCCTTATAAACAAATAACAGCAGCATTGATGAATGTGATTAACAAGATTCATGTGATATAATTATAGAACCATTGTTTTTATGCATGTAGAGAGAATTTATTTACATCCTTAAAACACATTAAGTAGCATAATTAATACATAAAAAATTTGGTGAGCTACTACAGTATTTTTAATTGATACTAGAATGTTTTTTTTTTTTTAGAAGTAGACATGTAAAAAAATCAAGGACTTGAGGTGTTATTGGCTCTTGTCACAGTGAGCTGAACGCCGTCACAGTTTAGCTCCCCTTGAACTGGGCTAATACTTGTCTATTCCGATTAGGATTAGTATGTGTCGCACTGACTCAGGCAGAGCCAGGAAGGGCTTATAATCTAATAAATCTAGATAAAAAACACAGAGATTGGTTTACTGAGGAGAAGGATTTAGCGCTGACCATCTTGGGGTGACACGGGGATTAGCCGGGCTTTCTGTGCTGCTCTCTACAGGCAGAGGGCGGCCACACGAATCAGGAGGAGGCACAGCGAGATGACCAGGGCTTTATATTGCAGAATAGACAGTGAGTTTAACTGGTAGTGACAAGGTCAGGGTAAGGCTTGTACAAAAAGGCTTTGTTCCATAGGCAGATTAGAAGGCTCTTCCCCAGTTTTTATACTTTTGGATCTTGTAGGACATGTTGTGTGATAATCCGGGCAGGATAGCACTGCCGACGGCAGGTGGAGAGAGGCCTGTGGGAAACAATTTGACTGAATACATTTGTGAATTGTCAAATATTTACCATGTGTAGAGGCAGATTTTGTCGAAGTCTTAGGGATGAACTTTGTTTGATATTCTTGTTGAGTGATCCATGTATTTCCTTCCTCTGACTGTTTTTATGTGAACGCTTCCATATTTGTGTCTGTTGGCTGTGTGTAGCTGTGGAAACAGGCCAGGCCCGGGCACGTTACAGGACTCCTATTTAACTTGGGTTTGACTATATTGTTTGTTTTGATCATTTATTAAATGAAATGGTACTTCAATTCAAATAATATGGTGTCCTGTTTCATATAATACTGTACTTTAAGTAGATGTGAATAGTACTTTTCTTTTATTATTGTAAAGGTAATTGCTGTTTCATTTATTCTAATTGCGACTGTTTTTCATAACTGTGACTCTATATGCCATAATTGAGACATTTTTTGGCTGTTTATCACACAGTGTTTGTTTCTTTAAACTTTGTCTTATAATTGTTTTATTTACTTTGCAGCAGAAGTGGGCTTCTACTTTCAATATATATATATATATATATATATATATATATATATATATATATGTATATATATATATATATATATATATATATATATATATATATGTATATATATATATATATATATATATATATATATGTATATATATATATATATATATATAACAAATGGGAAACATTATTTAATGTTTAATATAATTAAAAATACAACATGCTAAGTAATGAGGTCATATGACTTAGCTTTTAGTATTGTCTTTTTGACTTTTAGACTATTTTTCATAACAAATAAATGAGAGTGTGATAAATGAGACATTTTTGACTTTTTATCATGGAATGTTATCTTACAATTACATGTTTTCTTTACTCAGAAGCAAAAGTGGGCTTCCATGCATTGACCACATATATAAAAATGAATTGGAGACATTGCAATATGGTTAATAAACATTGCAGTGAAAGTCCCACTTTATACAGTAGTTAAAAGAGCCAATTTTCTTTTAGATTGAACCATTAGCTATTAACATTGTATGATTTGAGCTAAAGAAGCACAGTTTATGATATTATTGTTTACTTTATATGACATGTTATTATATTCTGAGAGATTTAGTTTTTTCCATAATGAAGTAAATACGTTCTGTACTTATAGTACATGACTAGAAAACCCAGGGACATTGCCAAGTTGTCCAGCAAGTGAGACTTTGATACTTCTCCCTTTATCTCTGCAACCTTTTTATTATCTGACATTCATTTATGAGTTACAATTTTTTTTTTTATAGTTGCATCTAATAGTTGTCAGTATGAAGTCAGAGTACTGTTGAATCAGCCAATGAAACAGACAAAAATAAAAAGTTGCTCAGTCCATCTTTAAACCAGCTTTTCTGGTGCTGGTGTTTGTCGTGACCTGACATTGTAATATTTGTGTTTATTAACAATTCAAAGAGTCGCTCACTATCTTAAGCAGAAGACTTTCAAAGGCAAAAGAGCACAGCCCCACCAAAACGCTTTCCTCTTTCCTTGGGAGACAGTTAGCAATATCATCTGGCAATTAAGAAGAAAACGAGAGAGAAATGGAAAAGCCAATTACCTCTCAGAGTTAGCTAAAGGCCATTTAAACAGTGTGCCCATGACATAATAATGTTTATTGTAAATATTATAGTCAGAGCTGGAGTGAGCCTGGCATGAGAGGGAGGGAAAAATGGCATCAGTCTGAGACAGAGAATAATTTATTAAGATCTGAGATGTGCCAATTATGTGGAAAGGACCAAAAAAATAAAAAAATAAAATCAAACTCTCCAGGAACCGCATACATGATTGCAATCTTGATTAAATCCCCCTGGATCTAATGAGTTGATTTTCTGCTGTTAATATTGCATTGGCTGATGATGGATTCGTTAAGATAATGGAACGGAGCTAAAATATAAATGACTCCCTGTCAAGGAGCAGATTTTTGTCATTTTGCGGCTGACACCTCCACCGTGGGGATTTGCTAAGGCTCTTTTTTGAGCCCAGATTGGCCAGATCTGGAATACTAATTTTCTCCTGCCAAGACTCATGATGCCAAAGCACACCCCCTCCCACACGCTTGGTAAATATCCCCTTTTTCATCCGAATAAAGGCAGCTGGGATGAAACATTACATGTGCATGTCTGTTTCATACCGGCTAATAAAGACCATTTACAACCCGAGATGTTTTCAGCGTAAACATTTTCATTTTTTCCCCCACCTTTTGTTGTTTTTCAAACCGTAATGATCCACAAAAGAAATGTGTTAGCGGATGAAAGCCAGCTGATGAACTGGTTGTATTGACTTGTTTCTGGAGATAAATAAATGTTGCAGCCCGACTCGGGCGCAGATCTGGCCCGCTGGATCCGCCTCACTTCATATTAAATGGCCTGTCACTTAGGCCAACAAGATACATGAAATGTGCTCTGTGTAGCATATTGATCTCTCGCTTTACTCGAGTCACACGAGCAGGTTATACAGATGTGTAGATGAAAGTTAATGCAAAAAGCATTTCTCTAGCCAAAGCTGGGAATTAGTGGAGATTATGCGCTGGCATTGATAGCGGTGAAGCAGCGATCATGAATCAGATTGAAGGTGGGTAGTTATGGTAACATGGCTAATCAAATGTGCCAGGGAGGTTCTCGGTGGAAATGAAAAAAGTTCCGTAGCGGGGTGATGTATGAACTCTCAAGGCGTAAGTATAACAAATTGCTCTCGGCGAGATGAAAAATCGTATTAAAGTCAACATGAAATGCGGTTCGCTACCCATTTTCCCACTTACGCATTTTTGAGTGTAACAGGGTATTTTATCCATTGGGAATTAATTCCAGCGCTCCATATCAGGATGGAAGTGTTTGGAGAAAGTGGTTTAGTTCATCAGCTCCTGCTGGTATGTGCGTGAACTACACCATTCTGACTGGCCTGTGATTTCTGATTAAATTTATTAATAAATTAGTGCTGTCAAACAATTAATCGCGATTAATCACATCCAAAATAAAAGTTTTTGTTTATATAATATATATGTGTGTACTTTATATTTTGAAAATATGTACATGTATTTACATGTATACATTTATATTCATATAATTTATATTATATATAAATATATTTAATATATAGACATAACACATTTTTCTGAAATATATACATGCATGTGTGTATTTATATATACATACATATACATAATAAATATTCACAGTACACACACATATATTTTGTACACAAAAACTTTTATTTTGGATGTGATTAATCGCGATTAATCGTTTGACAGCACTATAATAAATGAATTCAGAAATGTATTTTTTACATCTACAGGTGCATATCAATGAATTAGAATGTCGTGGAAAAGTTAATTTATTTCACTAACTCAGCTCAAATTGTGAAACTTGTGTATTAAATAAATTCAATGCACACAGACTGAAGTAGTTTAAGTCTTTGGTTCTTTTAATTGTGATGATTTTGGCTCACATTTAACAAAACCCACCAATTCACTATCTCAACAAATTAGAATATGGTGACATGCCAATCAGCTAATCAACTCAAAACACCTGCAAAGGTTTCCTGAACCTTCAAAATGGTTACACAATAGCCTATACAATCATGGGGAAGACTGCTGATCTGACAGTTGTCCAGAAGACAATCATTGACACCCTTCACAAAGAGGGTAAGTCACAGAAGGTCATTACTGAATGGTTGGCTGTTCACAGAGTGCTGTATCAAAGCATATTAAGTGAAAAGTTGAGTGGAAGGAAGAAATGGGGTAGGAAAAGGTGCACGAGCAACAGGGATGACCACAAGCTTGAGAATACTGTCAAACAAAGCTGATTCAAACACTTGGGAGAGCTTCAGAAGGAGTGGACTGAAGCTGGAGTCAGTGATCAAGAGTCACCACGCTCAGACGTCTTCAGGAAAAGGGCTACCAAGCCACTTCTGAAACAGAAACAATGTCAGAAGCATCTTACCTGGGCTAAGGAGAAAAAAACTGGACTGTTGCTCAGTGGTCCAAAGTCCTCTTTTCAGATAAAAGTAAATTTTGCATTTCATTTGTAAATCGAGGTCCCAGAGTCTGGAGGAAGACTGGAGAGGCACAGAATCCAAGCTGCTTGAAGCCCAGTGTGAAGTTTCCTCAGTCAGTGATGAATTGGGCTGCCATTTCATCTGCTGGTGTTGGTCCATTGTGTTTTCTGAAGTCCACAGTCAACGTAGCCATCTACCAGGACATTTTAGAGCACTTCATGCTTCCTTCTGCTGACAAGCTTTATGGAGATGCTGATTTCATTTTCCAGCAGGACTTGGCACCTGCCCACACTGCCAAAACACCAAAAGTTGGTTAAATGACCATAGTGTTGGTGTGCTTGACTGGCCAGCAAACTCACCAGACCTGAACCTCATAGAGAATCTACGGTGTATTGTCAAGAGGAAGATGAGAGACACCAGACCCAACAATGCAGATGAGCTGAAGGCCACTGTCAAAGAAACCTGGGCTTCCATACCACCTCAGCAGTGCCACAGACTGATCACCTCCATGCCACGCCGAACTGAGGCAGTAATTAAAGCAAAAGGAGCCCCTATCAAGTATTGAGTACATATACAGTAAATGAACATACTTTCCAGAAGGCCAACAATTCACTAAAAATGTTTTTTTTTATTGGTCTTATGAAGTATTCTAATTTGTTGAGATGGTGAATTGGTGGGTTTTTGTTAGATGTGAGCCAAAATCATCACAATTAAAAGAACCAAAGACTTAAACTACTTCAGTCTGTGTGCATTGAATTTATTTAATACACAAGTTTCACAATTTGAGTTGAGTTAGTGAAATAAATGAACTTTTACACGACATTCTAATTCATTGAGATGCACCTGTATATTATATCAATATTTATATTAAAATTGTATTTATTTACACAGAGACAGTTTTCCCAGTATTATTAAAAAAAGAGATAAAAAATATTGATTTAATATTGTTATATTATGTCATTATATTTGACTTTTTATTGCATGTTTTGAATTACATTTTATTTTTGTGTTTTCTGGTTTCATTTATTAGTTTTATTAGTTTATTAGTCATTTTTACTGGTTTTGGTTGTTTTTAATTATGTCAATATACAGTAAATATATAGTTTTTATTCATTTTTATTTGTTTGTTTTTTGTTTTTTAAGTTGAAAAAAGTTCCTCGGAAACTAGCTGAAATAAAGTGTTTGTTTTTTTTTATATTTTATTTCAGTTCAGTAACAAAAATCTTTTTTATGGTTTTCGTTTTACTTTTAGTTAACTATAATAACTCTGATTAATACCGTATATTCTCTCATTATAGTACATTTTTCATTAGGGTCCCTTTTTTTTTTCTTTAAAATTGTGTAATAAATAGTGAACCGTAAAAGCCAAGAGACAGTTTTTAGAAGTAGATAGGGTCAGTTTTGATTTCATGTCGGCCACGAGATGAGCTCACTTCCCAAACGTCTTTGCCTTTTCTCCCGATCATCTTAATCGCAGTTGTGGTCGGTTTTCATGCTCTCGCTGACCTCGGCTCCCCCTCCCGACCCCCTTCTCTTTTTTGTCATATTACCGGGGAAACAGTGTGATAGAAGCTCACCCCCAGCCCTTTCTTCCATGTGTCACTTTTTTTGTCTCGTTACATGGTTTTGCTAAAAAGTTCTTTAATCAATCAAGTACGAGGCAGAAAATAGGCTTTGTCACGGCCGGGCCTGGGGTCGTGTGATGCTCGCTTTTGCGCAGTGACAGCTCCTCAAAAGGGCCAGAAAGGAATACTTTGAGAGGAAAATAGTGGTTTCCATGGTGCTGGCACTTGTTGCACATCGCTCACCATTCTTCGCTCCCACGTGAGCGCCAGATTTCAAAGAGATGGACGACAAAAATTAGGGCAGGAGGGCAGGGTGGGGTGCAGAGGTAGCTGCCCCTCGGCCCAGTGTCCTTCTCTCCAGCAGGCAGCGGAGAATAGCGCCGAGAAGTGACAGCAAAAAGGGGGGCCTTCTCGCCTCTGTCAGCTCTGCATAAGCAGTGCTATTAAGTAAATGTTCGATTTTTCATTGTGCCACTGCCGTTGAATAGCGACTCAGAGGGGAGTACGTAAAGAATGAAAAGGTCTGAGCCAGGGAGGAAAGGCTGCTCGCTTTAATGGCTCCCAAAGTATGTCATCTGAATCATGTAATTAGCGATTAGCTTTTATTTGGGCCGAGTCTGCGTCCACCAGAAAGGGTTCCCGAGTTTCTAATTTTATAAGTTACAAACACAGCCAGGAAATGGAAACAATGGTTCGGCCATAAATCCTAACTAAGAGGACAGAGGATTGTTATCTCAAGCTGTTTTGTATGCTACTTTGAATGTGTATGTTCCTGTTTTTAATTATTAAACCTACAGGTCCTCTGTGGATTCTCTGGGAGCAGCTAACTTCGCTTTCAGGATAGGAAGCTGTCATGTAAGAGTTTTGTCATGCACACGGACTCTGGGGGCTTAAAGAAAATCAAGTTCTGTGGAAGAAATCTTTAATGGATGTTTTCTTCAAGGTGTGAGAAGCACATTAACAGAACTTGCTCTCCTGGTTCGTATGCATAGAAGTATATTTCATGCCTGATTTGATCTGAGCACGATCTTATGGCGAGACCGATTTCACCTTTCGATGCTTTTCTGTTTGTGAAATGACTTAATAAGGTCAAGTTTTTATGTGTGTGTGCGTGTGCGTGTCAGGGTTACTTTAAACAATTTGCAATAATTTCCATAGCATCATCACCAGTCACAATAACAAACAAGGTTACTGCTTCCCTTCAATGCTTCTTGTCATGTACATGACCGTTTTGGTGTTTCCAGCACTGAGAGAAGTGCAGCGCTCATCACTTTCTGTTGGTTTAACAGGAGTCGCGGCTTCCGTGCGGGTTTGTTTAAAAAGTACACCACGCTCTTGATTGAGTTACTTAACTAATAAGACTAACCCACAGTGGGTAACTGTGACGGCTAGCGAAAGGTAGCATCTAAATGTCATGTTTTCATGTCAGCTGTCCGCTGCATAATTTCCCCGCCGAACGAAGCCCAGTCGTATGTGTCAATAATTGGCGAGCTAGTTTGTCTTTGAGATCCTCGGCAATCTGCTGTCAGTCTTCAGTAAAGGTTAAGGGGGTGCTGGGATATCTTCCTTGATGGTGTTTTATCATGCGAAGCATGCCCTGTTTCCTGATGAATATATTAAAATTATTACTGTGCAAACAGACTTTCTAATTACTGACCTGCTTGCCATTGTACTCTGCGTTCTTTCTTCGTGTTTTTCCCCCTCTCTCTCCCTCGCTCTCTCTCTCTCTCTTTCTTCATGCCTTGTTTATTTATCTGCACCAGTGAATACAGAATAGTCAGAGCAATGTCATTTCCATCCACATGAAAATGATTTTGAAAATGCCAATCTTGCCTATTATACAGTGTAATTACAAGTCTGTTTTTTTTATCGTATCTTTAACCAATGGGGAGACCCTTAAGAGGGTAAATATCTCATCTATGCTCTGTTCCAAAACCTAGCGAGCAGCCTACGGAGGCAGCATTGTGAGGGTAGGTGACTTAATTATGCTGCCTTGTTTTAAGGCAGTATTATTTGCAGAGAAGGCAATCCCAGAATGCATTGTGACAAGCTCAATGCAAAAAAAGCAGACAAATGTTAATAAATGAACTATTTAAATATTTAATTAATTGCTAAAACAGCCCCCCCCCCATATAAAAATCAATATAATTAAAATGGATTGTTTTATCCCATTTGTGTTTTTTTATGCTATATTAGCTTAGCAACATGTTGCTAAGCGTCAAACACAATTTGAGTGACCCATTTGGAGTGCTATTTGTGTGCTTTGTAGAGTTGTGTTCCAAATTAGTCCCTTATGATGTTCCGTGATGGTTAGGATGCTCCCTTAGAAAGCAGCTGTCTATAGAGGCAAACAAGGTCAATTTGATACATAACCTTGTTTTTCTCACATTAAAGTTACATGATATCTGAGGTCTGTTCCAAAACCTAGTGAGATGCATCACTGTCTACTGCCTTGTTAGGGAGCATCTTAGTAATAATAGAACCCCTTAAAATATCTAATTTAGAACAGCCAACATCACCAGCAACTCAGCAGAGACTCAACTGAAGTTTGATGTTAGTGTTTTGCTAAGCTAACAGTGCAATACCATAGATGTATGTATGCCCTATGTATAGATTCCCTATTCGATCGCTCCAGATACGTTGACGTGTCCGCCATCTTGGAACGGTCAACTTGACGTCATTCACAATAATAATCAATGAATATTCAAAGATATACAAGCATATAACTTGCTGTTGTAGATGCACACAGTCAATGCCCTCAAAGGTTCACAGACCGTTCCAAAAATGGCGGATGGCTTATGTATCGCTGCCCATAGAAACAGTCGCTAATGAGGCATCTATATATATATATATATATATATATATATATATATATATATATATATATATCTATGTGCAATACTCTAGGCATAAGAATACAATGACTCACAAATACTGGGAACAATACTGTTTTTAATTGCGCTAAACTCCTTTTATAGAAACTTTTTGCTACTAGATGAAATATGTTCATGTATAACAAAATTTCTTTTCAAAACTTGTCCACCTCTTACAAAACCTGAGTTGCCTCACTGCCTGCTACATAGGCAGCTGCCTTCTAAGGGAGCATCTTAATTGTCATGGAACCTGATAAGTGAAGTTATTTGGCATGACCAACATTGCCTGCAACTCTACACACTGCACAAATGGCACTTCACAAGAGAAACTCAACTTAAGTTGGATGTTAGCATGTTGCTAAGCTAACAGTGTTAAAATAAGCATTTTTTTTTTTTTTTACAGATGCGACTGCTTTTATAAAGGAACTTACCCAGAATGATATAAGACAGAATTGGGCAGAATGAAGAGATCAAACATGCATTATATCACACGTTACATAACTGTGCCCGGATGGGGTATAGGTGTGTCTCTTATATTTGCAAGAATGAGGAATACCACTCTTTCTCATGTGTGAAAGAGAAAAAAACTTGGCAAATTGTCTCAGCAAATCATCATAAATCTCAAACATGCACTTGATTAGCCTTTCTATTATGTTTGTGTTCTCGTCGCATTGGTGAAGAATGTGAAATATGGGGAGGTTGGAAAACAGTCACATTCCTCCCAGTTTCAGGCCGGCTTTTGTTCTGTTTCCTTCTCAGCAGGTTTCTCGAGATCCAAAGGCATAAAATGCAACGTTTTCTTTGCGGTCTTTTATAACGTACACCCTGTCATGGCGTGCATATGACGTGAGCTGGCATGTGCGCCGCGCCAAACGTGTTATTAAAGTCACCTATTTACCGGCACATTCCGCCCGCGCCACTTCATGCAAAAGGGCAAGCCTGTTGTTTACTCTGCGCCGGAGATGTTGCACAGGGGTTTGATCTGGGGAGTTGATAGGAGCGGCAATTTAAAGAGAGGACACTGCAGCTCCCAACAAAAACAATTAAAGGAAAATGAAAGGCAGCCCCTATGGGTTAAAAATAGAAAATTAGCAACATGGATGCTGGAATGCACAGCTCCCCCTCATCCCAAACTTACGGGGCCTGCATTGTTATGTACGATCAGATCTGCCAGTTCCTCCTCTAAGCTCCTTGTCACATTTTGACTTAATGAAGTGCAACTTAGAAGGGAATTGAGTTCATCATGCTAGTCGCACGATGCTCCCTTGTTGTAGCAAACAGGGGCGGCGTGGGACCAGAGCGCTACAGCGCAAGTCGTTATCATTCCGGTCAGTCTGTTTAACACAAAATTAAACAAAGAACTAATTAGTGCCTCATGAATTAATAACTGCACTGTTGCCGAGTAGAAGTTAGGTTGCTGAGGGGAGATATAAAATAAGTAGGAAGATCAGGTTAGAATTATTATTACTTTTTCGGTTGCTCGTGCTCTCAAGGTTAGGAAACTTTGCCGGTTGCCACAGTCTCTCAATTGAGTGTTTGTTTTCCTATGTGTGTGTGTGTATGTGTGTATGTGTGTTAACTTTTTCTTCGCATGACTGGCTAAACATAAATACCCCGTTACATCGCTTGTCGAGGGCAGTTTTCTTGCTTATGTTGACATATGAATTAGAGAGTGTGGGCGGGGTTTATCAAAAAGCTCATCCTAGTTTTTTGATAGCCAACTGGCTTTAGTTACGTCACTTAGTAATAAACCACAGATAGTTAGTTGGTCACAGGGGGAGGGGCTTTCTGATTAGAGAGCATCTGATTGGACAAAAATCTGTGCAGTGCAGGATGAGTCATCAATATTTCTGTTAGAGAAAGACTGTTTAATGTGTAAAAACTGTGTAATGTGTTACAGTATGTCATTTTGTAGGTGTACACTAGCATGTATATGTACAAAAACGTGGACTAAAAGCCACAAAACAGCTTTATCTCTGTAATGAAAATCTCAATATATTAAACTGATGATGATTCAAATGAAAAAAGATTACAGATTACAAGACTAGGCTAGTTAAAGTAATTTTTTCAGTGTTAAAATACTTTATTCTACCTTAAAAAAAAAGGTCTCCTGAAAAAAAAAGAAAAAAAAGTAAACCACCTATCAACACATTGCTTTCTTTGTTTGAGCATCCCAAACAGCTGACATAGCAACTCTGGTTTAACCAATCATGTGAGATTAAGGCGGAGCTATCAGTATGCTTGACCAATAGCAGGCAGGGTAAGTGTTTTGGAAACCTGTTTGAAACATTAATTAATGAAACATTAATTAATTAAAGCTATTTTTGCAGTTCCAGTTGGTGTCGCTAGTGGCACGAAAATTAGTTCTCCTTTAAACAAACATTAAAGTGATACAGTTATGTTACAGAGTGACTAAGAATTACTCTGCTGTGTGCTCATCTCATAGCGTTAAACAATGCTTATCTCGCTCTCTCATCCACGCTCAGTTAGGCTCTGCTGTTCAAACCACATATATCACCAGACATCTCATCATGGATGTTTGCTTACAGAGAAATCAGAAGAAAGTGGTCACAGTTGGCTTGGCTTTACTGCCCACTGTAATATGAGTGTTGTGCTAGCCTTGGTTAATGCACGCTGGCCAAGGTCATAGTGGCTAATAAAATCCTCCCTCAATCAGATTTTAGGATTACTGATTCTAAGTAAATTATCATCGGCAAGCCACGATGGAATATTTGCGAAAAACTGGCTAACTGATGGCACACCTGCTCTCCTGGGCTTGGATGAGTAATGTGAGGGGGGTTTGTGGTGGGTTTCTGTCACCTGTCAGTCCCCACCAACTGCGACACCATACAGTAGTATTCTGTGTGTATGCAATGGGTCACAACGGGGGCCATTTGAGAGCCTTTTGTTCAGTCAGCACTGAGTTTCTGCACCCAGAATGCTAAGGGAGAAGACATATCTTCACATTTAGACACTCAGCCAGTATACGCTCGGTGTGGATATGGGGGTATTAATGGAGTGTTTTATGTAATGCCTGATAAATAGAGGTTTGGATTTTATTTATTCTAAAGTGTTTTTTTTTCCCTCTTTGTCTTACAGATGAAGTAAGCCTGTGAGTGACTTGTTCTTTCAGAGGAAGAGAAAGGTAGGAGAAGCATGCACATTGACTGATGGTTCATGTTCAGTTCATGTTCAGAATGTATACATGTTTTTATTCATATATTTATAGAAATAGCCTTGTGCAATGATTACATTTGTACAATTATATGTACTAATCTGTTTGTGCTTTCTGTGTAACATAAAAGCAGAAATGTTGAAAAATGACAAAAAACACAGTAAAAATATTTGACGACCTTAAGATTATGCACTACTGTTCGCAAGTTTGGGGTTGGATTTTTAAAAAAAAAGTTTTGTAAGAAATATTGATCACACTTTATTTTAAGGTCCAATTCTCGCCATTTTTAAACCATTAACTACGACTTTGTATTTGACTGTGATGTATTTGATGGCAAAGCTGAATTTTCAGCAGCCATTACTCCAGTTCTCATTATAAGAAACATTTCTTATTTTATCAATGTAGTTGTGCTGCTTCAAATAAACAAAAATAAATAAATAAATAAAATGAAAATTAAATAAGATGAACAAATGAGTGAATGAATGAATAGTTTAGTAGAACATTGTTTTATTTGAACAGATAAAGAAATTTAAATATTTATTATCACCTTTGATCAATTTAGGGCATCCTGGCTGAATAGAAGAATTCATTTCTAAATAAATAAATAATGCCACACTTTTAAACAGTATAGAATCTCACCATTTAAATGATCCAGTTGCAGAGGTTTTAAGAGAAAAATACATAAAATATGAATCATATTGACAACTTTTATGGAATTCTCATCATATTTATATTGTGCTTTGCATGCTTTCTGAAACATGAAAGTTTGTCATTCATATCCACAGGCAGTATATTCTTCAGCACTTCTCCTTTCGCAAAATAAAGTGATACAGTGAGTGATTACATGGTGGTAAAATGTTAATTTCCCTTTTTTAGGTTTCAAGACAATGCTGTAATATATTGCTAACTTTCACTGTTGCTCCGAGGTTGCAGTGTTTGTTAAAAGTGCATGCAGCTTAGCACACGGTTTTCCATTATCATCATGTTTAGCACTTGACAGCTGCCATCTCGATAAGCATAAGATGCCACAAATGATTAATACAGCTCATGGAAGTTTACGGACAAAGTTAAGAGCATAAAGATTTGCTCTCTGGGATGAATGACACTCTTTTCCATGGCTTTGCCCGTGGCTCCTGAGTCAGCAGCGATCTCAGCGGAAAGGAGTGATGTTGTGCGTTGTCTCATGTAAGCCTTGGGGTCATCCTCATGTCCAGGGGGTGCTGGCCTGACCATGATACGCAGCTCAGAGAAACCAACACCCCTTTGTCCTGCCAGTGTCTTTCAGCGCAGAGCGAAATACACACTTGCAGCATCAATCACGGCCAAACTATGTCTAAACAATGTCTCGGCAGCCACCAGCAGTCATGCATGGCTGGGCAGGGAATGGAGAGAGAACAACACAGATCATGCTCTTTGTGTCAGGCGATATGTGGATGAGATGTTCTCCGATTCGAACATCTTTGTTCTTTAGAGCTTTTAAAAATAATTTTTTTCTTGTAAGTTAGCGTTTGGTTTTACTATCAGGTAGGGGTGAGCGGTAAGAGTCATGAGTTATACGTCACAATTTTTATTATTTAACAATTTATTTTTTTTCATTCAAAATTTAATTATTTAATAATTTTTTTTTTAAATTATTATTAAATATGTTAGTTGTTTCGCTGCTGTTATAACCAACAAAGCAATCGTTGAATTTCATGCAATATTTTTAAACAACACAATCTCTAAAGATTGACACATTGCTGCTGTTGCATTGCATATACCGTCATACCCAGGCCTGCTTTCAAGTCAAAGCAATGTTTTTCTGCGTCTCGGTCTAATAAGCCAGATGCTTTAGGAGTCCCTCTTCGCATTCAGACATAGGACAGTGTGCCAAGCTAGGCAGCCCCAGCATCATGACCCAATTCTCTCCTCATTGCAACCTGAATGGCTGGAGTATAGTTAGCTTAATTGGGTTTTGATATATTTAATTCGGCTAATCAGCCAAACTGGCTCCAACATGGGGCCTTGCATGCCTTTTCCCTTCCCGAAAAGCTCCCAGAGACCAGGCGGGTGCAGCGCAGAAGCCTCCCAGAATGGATTCCCTCTCAAACAGTGGGAAGAAAATTAAACTGCCAAATTTGTTTTTGTTGGTTCAGGCCTTCAGCGGGGAGTTGGAAGGCTTTTAATTGCGCTTGCTGTGTAGAATTGGATGAGCTGTTTTTAAGACAACAAAAAACAGGCTCCCTCTCGCTAGACCGCCGAACTGGGCTGTTTTCAGAGATCGCTTGGGTCAAATGTAGTGCAAAGACAGATTGAGGAGACTATTCTCTCTTATTTAAGTAATTACAGACATTGATATATTAAACCCTCTTTTATAGGGCTGAAGAGAGCATGTTATCTGCTGAGTTAACAAGTTACATTGTCAGCTTACTTTTCTCATTTTCCTTTGGTATATCAGTCCAAACTGTGATAACAAAAAAGCCATCACCTCTTTTTTATGCCGTCGCCTATTTACTTTTTCTCTTTTTCCCTTCGATTTTTTTGGCCTTTGAATTTTTTTCTAGTGTGTCAAAACAAGAAGAGGCTACATGGAAACGGCAGCCCTGTGTAAATATTTATGATGTAACATCTCCATGTGAATAGACTTTCTCTCTGGCCCATCCATCAAACCCGCCACCTCCTCAAATCGCCCCCTCAACCCCCCAACGCCCGACTGCCACTCAGGCCGCAGGAAGCCAAGACAGGAGCATCGCGTTCCCCTCGCGCTCAAAGTAATTGTTTTTCTTTTGAACTGGGGCCTCTGGGCCGCCACATCTTTTGAGACCGTGGTCTCTTGCCTTTCATAAGCCCTGAAACTTCAAAGCCTATAGGGTTTTTTGTCTCAGTGGTACGTCCACTCGCCCTTAAAATGGTGCGACAGGGAAATGTGATGTAGGTCAAATTACAGCAGTTGCGCTTATAAAATGTGAAATTTCTTAGCATGTCGACGGAAGGCCTTGGTTACCTCTCATGCTAGATGGCTCAGTCTAAAGTTAACACATGCCAAATGCGAAATGGGATTTGATGATTTGGCAACTTTTTTAATACATGGCTTTAATTTGAAATATAAGACTGAACCTCGCTGATGTGAAGTTGTTTTTCTTTTCTGATATGTGAACAAAAAAACATACTAAATAGTTATTAATATTATGCATAATATTATACATACATTTATCAATTTAATGTATTCATTTGTTATAATTTTTTATTAAATAATTATCAATAATTCTTGGCCAATACATTTTCTTGAACATGAATTAATTTTTTATTATATTAAATCAATAAATTTATAACCAGCATTTCCCTTGCGTTGTCCACCACTTTTCGCAATGAATTCTGGGTCTTCTCTGCAAAGGATACATGCAATACTGCCTTATAGATTTTGATTAATATGTGGTATTATGAGCCAGCAAAATTAAAGGGATAGTCCCCAAAAAAATCATTTACTCACCCTTAAGTTGTTCCAAACATGTATATCTTCTTTATTGTAAATTAGTAAATGATGACAGAATTTTCATTTTCGGGTGAACTGTCTTTTTAAGTTACTTACCTTTCGAAACAGACTTCATGCCTGGAGCGCATTTGCAATGCTTTAAAATTTTGCCTGCGGCAGCTCGCTAGATTTTGGAACTGAGCAATCTCCTTTGGAAAAATTTCTGGAAATTTGTCTCTTTACAAATCCTTATGTCAATTATGGTATTGCAAAAAAGCATAACGAATGCAAACAGATATAGTGACAGCGGACATCACTGTGCAGAAATTCATCTGTTGCATTTGGGCCTGGTGTAAACAGGTGTGGTTTAAGTTGGCTTCTTCCCGGATGTGGTGGATTACAGCCGTCTCCCTTTATGTAATTTCTCTCTGCGTTGGGTGGGAAATTAGGCATTGCAGCGTCTCCCAATAGAGCGACGTTACAGTGCCACTCTCTGCCTTTTTTATCAGAACAGACGGTTGCTAAGATGTAATTATCACCGTCTCTCCCTGATAGACTGTGCTGAGGACTGAAAAGGTAATATGGATTATCACAATAGTTGTACAGCTCAATACTGCTATCTAACTTTATCCATTTATCTGCAATGATGGGAATCCTTTGTGTTGTGCAGCGGTGTAGCATCTATCTAAATAATAAAGGCCATTGTCTCCCTCTTGAAGAGAAGGGATTGTCTTTTTAATTTCAGCGCCGTTTTATTATTGTTAATATTCAAGCTGTGACTGCTCTGTGCAGATGAAATTGAAATATTAAACCCAAAACATAAGTTGAAAGCCAGAGTAAGCTTAAGGAAGTGGAATATAAAGCCATTTTTTGTAATTACTTTTAACCAACTGGCCTCAAGGTGATTTCTAGTGGGTGTATGAAGTGAGTTGCCCTCAAGTTCACACAGATGAATACGTTTTTATCTATTCTTTTATAATTTAAACCTAACAAGCTTCTTTTTGTGACAGGCTTAGCTTTATTAGTGGGCTTGTTCTATGTTTTTAAAATAATGTGAATATTGTGTTAGGAAAAGGATGTAGCCACTGAGAACTAGTGAGAGCTCCTCTTTAATCTTTATCTGCCTTGTGTGCGTGGACAGCGGGCGCTTTGAAGAGCTCATATAGAATAGACAACACTCGTTTTCACCTCTTTCTCACATATTTGGAGTGCCTCTTCTCTCCTGGCAGATCTATTCAAGCTTTCAATACATTTTTCTCCTTCTTCGTCCCTGCTCCTTTCTCAGCGAGCACGAGGGTTTTACTTTACCCCTTTGTCATCCTAATTGATTGCATTAACCTTTTGAGTATTGAATTTCCCCTGCATCACACAGAGCACAATGTGGAATATTATCATAATCTCTCCTAGTAATGGACACAGGGCAATCAACGATGCTTTAGGAAAAGTACATCTTTGAAAGATGGAACGACGTATTATTTTCAATCAAACGGATACCCTGGACTGGCAGGCTTTGAGAAACTTTGACGCTCTTATGAAGGATTATGTCTTTTTATGTGCCCGACAGTTGACACTTTGAACCGTGCAGTCTTTAAAACGCAAGACTGCTTGACTCAACAAAATCATTTTTCCTTAAGATCCCTCTTATCTTGATGATAATGATATATGTCAGCCCGTATGAGGAAAATTTGATTTTACATTATAGTAGAGCATAGTTGGACATTATATTCCAATTACATCATCAAGATGGCTTTTTATTAAATAAAGTGTGTTAAATAAAGGATTTTATATAAATGCTTATACACATACACTTTTGGCTCACTCAACTACAATTACATATATTTCTATCTATCTATCTATCTATCTATCTATCTATCTATCTATCTATCTATCTATCTATCTATCTAATGTATATATATATATATATATATATATATATATATATATATATATATATATATATATATATATATATATATATACACCTGTATATATGCATGCTTTTGGCGTGTAATCATTGGTGTGTTATTATGATTAAGAGCTTCCTGTGTTGAAAAAGAGACAGTGGATGTCTATTGATATGATAATTTGTGTTTGCATTGGTGTGGGTGTACGGCCCAGCCACCCGCTCACCTGAAAAGACCCCTGTTGTGTTTTTCTCTTACTGCTAGTTTGAAGTCTTAGGGGTCAGGAGATGCTGGCTTTAAAGGCAAGATTAGCCCTCGGTTTACTTTGTGATTGCTGGGTCACATCATTTAATCCCTTTACCCTCTTTATATTGGCCTGTCAACGTTTAGAGGGATGTTGAAGTTCATTTTGCTGTAGATTGTCTCAACAAGGCACGTATATCGTAACAGTAACATCACACCCATAGGGATATTTGTAAGGATTTTTTTCAGTCAGAAATAAAATTTTTGTCATCATTTACTTGTCCTTATGTCATTTTAAACCTGTACTTTTTTCACTGTTCACAACACTCTTTTTCATACAATGAAAGTGGATTGTGACCAAGTTCTGTCAAGCTCTAAAAATTATAAAAAAGCTCAATAAATGTATCATAAATGTGGTCCAAATGACTCATGTGTTATTTCCAAGTCCTCTAATGTCTTCCTATAGCTTTATGTAAGAAACAGACTGAGATGTAATTTGCTTTTTACTAAAAACTCTCTTCTCTTCTCATTTTTGTCATTTCAATATACAGATATTCAGTTTTGGCGTATTGTGGTCAGTTATGAAAGACATGATGCTTAGCATCATTGACTTTAAACCTAATGTGCCATGACATGACATACTTGAATATATAAGTGAATTATTAAATATTAAAAGAAAGAGATGTCTTAAATGTTTGTATTTGTTTTTCTCACACAAAGTTTCAGAAGAATGTTTTTATGGTGCTTTTATGTCATTTTTGACCTTGACAACTGCTGGTCACCATTGACATTATATATGAAATGAAAATATAAACCATGATAAAGCGCAGCATGAACATTCTGCTAAACTTCTCTTTTTGTGGTATAAAACATCATACAGGTTTGAAACGACATGATGGTGAGTAAATGATGAGATATATTATAACATCTGTTTCCAAAAAAATATATATTTAAATATGATAAAGCTTCTTAATAAAGACTGTAAAGATCCCTGAACAAAACATGCCGCACTTGTAAAACGGGCACATGTGACGAGGAACGATATCTGTTCACTGTAAGCCAGGCTAATGCTTTTGATTAAAATGGATAAAAGTCAATGCTTTGTCATGCCCCCTCATTAGAAGAATGGTGACATAAAAACATCCTTTCAACAAAAACACAGCTTCTATTCGTGATGGGGCATGGTTTGTTGAATTTCAGCATCCCAACAAAAGGCCACGTCTGTGTGTGGAGCTGCTGTACTCACAGCCACCTGGCTTCTCTCTCTCTCTCTTTTGTATTTCAGGATTTATTCAACAAAACCCGAAAACTGGAGCGCTGCAAAAAGCTAAACTGACTTTTCAGGTTTTAATGGGAGAGTAAACAGTGGTACAAAGCATAAAATTAATTGATTGTTTAGCAACAAGGAGTCTGTGTTATCACGTTTCCCTGGTAACATGAAATTATTGTCTGGTTGCTTAGATGAATTGAAGCAAAACAGCCTTTAATTCATACCACCTCTATTATATATATATTTTTTTTTTCAGGCAGGAGAGAAAAAAATCAATTGAAAGGGACTCTTATGAGCAGCCAGAGCAGACTTATGATCAATAATTATTGTAAACAGGGATACAGTGTCTTGATTTGATGGCTTGGGGATTGACGTTCAAACACACCAAATGCTCATACTTATAGAAAAAATGCTCAGATGATGAACAGCAGTGCCAATATCTCAATTTTAGGCGGCGCTTAGGTCGCGGGGGCCATTTCGCGTTAGTTACATGCAACATAAACTCCAAAACAAAATGGAGGTTTTGGGTGAACGATTGGTCAAGGTCAATTAATAAGACAAAAACATCCCGCTGTGACTCATCTCACTCCTGGGTCCACCGTCGCTGATGTCCGTTTAATGAACATCATACAGTAGTTTCACACAAATGTTCAATATATTGCCATTTCACCGAGCAAGGTCAACCAGTCGATGAGTGTTATTTTTATACTCTGACAGTGAAAAATCCAGTCTGGGTGTCAATCGCTCATTCAGTAGATCTGCTTCCTTTTCTGTAAAGTAAGCAAACCGAAACATACTGCTCATCCTATTCATTGTGTTCCCTGTGGGTTGGTCTGTCAGATCGCACACAAACCTTCACATTTGTGCTGGTTTTTAAAGAGGAACAAACCAGGGGACCAAACAAAATGAAACATCGAGAAGTTTTGAAGGGTCTGGGAGTGAGTACATTAGAGGAACCTATTCATTACTCCAGCCTGTGCCAGCTGACAGGCCCCTTCTACATTAATATCAATTATCGTCTGATAAATTGCGCAAAACGGTCGGCACTGCATCGGTTTTCATATATTTTAACCGCGCTGTCAAACCTACTGGTGTTGTATGTTCCTAACCCATCCTCAGATTTGCAGTTTGAGCTGAGAGCTGCCATTTTCAACATTTATTTGAGCAACTGACACACATTTCCTGGCTTTGCCCAAACCAGCTGTCAGCTATCGCAGGCTTAAACTCTTCACTTGTGTCTCAGGTTCTCTCGGGTCAAGACTAACAGTGTGTTAGGCAAGTATACGTATACATACATTTCTCACACTTGGTAAATTCAGGCGTATTTCACATGCAGGCGGTTGTTTGATTAGCTCCACCCAAACATTTATGACCTTATAACATTGTTTAAACAAAACAGTCTGTTCATCTCTCTTCTTGTCTTTTTTTATTTTCTCCACTCCCCCCATTGCTCTTTTTCTCTGTTATCCTCTCTCTGGGTAGTATTCAAAGACAGATATAGCAACAATCCTTATTGATCTAATCTGTTTGCTGCATGCTATTTTCGACAGTTCCATCGAAAACTCCCTCCCTCCTCAAGCCCCACTGCCACCCACCGCTCTACCCCCGTTTGCCTGACCTACATGGCGGTCACATGGCCTGCATCCCTGGCCCGGCATTTTATGGAAAATCAGCGGGTGAGATAAAGCTGTGAGGTTTTAAGTGTTATCCTCTCTGTCCTCTCAAGATGGCTGGTGTTGAAAGAGGCACCACTGTCACAAGTCAGGCCAATTTTGGGCCGCCCGTGACAGCTTTACTTCCACCGTTGCCCTCCATTACAGTTTGATTGGATTTGCTTGGTTTCTGTTAAGGGTTTTTGCCTTCATGTCACTGTATGTCATGTTAAAGAGATAGTCCACACCAAAATGACAGTTCTGTCATTATTTACTCACCCTCACATTGCTCCAAACCAGTGTGAGGTTTTTTCCTCTGCAACACAAAAGGAGATGTTTTTTTTTTTTTTTTAAATCATGAAAATGTCATAAATATAGTCCATATGACTAATACACTAAATCTTTTTTATTGATAATCCTCCTTTACAAAAACTTGCTATGCACATTGTGTCGACGAATCAGTCAAACGTGAATGAATCATTCAGACCAAACTGAGTGAAGTGATTCATTTTAAGGATTTATATCAAAAGAGAGATTCTTTCAGACATTCCTGCTTTTCTCATGAACATGACAAGGAGAACTAGAGTAAAGACTGTCTTTTTACAAATATGAACTACCATTCAAAAGGTTGAGGTTGGTACGATATTCTTGGTAAGAAGTCTCTTATGCTCACCAAGTCTGCATTTATTTAATCAAAAATACAGTTTACAGCAGTTCAAATTTAAATAACTGATCCTTTCTAAATCATTCTAATATGTTGATTTAGCATTTAATCATGATCAATGTTGAAAACAGTTGTGCTCCTTAATATTTTTGTTGAAAACATGTTTTTAAGAATTCTTTGATGAATACAAATTCCAAAGGAAGAGCATTTATTTGAAAAAGAAATCTTTTGTAACAACACACATGCACACACACACACACACACACACACACACGCACGCGCGCACACACACACACACACACACACACACACACACACATATGTGTACATATGTATATAGTTTGACAAATTGCATATTCCTCATTCACTCATTAAATCACTCATTAAAAAGAGCAGCCAGGGTTTTCTTTTTCTTTTTTTTCTTTTTTTTTTTTTTGAGTGAACTGTACCTTTAAAACTGTTCAGTACTGCATGACGGTAGTCTGTAGTGCTTTCCGTCTAGTGTAGGTGGGCCAGCATTGGATGATCCCAGTGCCAAGCCAGTGGCTAAAATCCAGGCTAGAGCGGAGCAGCCGGTGCTGAGGGCTTGCTTTCGTGCAGTGACCGAGTCCCCTTCACACTGTCGTCTGCCTGTAAATTTTCTGCTGCCTTTGCTGTTCAGCCAATTACACCAAAAGAGCTTTAGTGATTTTTTTCCCCGCCTCTTGTCGGGATTTATATATTTATTTATTTTACAGATGAATGCAAAGCATCTCTGAAGGTTAAAAAAATGCTGAATTTCACTGTGCCTATAATATAAACTTTTTTTCAGCTCCTTAACTCACAGTAGGACTGATCAATAGATGTCAGCTATGCTTGCTAGTTTCAACAAGCATTTGTGTTACATAAATCATCTCTACCATGCTTTTATTTTCAAATTTAGATTTATCCAACTTGTGTTTCTTTAAAGCAGCAAATAAGTAATTTTATTATAAGCTAACCTGTGGTGTACAAATGAAATAAAACTGTCGAATAAAACACTAACATGCTGACAAAGTGTACAAAAGAAGATGAATAAGTTTAGCAGAACATTTGTGCCTGTTCATACAGCTTCTTTCAGACTTTGGAGGCTAGAGATTGTTAATGCATGTTTGTGGTCAGAATGAAAGGCTTGGATTGCTTGTTTTTGACTTAAAAAAATGTGAACATTAGGGAAGTGGGAAAATGTATCACTGTAGTCTATTCCGCCTTGTGGAGTGAGTGACAGGCTTTCTACCTCACACCTTTGCTGATCTCAGATCTGTCTGTCTGGCTGATGATGATCAGCTTTGTTCTTCTCTTTCTGTCTCAGTCACACAGTTGCTCGTAAGAGGCCTCTCATCTGAGGGAGGGTAGTGTTTAACTTCTTAAAAAGCCTTTTCTTTATGTGAACTGGCATGTTGTCACTGTTCCTTAAATAGAGCTTTAAAGGCTCATTTCCTCCTGAACACTTCTATTTGTAGATTGTTCTTTCTAATGCTTCAATGAAGTCAATAATGAACTGCCTTTTTAGTGGACTGCACTTTAACCTCCGATAGATAGATGCAGAAGATCATACATGTAAAGACATATTTTAATAACTGCAAATTAAACAAGATTTCAAATTTATTTTTTTTCTATTTATTATTTACTATATATTTGTGTATGTGTGTAGTCCGTTTATTTATGTATTTTATTTATTAAATTTTTCTGCCCTTTATATATTTTGCTATATGTTTTGAAGGATCCATTTGAAATATATGTTTCCTTAAGCTGTGCCGTTAACATCATATACAGGTGCATCTCAATAAATTAGAATGCCGTGGAAAAGTTCATTTATTTCAGTAATTCAACTCAAATTGTGAAACTCATGTATTAAATAAATTCAGTGCACATAGACTGAAGTAGTTTCAGTCTTTGGTTCTTTTAATTGTGATGATTTTGGGCTCACATTTAACAAAAACCCACAAAAACAGTGACTTTGGTCCATTGTGTTTTTTTTGAAAACCAACACCAGCAGATGACATTGCACCCCAAATCATCACAGACTGTGGAAACTTAACACTGGACTTCAATCAACTTGGGCTATGAGCTTCTCCACCCTTCCTCCAGACTCTAGGACCTTGGTTTCTAAATGAAATACAAAACTTGCTCTCATCTGAAAAGAGGACTTTGGACCACTGGGCAACAGTCCAGTTCTTCTTCTCCTTAGCCCAGGTAAGACGCCTCTGACGTTGTCTGTGGTTCAGGAGTGGCTTAACAAGAGGAATACGACAACTGTAGCCAAATTCCTTGACACGTCTGTGTGTGGTTGCTCTTGATGCCTTGACCCCAGCCTCAGTCCATTCCTTGTGAAGTTCACCCAAATTCTTGAATCGATTTTGCTTGACAATCCTCATAAGGCTGCGGTTCTCTCGGTTGGTTGTGCATCTTTTTCTTCCACACTTTTTCCTTCCACTCAACTTTCTGTTAACATGCTTGGATACAGCACTGTGTGAACAGCCAGCTTCTTTGGCAATGAATGTTTGTGGCTTACCCTCCTTGTGAAGAGTGTCAATGATTGTCTTCTGGACAACTGTCAGTTCAGCAGTCTTCCCCATGATTGTGGAGCCTAGCCAACCAAACTGAGAGACCATTTTGAAGGCTCAGGAAACCTTTGCAGGTGTTTTGAGTTGATTAGCTGATTGGCATGTCACCATATTCTAATTTGTTGAGATAGTGAATTGGTGGGTTTTTGTTAAATGTGAGCCAAAATCATCACAATTAAAAGGACCAAAGATTTAAACTACTTCAGTCTGTGCGCACTGAATTTATTTAATACACAAGTTTAACAATTTGAGTTGAATTAGAGAAATAAATGAACTTTTCCACGACATTCTAATTTATTGAGATGCACCTGTATTAGAATTATATTTGGGCCAGATTACTTTTGTTCCTGGTCTTATTGTGAAAAATTCATTGGTGCATGTTTTGTAATCCTTAATCAAAATTTTCATCCACTTCTTAAACGACTTAATTTATTCTCTAAAGTTTTCAAAAGTATACAGAGGAACGGAAAGAGTTTAGTTTGGAAAGGTAAAGAAGAAAATTACCCAGTGGGTTTGTGGTTGGCGTCCTTAAAGATTTATGCTACATTTTAAATTAAAATTTTTCCTTGTCTCCATATTAGAAAAAGCAAGAGTTGTAAAGTTAGCTCAGTGTTGCATTTTTAATAATTGCGTAGGAAGTAGCCAGGCAAACAACGGGGAAGAATAGAGAATAAACAGCGAGAAAACTGCAGCGTAGAAAAACACGCTAGCCACTTTGGTAACTAGCCGCGGGCGGCGCTCGGGGTGTTAGCACAGGTTTGCAGTAAGTCGTTCCGAGGCTAACTCAGGTCTGGACTGGGTGCTGAGAGCTCCACACCATCTGCATTTTGCTGTTAACGCGCCTTCACATCCATGGGAGGATTAGTGGAAAATCCCCAGGTTTTTTCAACCAGTTTACAAATATCAGATTTGTCTCTAAAAATTAGCTCCATCCATATCTCCCACCATATGACACACAAAAAAGATTAGCTTTAATACCCAGCCAGCTTGAGTGTGGAAAAAAGCAGATTAAAGTTTCAGTTTAGTAATATTTACCGAGCCTCTTCTATCGGATCCAGGCTTGGCATCGGGCAGAGTCTTCCAGAAGCCGCACTCCCCCACACCCACACTCTCTCTCTCAGACGCAAGATGTTTGTCTAGCAACAATTAATGCCAATATTTATCTAATTCATCATTGCCCAATCCAGTGCCTGAAGGTTGTCTTTTTAGGATATGGCTTTTAAACAAACACAGGGAGCAGTTAAAGAGCGTTAAGTGAATAAAGGCAGCAGGTGTCCTTTCAGACGGAGCTTTGTAGTCCTCCCAGGCTGCTGTGCTGTTGTTTTAGCCACCCATTGGCGTGGAGCAGGGGGTGGCTGGGAAATGGGCTTAGTAGGTGACCCGAGACCCCTCTACTGTCCCATTGTGAGCACTTTTGTGGAAAGGTAGCAGCAGCGTTTGATGTCACTTTAAAAGAGTCGGTCCTACGCATCACGGAACGGCGCTCTGAAACCCGTTCATCCGTAAGTCTGACGCAGATTTACTGTTTATGAATTTGTGTCATGATATACAGAGCTTTCGGTGGGTAAACATAATTTAAGCGGCGCATTTCACATCACCTAGAAAAACAGCCTTTATCATGTGTTCTAGCAAAAAGAATTATCGCAGGGAAACAAATTGATGCCCAATGAGGCAAGTTGTGAGGATATTGGTTGCGCATGCACGATTGAACCCCCGCAGCTGTCATCGTTAGCAGGTACGGCGGATTTGAGCGTATTCCGCAAGCATTTGCTCAGTCAATATGTTTCCCTTTGCCATTTAATTATCGTACTCGTGATCGAGGCGTCTAGGGGGAGAGCAGGGCTCGGATCCACCTGCACACAGGATGCTGGCTCGCTGCTCTCTTCCTGGACCACCTCCATACCCAGAGGTTGACTCCTCAATGCAGGAGCCCATAAATGAAATTAAGGTGTCAATTAGTCAATTATGGCATAATAACTCGGAGGGCAGACGTTTAGAAGCAGAGCGTACCTCAGCTAAGTTCATTTCCTCTGGTCCAGGAGTCCTTCGTCCTGGCCGCATGTCACTCTTCCACTCAGAGCCGCTGAGTAAGGCCTCTGCACGGTTAATTTTATTTTCCATCGGGTATCTTTTTTGGATCGGCAATTTCCTCTGCTGGTTTTATTTTGAGTCGCGTTCATTTATTTACATTTACGTTCCTGCCCCCTCAGATGCAGGATGTACTTTTTTCTTCCCCAATTTGGCTTTAGAGACTTTTATAATTTAGTAATTAAAATCTTTGATAGGCTTTTAAAATTGCATCTAATTGAATTTAATGGGGAGATGAATTTCAATTTTATTTGATTACCGGGACCCCTGGCATAGGTATTTATGGAAAAAACTCTACAAAAATATGCTGTGTGGGCTAAGATGGCATAATAAAATTAGAGGTAATCAGATTTCTCTGTCGTGAATTTCGCTCTAATTTCACTATAATTTTCCATTAGATAGCTAGTTTACAAATATTTGCTCATCTGCGATGGGAGAAGCTATCTGTCTAAAATGATTATGGTCAGGGCCTTCAGAAATGTGGCCCTTTCTCTCATTCCCTTTTAAAACCAGATTGCGAGAGACCGAAATTAGGAAGATTACATTATGACTGTCTGCATCCGGGAGAGATACTGAAATGTAATGATGGCAGGCAGGGGATGAAAGCTGCGTTAAGACAAATGTTTAGACTTTTAAGTAATGTTTTTTAAGTGAACTGGACATTTCAGCCTACCACTAGATAGATGTGCACCTTTCTTTGCTTTAGGAACATCTTTAACCTCTTTTTTTTCTAGGCACATATTAATTTGTTTGCAAAATGATGATAGGCTAATTTAATAAAGATATTTTCATTATAAAGATCACCGCCACAACTCGGCCAATTAGTTTATGATAAGTAACTTCTGACCGCTCCTTTTGGAGATGTGCTCACATTTTGGTATGCAATACGCTTGCCCCGGGAAAAATAAATATATAATGCTATCCAAATTGATGTGAGGGGGAATAATATCCAACATCACAGGCTTCGCTAGAACAATACAAGGGCAAATGCTTTCTCAGGCCTTCTTTTCAAGCCACTGCACTAGACTCCAGATTTGTCATATTCAATTTCCTGTCAATTTCACAATTGAGATTTGAGAGGGAAAAAAACTCTATTTTAAACCTCTGTGGGAAAGCTTCTTTTTCAGGCCAGAGAGATGATGATGATGGTGGTGGTGATGCTCCCTTTTCTGTCTTTTTTTTATTCCATTTTCTTTTTTGTGACGCCCTCTACCTCACAGTTGTCCACTCAGTCTGTGTGCCGTCCCACTGGCTGAGACAGCGAGAGGGTTCAAACACAATCTAACTCCCAGCAAAGGTCAGTTTTCTCACTCCGCATGGCCCCGGGCCCTAGGCACAAAAGCCCCTCAATTCACATCTTTCAACTGGGCGCTGGCTTTTGTCCCGGCGGAGCGAGGGGCTTGGAGCGGCGGCCATCAGACCAGCCCCTCCTGGAGTGCGCGGTCAGGGGCAGCTAAACGTCTGGCCCCTGCATCCCTTTGACGGATGCAGCCCTGCCATGTCACAGTCCCCCCTCCCCGCTCGCCCCCATGCCCTGAGCATACCATCATAATGGGCCACATCAAACGCCATTCAGCTCCTCTCCGAGAAACAGAAATGACAGCGAAAAGAAAAATGATCTGCAACCGCTGGCCGTTCGCTACCGTACAATGCGTTCCGCCGGATCGGTGCGCGCTCGTTGCGCGTCTTGTTACGGTGTCAGTCAGCGCTTTGAATGCGCTTGACACGTGTTGCTGCACTAATTCCAAAACGTCCCGCGCATAAAGGTGGTATTATGTTGTTTTGTTGCAAAACTTTTATGAAGTTGGCAGAGTTCGATAGGTGTGGCGCGGCTGCTGATATTTTGCGTGTTTAGGGTTTTCTTTTCGTCTCGAAGATATCTGATGACTGACTGCGCTGGCTCTTCCCTTCTGGATTATTGAGTTTAAGGTGGGAACATTATGCCATTGTTGCTTTATGAGTCATCCGCATAATCACTAAATCAACCAAAACCTGTTTTATGCTCACAAATGAGATGTAACAGTTAGCAAACAGGAACTTGAGATTGACTCATTTCTCACAGTTATGAGACAGTACCCAGAATATGCATTTCCCTTTTTTATTGGCCTTATTTCTCAGTGCTTTCAAGAAATTAAGCTCTTTTTTTGTTTTGGCCAAAACTTGGCACTTCCTGCCTGGTGTTTACTCATATCATTTGCGGTTCAAGTTGCAAATGAAAATATTTCCAAAGTCGACTGTGTTTAGATAGAAAATATGCTGAAAATATGCTGTCCGGGTGCGCTTTTGCATGCCGCAGCGGAAGAAACTGCCAGGCAAATAAGGGCTTTGTCTTATAAAGTATTCATTGTCACCTGGTAACGGCTGCCGTTTATCATTTCACCTGAAATTACAATGAAAACTGATACCTTATCAGAGGGACAAGCACATAGAGAGTGAATGAAGAAGAGAAGGAGGGAAAAAGGGAGGGAGAAGAAGGGAACGGGGGATGGGACATGTAGGTTTTTCTTTTTTTCCCTTCCTCGTAATATACAACCAACTGTTCCGAGGATAAGGTTACTTCACCATGTGAGCACTGTTAAATTCTGATGTCTGTTTTTTTTATTATGAGGAAACTTTAAAATATGCAATAAAATGTAACTGATATAGCCCTTTTTTCACTTTTATATAACCACCCTAGTTTTACACATGAATTTGCTGGTATGCTTTTTTTTTTGCAATATTCCGCAAACTTCCTGTTTTCAGTAAATAACACTCATAAAATGAATCGCGATAGTCAAATGCACAGTAGGCCAGAGAGGGTCTTTCCCACAACGTGAGATAAACAAAAACCAGAACACTTTGTTCAGTTTAAAACGGGCGTGCTGTTATCATCAGAATCGCATGCAAAAATGTCCGACTGATATATCTAATGAGCTTGATATTTTCTCTGAGCCTTTGAGTTTTCCCTCCCTCCTCATTTTCATGGAATCGTGGAAGGCTCCTCCCCGAGAGACTTGAAAGGCTAGAAGAGCCCAAAGATGGGAAGGCCAGCCCACTAAGGGGAGGAAAAAAGTGTGCTCAGGTTCCTCCACTGCTGTAATTTCCTATCTGCCTATTCAGACATCGCCAACTGCTTGGTGTGTGTGCGTGTGTACAGGAGCAGAACCGTAGACCAAGAGAGGGAGAGAGAGAGAAAGACAGAGAGAGAAAGGCAGGAGGAGCAGTCGAGGAAGGGGCCGGCTCTGTATTCTCTCACCTACCCCCCGTCAAACCACAGGAGGGAGGGGCCAAGCCAAGCTGCCAATCAACCTCACTCGTGGCAGCCGGCATTATCTCTGCTACAAACTATTGACAGATTACATGTCAAGGAGTTTAGTACATGATTGAGAGCAAAAAAGGCGTTTATTGTCAACTTCTTTTAGATTTCCTTTTCTCACAGACCAGCTTACATCTGATGATTTTCAAACAGAGTTCAGTAATATTATGAAAGTTACATGCTTGACAGGATTTAACTTCGACTACCCTGAATATGGTAAGTGACCCTCCTCTTTAACCTTTCTGTGTGAGTGAGTGTGTCCATAAGTGAGTGTTTTAATATAAAATATGTCTTGAACAGGGAAGTTGTTTTAAGTGCCACATATCTTCGCTGTGAGTTTACTGTACCCTTATTTATAACTGTGCGACAAGCCCTGAGAAGATGGCAGTGTTTAATACGATCACTCTGTCCCTGAGTCCCGTGTTTTCTTTTCTTACTTTACTCGTGCCTCTCAGGAGGGGAAGAATTTAAGTAGAGTACTTTCATTTTAAACCTGGAAGTAGTCAAGTTTATTTGTTGTTTAGACACAGTGTATCACTCTTACCTACAGGCGTTCGGTGATGTTTGAAACTCATATATCTGTGTTTATTAAAGCAGTCTTGTTTGTCTGAGTTCAGGGGATTTTTTTTTTTTTTTGGTTGTTGATGCTGATATAACTTTATGGAAGCACCGATGTGGCATAAACATACATAGGCATGTAAAAATATTAGTGAAGTGACTGGTATGGCCTAGGGGTTTGTTGCCAAGGGGACTGAGTAAACAAAATGCTGTAGTAAGGTTGTTTTGACACATGTAAGGGCACACAGAACAAATGATGTGCCTCTCCGTTTTCCTTGTTCCTCCGTTTAGGGATATAATGAAATTGATATCAGTCATTCTGTCCCATCCTATTTCCTAATTTCATCACCAAATAATCCGGCTTTTGGAGCTTTAGATATTATTATTATTATTATAAAATCAGAAATGGCAATATGTTCCTGAAATAAACACTGCTGTTTTAGCATAGTTAGCTTGTAATGTATGGTTTGAGTTTGTTGGATTTCTATTTCAGTTTAGTCTTAAATAGAGTTCCTGGAAAATTCAACTTATTTTTTTTTTTTTTTTTTTTTTTTTATATATATAGTTTTAATTTAGGCCAGATTTGTAGTGTTTATTTACACACTTGTTTGCTTGGCTTTCGATGTGTTTCACTCGATGCTGTTTAGGTAGAGTTTTAGACATCACTTTGACACTTATTTGATTATATATTGTGGTGTGTAACTGCTTTATGTTTATTTATTTAAAATATATATATTTTATACTAAATTAAAAAACATATTTTTGCATGTTACAAAATAATTCTGTTTTAGTTTTGTAATAGGACTGGCTGTTTAAGTAGTGAGTAACCACGATTTGTTTTTTAGCTTGGAAAATAAATGCACACGTACATACATCAGTGAATTTTTCCAGTGCCAAAAGCAGGTTTTGTCATAACTGAAAAATTCAATCAATAATTTTAGCGAGTTTTTTGATGCAATATCTTCATGTCTTGTTGCCCTCAGGCAAGAACCAATTTTTTTTTTTTTCTTGACACTAATGAACATTGTTTGTTCTAAATGATAAATGGTGAAAGATGAAATTAAACTAAGTGAAAATAAATGCCATTGTGGCTTCTTTTAAAGAGCATCTCTTGAACTTTCAGAATGGGCTTCAGATTAGTTACGTCATATTTATCAGAAACATTTTCTTTTTTTTTAACAGGATCACAATTTGCTTTCTGTTTTATTCGTATTCTGAATAAGACACCTGAGATTTTTTTTTTTTTTAATCGTTGTCATTTTGCTGCATGGCCTCTGTTCAGATGACCGGAGTTATTTTATTACTCCAGTAGTTTTTTTTCTTCTTCTTTGCGAGCGAATGCAGTTTTAGCCTCTGTCCACTCTGAGCACCTTTACCACTCATCTGCAAAATAGGATCAAATGAGGAGGAAAAAACAACCCAAGGTCTGCAGCCCTCAATAACCTTTATCACAATTTAGCAACAACCGAATCAATTTGATGTCTTAAGCAATAAAAAAGGCTGTTGCTGTCCTAATTCTGCAGCTCTTCGGATGACAGTAAATTTACATTTTTTAATTAAACTAGCTGGAATTTTTATGAGGGGGCTGGGCTATGCTAATGGGAATGTTGTGTGCCGCAGATTAACAGAGTTTTGAAGTACATTTGGAAGGGGGGACATTAAAGGGGGAGAGGATGCTAGGCATCACATTTAACCCCTTTTATGCTTATTTTTCCTGAGGGACCCCTGGCACACCCGACCGCTGAGAGCGGCAAGAGCGCTCTTTAGTGAAGGGGTGATCAGTGTTGCCATGTCAACTCATGCATATTCTTTAAATTCTAATCTATAATTGATGACACGCACAGATGACACAGAAGAAAGGTGAGATCCTTTTAGAAGGATATCTGAAATGCATTGCACATTTGAACTTTTTTTCAATTTCTTGTTTTTTTACATATTAAAATATGGCAAAAATACATTTACTAAATTATTTATATGTAGCTGTATTTATTTAAATGTTGTTTTCATATAGCTCGTACATTTTTATTTATTTTATTTTTTTTACAAAAATGAATTTTTTCTCAATTTAATTATCAAAGTTAATATATATTAATAGTGTAGTTTATTATTTACAATAATCAGTACATTTTACTGTAGATTTAACTGCTATAATAAATGTACTTGTATTTACTTTTCATTTTATGTATTTCTTTGAATGAGAAAGGCTAGCAAAGACAGAGAGAGGGCGACTGAGTCTAGCTTGAGTTTCCTGATCAGTCACTGGCTCCCCACCATCAAAATGAACTTTGTCATCCTAATACCCCAACAGTCCCCGAGCTCACAGTCGGGCAAACAATAACGGAGGCTAATACAGGAACGGATCAATCTCTAGGCATGTGAACGTGATGCTTATGAGGTCTCTCTTCTCCTCTCCTCTCCTCCTGTGCATTCATGCAGACACCAGACCCTAATTAAAACTTCAAAACCTTTCTGTCACTTATACACAGTAATGGTCTAATTGATACTGTGCTAGAAAAGGTTGTGGAATAATCAAATATGCATAGTTTTATGTGCTTAAAATATGCCGTTTTTTGTAATTGTATAATTTAGCTGTATAGTATATACAAATTATTATGTAATATATTAAATAGTATATTAAATAAAAAAAATGTTATTTAAATAGGATAATACTAGATAAGGTTTTCTGTATTAATGTAAACAAATGCATCACAGTGTTACATCTTTGTGAATAAGCTGGAATATTGTTTGAGTAATGATACAATTTCCAAGAATGTAATTTCCCTGGCTGTAAGCAAATCCAGTTATGAACGTAAAGTACAGGTGAGTTGTGGTGTCATTTTCAGTAAAACAAAAGTCATCTGTACAAAAAAAGAAAAAAGAAATTACTATCAAGGCACTGGTGCTTCACAGGGCTTGTGGTTTAAGTTTTGCATCTCGCAAAAAAAGCTTCTCATAGTGCTGCTATCTCGCATTATCTACCTCACCTTTTGCAACAAATGTGCCACACGATTGAGAATTTCATGATCCATTTTCTCCCCCTCGGTGCAGACACAACATGGAGTTTTCTTGTTTTGGCACATATGGTTAGAAAAGTTGTGGAAAGATCTTCCTTGGTGCGCAGGGCCTTGCAGAATGGCTTCATTTCACGTTTATGATCTTCCACATGAAATTCTAATTTCATGCAAAGTGGGGGAGACAAATAATCTGCGGCAGCTGATACGGCATATAAGAGGGGAAAAGAAGAATATGAAGAAGCAATTAGCACAGTGTGGAAGACTTTAGTCTGTTTGTCTGAAAGCTTGAGCTCCAATGGCCTCGAATGAAATTTGCATGCTCCGCTTATCGGCGCTCCCTTATTATGCTGTCTGAAAGGAAGATTAAGCCGGTACAAAATGTGGCGACTAATCCTTTTAAATGTGGCAGGGGTCTTTAAGGTGTGAACAACCCTGTAGGCAGGTTTCAGGCAGGGTTGTTAGAGAGGCTACCGCGACCCGCTCTTGACGGCTGAGTGCAGCTACACTCTGACGAGTTCGTTTAGTCTGGCAGGAGCGGAAAACGGCAGCTGGATTGCAGTTAAGGGACCGATTGGCCCGAGCTGATGGATGGTTTGTCTGTGCGCTAGCAGTCTTTAGCTCCTTATCTCGGACCCAAACACACAGGTCACATGGGGTGGGGCTGGCCATAAGATTAGAGCGTTGCTTTTCCGGTGGTCTAATGTCAAATCTCTACGGCATGTGCATGTTGCATTCATCTCTCGAAGTTTATCGTGTGGAATTAGCAAGTTCCCTCTCATCTACTCAGTCATGAAAATATTCAGTTGTTTGCTATTTTTTTTTTCTTGAAAGACAATCCTCACTTTTTTTTACTCTCCCAATGATAAGCAAGGGAAATGAACGTCTTCCCTGTTGCCTTTTTTCCTCAGAGATTGTTTGCATTAGAGAGCCACAGAGCTGATATCCTGTCCTCTCTGGTAATTGACTGCAAACAGGGGTGCTTGCGTTTGAAGTCTCCCCTGCCGTGAATCCTCTGGTTGTGTGTGCTTTTGCCTGTGACATTCTATTCACTTAGGTCAGTAGCAAGCAGCAGCAGCAATAATTACAGTCTGTACATGATAAATCTGAAGCCCAGCTGTTGCGTTCTGTCACAGCCTACACACTAAACCGAGCGGAGAGAGAGAACAAGAGAGAGCAAAAGGGGGCTCGGGAGTTTGCTGTTTGACTGAATTTTTTTTTTTTAAACTCTGTAACTTGATAGGATTACATGGTTCTTGGACCCACACCTGTTAAGAGGCTGTTAACAGAGCAGTTGGCGGTCTCATGGTTAGAGCTTAGAGCTTTTTTAGACTCTTCTGTGTGTCCACTTTTGGGGATTTCTGCCTTTACAAGAGGAGTTTTGGAACTCAAGGCTGTTCTGTACCGGCCTCAGACTTTTGCTAAGACCAAAAGGGGGAGGCTAAGATGTCTCTTTAGTCTGTGTCCTAATTCATACCCTTAGTCTGTATGAGAAACCAACTGCCTGCTTTAAAACATTGGAACTGTCTGGATGACAGGTGTGGATTTGGCATTATTAAATTGCTTCAGCTTGAATTCTAAGAAGACATAGAGCTAATGAAAAAACTGTTTGCTTCACATTTTATTTTAGTTATTATTTAATTATTAATTTCCATTTTTCTTTCTTTATTTTTTTATTTTGATGAAAAAGAAAAAATGTTTAAATTCAATTTTAATATAATTACTTTATAACTATTTTATTTATATTTTACACTCACTTCAAATTGTCTGAAAGACTTTGCCTTGAAAAACAAAATATTAAATTGAATCTTGTGCATTTTAAATATGCGTACATACATACATACCAAAGCACTAAAAAAGTGGCTTTTATTTTATAGAATATTTTATGGAATAATCACTCTTTTTAAGTGAAATGAATTGGCCTGTTAGGTTTCAAATGATAAAACTCTATATAGTTTATATATTGAAAAATTGTTCAAAAATAAAGTATATGTACACTTTCTGTGCCTATAATTAAAGTGATGAACTACACTTGTGGTTACTTTGCTAGGAAACCTGTGTGATCTTGAGGGGAACTGACTTCATACATTGACGAAAAATCACCTTGACACCAGTTGGTTAAAAGTAATTCCAAAAATGTCTCAGAAAAGTGAAGTTAGCTCAAAGAAAATCTCTAGCATCATTTCTTTACAGATTCCATTTGGTTATCTAATGCAATGACAATTTAAGTGTCAAAAAGAGCCCTAACACTTTTTGCAGCCACTGAATATTTTTGGAACGACCAACTTACGAAATGAGTCAAACCCCGTGCAAGCTATGTGGCAAACAAGCCACCTGACACCAGGCTTGTGTGCTATTATTTGTGCAATTTTATGTCCATCTATTCATACACACTGAGTAATGAATGAAAGGGCATGTTGGGTTGTTGAAAGCAGCCTTCATTAAATAGTGTTCCAGCATGATTTAGATATTTTCCAGCACTGCGCAGACCATGACAAATGGCATGTTATGGCTTGCACAACCAGCAGAAATAGAATGAAAATACCTGTTCAACTCTGCCCAGAGTTTTTTTGAAACTTTTTTTTTTCCTTTATACCTTACATTATGCAATCTGTGGTGTAGATCCCTGGTATGTGTGGATTGTGTGAAAGCATAAGGCAGGTAGAGGAGAGATAGAGAATGCTAATGGCTTGTTTATTTTGCCTGTACGCTGCTATCCTTGAATACCATATTTGGATTTTGTTAGTCTGACTTACTGAGCCCAGACCCTTTCAGAGGGATTCCAACACCTGTCCTGCCTATTGTGCCGGAATTTTCTATATTTGGCTTATAGTCAGACTCATTGGTTGGTACAAAGGGGCAACATTTGTCAAAGTCGAGAGAGAGAGACATTACCTTCTGTAGTGATTTGGAAGGCTTTAAAAAATGGCCAGAAATAATTTCCAAAAAATTTCTTTCTAATAAAGAAATCTGCAAAAAATAATCGTATATTTATATATTTTATCTAAATACATAGATAGATTTTTTTTTATCTATAGTTTTGCAACATGTCTCTATAACTGTATTTTTGCAACTAACAGTAATCTTATCTTAGAATGGAGGGAAGAAATTTTAATAATAGTAATTCAGATGGATTTGATTGTCTTGATAAGTAATCAGAGTATCACGACAAATAAGGGAACATTATGACTTTAAAACAGCCGAGCACTGATTGTTCTGAAAGTGTCATGTCCATTGGACGCCCATCTGAGCTTCTCTACAGAGTGAAATAACCCGGCCGGCCTTTAATTGTTTGGAAATATTGGAGGCCCCTTTTCACCTGCTTGTGCGCTCCCCTCTCCCCTGATTCATTTCAGAGACCGTCCTCGGCTGCTGGAAAATGGCGTTAATTTTTTTATTACCTGTTTGACTCTCCAGCCTTATTACTGTAGCCCCTTAATGTTCTCCGTAACCGTGGAAACCAGATGAATAAACGTCCGCAAAAGAAAATGAGATGATTAAACAGGTCATCCTTGCAAAACAAATTCGCTTGGTCGAGCGCAATTTGTGTACCAAGCGCCTGTCTTAACAGTTTGCTAACAAGGGGATTGTTTGCAAGGGTAACGGGAAGAGAGAAAAAACTAGGGAATAATGATAAACTAGTTCTGAACATGAAATAATCTGTTTAGAAAAAAGATAAAATATTATACTTGGGAAAAATAAAGCAATTTAATTGTAATGCATCAGCTTAAAAGCCTGTGTGTGTGTGTGTGTGTGTGTGTGTGTGAGTGAGTGTGAGTGTGAATCTCTATGAGTTAGTCTGTCTTTGACATCTTTTTGCCCGTACAAGGAATGTGTTTAATGTTCACAAACATGCACATTTGGCTCGAGCACACACATTACAAATCCTGCAGCATTTGAATGGTTATCTTCTATTTAAGGTATAGACTATACATTCTGGGAGGTTTGTGGATAGTACGTGAAGACGGGGGACAAGATTCATGTCCTAATGGACTGTCTCATATGGAACACCTCCTGGCTCCGTCTTCGGACCCTTTGAGTTTTAATGTTTTTTCCTCTTCCCTTCCTCTCTTCCTTTTCTCCCATAGTGGACTTGTTTTGACCCCTTTTATGCATATTTAACATGCAATATTTCATCTCACTATGATGGTTTGGTCGCTCTCATCCCTGTAAATAAGAGACTAGCCTTTGCCGATTTAGATATGTAAAGATAGGGCAGAATCCCAGGCCTGAATTAAAGCTGTGTCTGTGTTCGCAGTGAGACCGCTAATGACAAACGGTGGCCATGCCGTGGTGATGTTGTTTATGGAAGTACGCCACTCAAGGGTGTTGGCTGTTTACACTGAAGCGCCACTTTCCCTCATTCTTAAAAAATAAGCCCTCCCCCAATCGTCTATTGCATTTAATTCCCCCCTCCCGAGTCAAGGGGGTGTGGGTTGGTACTGGATTTGAGGTCTCTCGGGGCGAGAGCGTGGCACATTTTGAGAGAGTGCTGCTGGCCCAGCACTGGGGTGTGTGTGGCAGAAACTGAAAAGCACTCGTGCATTATTGATGTTTTAATTTGTGCAAATGCCCGAGTCTTTGTTAAGTGATTATAGAGCTGTAGAGATAAGAGACAGGTACTTTGGGCAGAAACAAGAGCTGGTGCCCACTTTGTTGGCCTAGTTTAGGTGCATTGCTCGGCAAGGTTCAGCGCAAAAATGTCAACGTGTCAAAGATTAAAAAAAGGAAAAAATAAACCTGTTGATCTTTTGTACTTTTTTCTCAACTACACCTCTCCCATTTATGGTACAGTTTTATAGGTCTTTTACATCCCTTATCAAAAATTATTTGATGTAAATATAATAGAACTGACCTGAAAAGCCCCATAAGCAAATATTGTGTGTGTCACGCCAGCAGCTGACCTTGGGAAAGAATGCAAAGTTATAATACCTCACGCTAGAACAACAAACCCATAAAATAATGCTACACAAAGTGAGCAGGTTTAGGTAAATAGGAGTGAAGGACTTCGCTTTTTTCAAACCGTGATTAACAGGAACATGAGATCATAAAGTTTTCCATGACGTGTCTCATTGCTGTTGTAACTGGCAGACGGTTTGTGCTGCCTCTGTCATTGCTATGCACAAATATAGTGAATCAACAGGAAAAGTGAAATATTGTAATTATGCTGTCATGCAAAGCACACGCACAAGTGCGAAGTCGCTTTTTCAAATGAGAATTATCACATCGTCAATAATGCTGGAGGGCGTTCATGTTTTTTTTTTTTTGCTGTTTGTGTTTTCAGAAAAGGTGTGTGTGCCTGTGAAAGAACAGAGCGATAGAAAGGCCATAGTTATTGTGCACTGTCATTAAATGCATTTAAATTGCCCTTTTAAAAGAAGATATAATATCTTAGATATTTCAAGCACTGCAAATATTTTAAGAGTCTGAGTCTACTGTTCTGCACACATTTACTTCTATAAACTTCTATTGTTTTAAATTAAGGTAACTATAATTACTAAAGCTTGTAATGCTGTATTAATACTGTAGCTTAGTATGCACTATATGTATATTAAAATGATTAATTATATTAATCATTTAATTTCATCATTTTATATTGCATTATTTACATTATTATTTACATGTATGCATGTGTTTGTGTGGGTGTGTGGAGGTTTTGTCAGTTTTATCTAACTTCTGTTTTCACTTACATCATATATAGCACATTTAAAGCATATTCCCCACATACAGCCTGTCATCCTGTGGAAATGAATCAATGTGCAGTTTGCTCTCAACGGCCACAGCATGAATGAGGCCGAGAGAAACGAGCGCATGGCTGAAAGCTCTCGCAGCTTTAACAGGGAGCCTGTCTTTCATCCTGACCCACACACTCTGACACTCTTATAGACTCAGCGCTGGTGGCTACTTCCACTCACCGTGCTGGAAAGACACTCACCACGTCCCATTTGCACTGAAATCCGCATTAAACCTGTCTCATGAGGCCACTGGCGTAGTATGGGAAATGAAAAGGTATGATGTCTCAGGTGGGACGAGAGAAGGGAAGATGTTAGTTCTGAAATTTAGGGTTTCAGTTCGGTCTGTAATCTGACCCTACTTGAAAACAGAACGAAATGTCCTTTGAACTTAATAGGTACTTGAACCAATAGGGCTGAAATGAGTGCGCCGTAATAGACTTTGTGATATTTGAAAGCGGTATTTTGCAGAAGTAAAAGAAATCTTCCCTCCCCGGGGTGAAAGCTGAGCCCGCACAGGAAAGTGAGCCTCTATTTTAACGTGTTTCTCTGTGACAGATGACATTTAGCCCATCTATTGGATCACATGTCTTACATTATCTCTTATTTCACTAAACCCAGGCTTAATTAATAATTGATGCAAATGATATAATACCACTGATAGAGAAGAGATACATCAAGAATTATCCACGAATTTGAATTTATTTCATGATTTTGGCTAAGAATAATAGACTGGGTTCATACTAAATTAGCACAATAGAAAAATGCTGTTTTCATGTAGAATATTTTGCATTTTCATATAAGTTTTGGCCACATTCTCTGTACATGTTTGGTGGAAACTTGATTCACTTCTGGTAAGCAGGCTCTGTATATTCTCAGCCTGAAATGTATACTGTATGTGGTGTGCATGTTGAGGCAGTAAAGGTTTTATTTGGTTCCTGTGCACCTAGAATGTTCTGCACTTTCTCACTGGCTCACAAAGAGCAGCTATGTGCTGTAATTAACATTTCGGCAGACTTATATCACTTTGCCTCTATTTTGTAATCAGTAAAGGTTTTCTCAGGTGAAAATACTGACATATCCCAATAATTAGAGACTGAAGTACACTTTTTATGATGTGCATATTTCTCAACCAGGAACTGGGCGAGAGAGGGCTAAAGAGAGAGAACAGATAGAGAGAAAACAGCTCACATGTTTTGGCAAGTTGTTTTACATATCAACATTTTTTCTGCCTCCTGTGCGCTTGGAAATTTGTTCTCTGTCAGTAGTGAGCCGCCATACAGAAGATGCATTAAAAGTGCCATAACTCGCATAACCCGGCCGGGCTAAAATCAATTGGAATGGATAGTTAAGCTGGCGCTAAAAATCAATGAGCAATTCATGTCCTTGATCATACTGTGTCATTTCTCTCAATGTTAGAGCTCAAAGCCTAGCAGAGCATGACCAGCCCTCCCTTTGCACATTACAATACATATATATCCATATTTCTTTATTTGTGTTCTACATTTCTGCATATTTCTGCATTTTGCAAGCCAAGTGCACGGTTGTGCTGGCCTCTGCCAGGCGTAAGAAGAATATCCCGAGTAAGAGAAATCTTATCTGGACAATCTGGGCTGAACTGGATGAGTTGCTATCTCAATCAAACACTTAAAAATAGCTGAGGGTCAAATTTCAATGATCATAGTCTTCTTGGCCTCTCAAAATGTTGCAATCAATTTGCATGGCATACCGAGCAATGGGAAGGCTACCCGTCCGCAGGTCCCGTAATGGAGGGCTGGGGGCAGGGACATGGCCAGACAGATTAGGAAAATGAAAAGTCAGTGTTTCAAAATAGTAATTTTGTCCTTATTAATGCCATTAGTGTAACAGTCAGCATGCATCAAATCAAAGGAGGAAAGGAGTAGCTCAGTCCCTTGTCTCGGCACTGTGACGGGACTGTGTCGAGAGTGATTTGAGCATTTTGTTTGATGAGTGAGGGTTTATTCTCTCTAGTCTTCACTAAACAATGGCATACAGCTTTCGGATATTTTTATTTTTTTTTGTCTGGTAAAGCTTCAAACACTAACGTCATGGGTTCGATTACCAGATTAGAAAGACGGTCATATTATTTATAAGACTGAGTATTTTCATGTAAAACAATAATTTTTGTTTTATTTACAATTTGCAATATATTCATTTTTGTCCACCTACATGCACCATAAAAATATTCTAAAACTAAGCAATTTTTTTTTTTAGATTTCGGGTTGACTGAACGTGAAATAATCTGAGATTACAGCACAAAATGATATCATTCACATCATCAGTTGTGTAATTATCATGCAAGAACGAGTGCAAAATGAAGGGACGCGAATGGACACAGTCATCCACGACGGGTATGTGCTGCTGTTAATAACGCAGGCCTGTTATTGAACACAGTTGTGATAAAAGATGACTACAAATGACATTTCTGAGTCCAAGACCCGATGGAATCGATGTCTGTTAACAGGCTTGTGTCCACACGCTCATTTGAGAGAGAAACGTTAAAGTCACCTCCTCCCGTTCGGCATTTGGCATGCGGCTACAGATATTTTTCACCCCCTCCTTTTCTGTTGGTATAATTTGTTACGTGTTTGTGTAGCCTTTCAGACAGCAGTTGTTTGGCACAACAGGTGTGGCTCTTGTGCCTTTTTTCTGACTAATGTAGCAAAGGGCACTCAGTCATAGGGTGAATGCTTTGGATTTAAAGCAAGGGCCTTCAAACCAGTTGTCTTCTGGGATAGAAAAAGCTGGTGAGTTGAGTACACATGGGCAGTTGGCTCCCAGAGGTGAGATGTACTGGAGCAGCTGGGCCTCTTTTTTTTCTTTTTTTTTTTTTGAAGGGGAGGATATTTTTTCCCCTTGTTTCCAATAAAGCATAAATGAATGTTTGTGGCAACTGAGGCGGTGCGGTGCACATGCCAGAGCGGAGTGGTGCAGTTGTGTCTTCTAGAAGGGCCAGAGAACTTGCCACGCTCTCATAAAACAAATTACTGTGATATTCCTAATTCTTAGTGGTATAAACATATCCTTTTAAAATCAATATAAATAGCCATTTTACTTCTGTAATGTTATACATTTTTAAATGTAAACAGGACATTCTGAAAAATAGAAAAAATTCTATTTTGTCCATTGAGAGGTGATTGGATGATTAAAAGTGGGTGTAATATATCCCTAGTGGTCTTTGTGATGTCATCATGCAAGGAAGTCGTTTGCAAGTTTCATTTTGATTTGATCTCTTTACAATAACATGCACACACAGTTAATTTACAATAACTGTAATTAAAGTATATTCTAATTTTATTTTGCATTTATATTACTGAAGTTTTTGACTCTTTAAGTGTAACTCAGTAGGTTAAGTACAAATTCCTGTTTCTTTTTGGAAAGCACCTCTTAGTAGTTTCATATTTGCTTCACTGCTGTCCCTCTCTTGCTTTTTCTTTTTCTCTCACTCACTCACCCTCTCTCTCTCTCTCTCTCTCTCTCTCAATCCATCTGCATCATGTCGATCTGTCAGGCTGCCAGTGTCTGTTCCAATTAGATTCCACTTAATACACGTAACCTCGATTAACACGCAATCAAGCTCAGATAAATCACATCCTTTAAGTCTCCCCCTCCGCCTCAGTACCATTGCTGTGCATCACCCTATTTTCTTTGCAAACACATACACTGTTTCACATTCTATAAAGCCAATTTGATATTAGCATCTTGGAAACCTTTTTTCAAGTTAGCTTCCTGAAGATATATGTTTCAGTTAGCGTTGAATATTTATCTTTCAGGGTAATAAATTTTCAGTTTCTGATTGACGTGAGGCGCATACCAAAAGAAAATATTTGGAGAATTATGTATGTGCGAGTAGATAATTGAAACCGTTTATGAGGCAAAATAAAAAAAATGAATTTAAATCAAACAAAAGAAACGCATGAAACAAAACAACCTAAGGCAACAGAAAGGCCTGCGCAGCACTCTGGAGTCTCGCTTTATGTCTCGCTTTATTAATCACGCTAAAAGTGCTAACATTGACATGTTTAACAGATTAGAGTTTTAATAACAGGCCGGGTTAAAGTGCTGGCGCATCGGAGAAGATATCCTGTCTGACGTGAGCAGCCCGAGTGCCTTGCGCTGCCCCTCCCTCGACCGCACGGCTCTTGCCGATGATAAACGGGCCGGGTGGAGGCCTGCCCCCGTGGGGGCAAGCCGAAGGATTAGGACCTCACCTCCACATCACATACTGCCGAAGAGCCGCTCATTATTAACTTACACTACAGGGAGCCACTGCCCTCGACCCAGCAGACTCACAACTCAGGCCGTAGCCCCTGAATGTAGTGAGATTATCGACGTATACATATAAATACCTGACTAGTTTCGTAGAGGTGCCACACTGAAGCAGTGATTCGTTTCTCTAGCTTTAGGTGGACAATGGCTGCTGGCCTGCGCTGGGTAAATAGAGCCGGGATTTAAAATAAATTAAGCTATGAGAAAGGCTCAGGTTGATCCTTTTCTTATCTCTAGTGCTGAGTTGTCAGCTCCAAGCCTTTTATGGAACTTTGGTAAAGCCCATGTGCACAAGAACAGGGACAAGTGCCTAAGATTCAGTATTCCTGCATTAGCATTCAGAAAAACAAGCTGCCTGTAAAAGGTAAATACATCAAAGTTGTATGATTGTTCATAGAAAATCTGACAAATATATTCAGTAAGCAATAAAGCAGCCAATTTCTTCATAGAAAAAGCCCTGTCCCTTTTTTAAAAAAAAAAAAAAGAAACTAGTTTTCCCTCAAAGTTCAGATCATCTTTTTTCCCCCTCCTCGTTCCCAGAGAGAAATAGGGAATAACACTGATGAGTTTTAGCAGCTCCAGCCAGGCGATAGGCGAATATAATAAGTGTTTTCGCAGACGTCACCCGTGATTATCTCATCGAGGCATTTTGGGTGAATGTGGTGGATTTAGAGGCTCCTCTATTGTGCTGACATCATCACTCTTTAACAAGCTACATTAAATCACGGCTAAAATCATCCGAAACTCTTCCGAACAATGAGTGTCTGGGAAATTTAAAGGGAAAGCCTAGGGTTTAAACTTGTTTTTTTTTTTTTTTTTCTTTTCTCGCGTGTTTGTTTTGTGTAGTATAGCATGTCATACATTGTAAAATGAGGGAATTGGGGTCAAATTCCCTTTCTCATTAAATAACTGGATAAAGGGAAAACACTGTTTTTCTATGTATGTGCAGTCAGATGAACAATGAGAGGACAGTTCTCCAGTTCACTGTTTATGTTTCTGTCTTTATGCTGTTTTGTGCGTGTAATGAATGTGCCTTTATGCTGTTATTTTGCAACCTGTGGTGTCACTGCATGATTTGAATGTAATCATATTTTAAAATCTTTCTTTGGAATAACAATTATTTCTCAACACGCTACGTTCCTCAATCTTACAATAATACAATATCAATTTGTTCAGCTGCCATATCTTTTGTTTTTAGCACCCATTTTTTAGGAACGATTTTTATTTGAAAAAAAGTCTTTATTTTTATTTATTTAATATTTATATTATATTTATGCATTTTGGTGTTTTTTTTTAAAGTGACATATTGCATTGAGCTTTGAAGGTACACATTTACATTTGATCCATTCTTAAAAATAATTATTTTATATTTATATCATATTGAACTTTTATATTTTATTTACATTTAAAAAACATTTAGATGTCAATTCTGTATCTCTCTCTCTCTCTCTCTCTCTCTCTCTCTCTATATATATATATAATACTCTTTAACGCTCTCTATATATAGTATTTGTCCAAAAAATCTGCCCTGCAGCATGGTGTAGATTTGCATGAGCAGAGAGGAAATCCAGTGACAAACAGACAGGTTATTTAGCTCCGCTAAAGTAGACTGGTGGTCTGTGATCAGGGCATTGCTCCCACTTGCTGTTCTACTGGTGCGAGCGACCCCTTGTTAAGGAGGAGCGCAGGAGAGCGGAAGCAGCAGAGGTGCTGCGGAGCTGTTTAAAGAGGCTCAGCGTGGGCAGCGTGGAGCGAAGTGACAGAATTAGCTAAGCCCAAGTGAGCAGAGCTGGTAAAGAAGCACTGCTGGCACTCTGAAAGATGCAGAACTGCTGCTCAACACCAGCCAGCCAACAGAGACCCAGTGCCCCCCTTCCTCAGGGTCTTCCTCCATCACTGTCTCCTGATGTTGTAAATGAAAAGTTTAAAACATTTCCTTTTTATGCTTATTTATGAGCAAAACAGGATCTTTAATGAGGAAAAATGCAGATTTTTATCCATCTGGAATTGATCATTAATTATGATTACAAATTTTTTTTAAAACAAAATTTCAATTTTGATTTCAGTAAATTTGAATTTGGAAATTCGTCTTATAATATTTATTTTATATCTTTTTGGGGCAAAATAAAGAGGACATGATAGAGGGGTACAGGTTGACTTTAAATATCCCAGGCCTGGGTTTTATGTCCCAGTCAGGACATCCAAACAGGAAACAGTTGCAGCTCATTGGCCTGATTTCTTAAGTGTCACGAACCTTCTGAAATGAAACCCTGCAAATAAGTCTTTTCCAAAGTCACTTTCTCTCTGCATCATCACCAGCGAGGACAGCGCGAGAGGCGAGCAGCTGAAAGATAATATGTTTAGCGTGTAGACAACAGATCAAAGCTCATCCCAGTTAGTGAGTGTTTGTGGCTTTGTATGCGTGTGGTCAAGGAAAGTGAGGGCAAACAAAACAACGTGCCATGCGAGAGTCAGCACTTTGTGTCTGTGTGTGTGTGTGGATATTAGGGTTGAGTGGTGATGCTTGGGGACGTCCATAGCACCAGCGAGGGCCTGCTTTGATTTTGTCATTATTACAGGGCCCTAGTTATTTGAGCAGGGCTGGGGGTGGATTCCATGGCCAGCCCACTAACTGTGTCTGCATGTCCTTAATTCCTGTTGATGTGCAGGCCTTGGGCACTGAGTGTGATGGAGAGGACGCGTCACCAGTGGAAATTATTGTTTGGCCTCTGAATATCATGTCGAAACTACGGTAGTTGATGGCTGCTTGTGTGGCCCCATCCTAAAAGGCAAGAGACCCAGGTTGGGTGCATTAGTGCACACCGTACTGCACTACCATGATTTGCCACCCGTCTATTCAAAAAATCGTTATAACAATGTTTCCTTACATTTAACTTTCTACATTTTTCAGTAAAAACTGTGAATTCGTAATTCCAAGTGGTAGAAAAATGCAGTAAACTCATAACCTCAGAAAATGAATAAAAAGTTTGTTTATTTATTTATTTATTTACTTACAGTGTGATTGCTGCGGTGATTGTTTGATACAAGGACTGTTTGTTTCGGTTTGAGGCAAGGTTTTTTGTTCCTGTTTAAAGAGTACGTTTTGGTTGAAGATTTTTGTGCATATTCAGTTTTTGTCGGTAGGGAACAAGAAGTGAAAAGTCACAAAATGACTGATTTACTGAACTTTTTTGTACAGGCCTGTTATAACTTTAATGTCAAGTTGAAAGAAGACTCTAATGCTCACCAAGGCTGCAATTATTTGTTCAATAATACAGTAAAAAACAGTAAAAACAAAAAGTAATATTGTGAAAAAATAAAAAAAAAATCTTTTTTTTTGTTAATATATTTTAAAATTTGTTTATATTATGAGTGTTGAAACTTTTGTGCTGCTTTATATTTATGGAAATATTTCAGGATTCTTTGATAAATATAGTATTCAAAATACCATTTATTTGAAATAGAATTTTGATTTTGAAAATATTGAACCGTAATGAATATAAGATACACTACTTTTTAAGAATAATTCACAATAATTCACAATGGACAGTTGACTGGTTGAAAGGTGAGGTTGGCTAACTTTGTTTATTAATCAATTAATTTATTTTTAATTTTGATATAATTTAAATTTTCCAACTTGAGTGTATTTTTAAGTTATAAGTAATAGTTCTAATTTCTAAAATGCTTTTCAAGACCCCTCCATTCTTATTCCATTCCACTCTGTCAAGCTCTTCTCATCTTATTTAAATGCCCCCTTAGAAGGATCAGGTAAACCTGAAATCAATCTAATTATATAGGACTTCTGATTAGTCGACTAGTTGTACAGGCAACACACCATCTGGTCAGTTTTGAAAGTTAGTTTTGGACATCGTTACCACTCCTTTAACACTGAACATGTTTATGATTAGAGAAAGACAGTGATAGAGACAGAGAGAGAGAGAGACAGGGCAGGGAGAGAGAGATAGAGTAAAGGGAAAGAAAAAAAAACAATCTCATCAGGGCGAGAGGCCGTTTGCTTAGCAAGAGCTGACAGTCTTTGTGTATGTAAATGAAGAATTTAGACTAATGGAGTTGAACCATTTCTAATTTTGTGATGGCAAGAGGATTTTGATTGAAAGTAATTAAGCAAGCTAGCTGTAAAATTAATTAAAGCAAAAGGAGGGGGGATTTTTATTGGATTGGATAGCGATATAGCTGCTGTCAGGCAGGGGGACAAATGGGGGTGACCTGGATTCTCTGCCCTCCCTCCTCCCACTTGAGACTTTTATGTCACTTTAATCTCCTTAGAGCGGCTGGTGTGCATTTGTTCGAAATAATCAAGGAAATATGGTCAGAAATTGTCAGCTTTCAGATCTAATTTACCTGACAGCCTCGCGAGTGTGTCCGTGTCGGTGCGTATGTCTGTGTGAGGTTTTTTTCCTGTCTCCCTCTTGTCCCTCTCTTCAGCTTTGTGGAAAATGCTTTTGACAATTTTGAGACATCTTGACTCCTTGTTGAAAAAAATGACAAGGAACTTGGTCAGGTTGAGATGAACCCTTCAATGAGCCAACGCGTCAGGGCTAAGACTAACTAAAGTGTGTATTAGTACATGAAGTGTGCACTTTTAGGATATTGACTGTTTCAGTTCATTTAAGCCCTCCTATGAATGTTCAGACTGTCTGTTGGAGCAACATATTATTTTTACCAAAACGTAACCAAATATTCAATATTGGAAAGGTAAAAATTGAGACACTGAGCAATGAAAATACTGATAATGATCAGTTAATCTGAATATTGGATGCGCTACACTGTAAAACCATTTTTTTTCAGTTTACAGGACCTTTTGAGTCACAAACACAAAGAAGTGTGAAAGGACACTTTTTTAATACAATAGTTGATAGAACCTAAAAATGCGGTGTTAAAATAAATAAATTAAAACTTTGTAAGAAAAAATAAATAAAACTCATTTTATTAATTTGTATATTCATTAAAATTAATAGAAAAAAGAAGCCTAAGCCTACAATGGCAATAAGCAACAGTAAAACATGAATTAAGTTGAAATTGATTGTGAAAGTCGTTTCAACTTAATCTGATTTAGGAAGTCGTTGTTGCCATGGCTTTTTAATCATATTATTACCTGTAACACGTCTGTGCCATACCCAAATCAAGAATTAACGACCATTTCTACAGCCATTGCAAAGATACAACAGAGAAAGATCGAGAGCGTCTATTCACCTCAGCAGCAACCAATCTCGCATTCTCACATCTGCAGCGCTTATTTTGATCTTTAACGTTAGATCTTTCCTGTTCTTGGAACAAAATTAATGCTAAAAACAAAATGTATTTTCCCCTTACTTCAAACGAATGCTTAGTTTGGCTCATTATTATTATTATAAATAGCCTAATAATAATAATAATAAAGGCTATACAATAAAACGGTACAATGACAAATTCACTTATATTAAACTTTGAACTTTTATTAACAATATGAATAAGGGAAATATGTTTTAACCGCATTGTAACACAAGTAAATAAACGGTCTTTGGATTTCCCCTTTCTCTAAAATGATCGTAGTTTGTGGTTCATTATTAGCCTATTAATTAAAACACATCAGTCATAAAATAGTACAATGGCAAATTCGCATAGGCCTATATTAAACATCTAACTTTTATTAACAAAATGAATAAAACGGATATAGCCTACTTGCGTTATAACCCAAAAAAATAAGGTCTTTTCCCTCTTTTAAAACAAATGCTATAGTTTGTGGTTCATTGTTTATTTTATTTTATTTTTTATGAAAACACAGCAACAATAAAGACAAACTCGCTTATATTAAACGAAAAATTAAACGTTTATTAACAAAAGCTTTTGGATCACAGTGTCTCGCATCACTCTCTTCATGTGACCCCCGTGACACGTGACATTTTTTCTATGCCACCCCTGCTCAAATACGTTCTCGTAGCTATGGCCCTGAGGAAGATCGAGGAAAAGAGGGGTGGAGGTGAAAAGCTAGAGTAGGGTCCCAGTGAGGCTGGGGTACGGACCGGTGCCTCTAACGGGATTAAACCCCTCTGAAAACACTCCCTCATCCTTGTCCCCCAAGAGCCCCCTTCCGGCCCCCTTTATCAATTAATATAATAAAAGGAGGAACAAAGAGCTCCCCTCCTCTCCGTAATTAAACTTGTCCATCTCTGGAGGACTGTCACTGCGAGGACCCTCCGTAAAAACCGGCCAGGATCATCAAATCCCAGCGTGAGTCACAGAGACGGGAGCAGAAGTGTGGCCTCCCTAGCGCTCCCTATGTATGCCATTACCGTTGAGTGGAGGGTGATATTAACCCCAGCGGTTGCCCACCGAACCCCTCCATTATGACATCATGTTTTCACCGGCACCTTCCGTCATGAGCTCTCAGCTCCTTATCTCTCCTGTCACCATATGTGTGGGGCTGTTAACAAACCTGTACTCAGAACGGAGAAAATCAGGCGCTTTGGAGAAGAGAGAGAGAGAGAGAGCGAGCCCGGGTAGAATGCTTTCACAGCCAGCAGAGCTTTTGATAGAAATTAGTTTCACACAATATGCAAATTCCTGCAATTGAAAAAGGGGCTCTTTAAGTGACAGGTTGATATGTGATTAAACGACAATTAGAGCACTGGAAATAAGCGACAACGGCGGGTCAAGTGCTGAGCTGCTGAGCTGAAAGGTAGCAGACTATTGAGGTAACAGTCATGGGGGAGGCCAAGAACGGGACCCAAAACAAATTAGCTGCTGAAAGAAAAATGTTGGCACAGCTTGTCAATAAATGTCTAAGAGAGGAAAAATGAGATTCAGGGCACAGAAAGCATGTAAGACCCACCATGCTAGAGTGTTCTGACTGCTTGTTACATCCCAGTAATCTCTATAAGATTCTGATCTTAAGCCTCCTTTTCAATGCAAGTCTATACTTATTTTTGACTCTTCTTCTTCTCAAAAAGCTAGACAGTTTAAGGTATCTTTAATGTAGGTAGGCTATGTGGAAAGTTGCCTTAGTGGGTATCACTAACAAAAAGTAAATGGTGAGGATGTAAATGTACCTGTAATATCGTTGTGATGGTGTTGTTTATATGAGTGCACATTTGTTTGTCCTTTTGAGCGTATCCATATAAGTAGATGCCAACACAATCCTTCTGCTATTAATAGTGTACATTTGGCTTTTTTCTCTCTCACTGATTTGGGCCTAATTGGCTATGTCGGTCCCAGCTAGACCTTTCCTCCCCTACGGTGGGACTTAAAACTGTGCGGCGGAAGGATTGCCTTTCTCTCCAAGAAGGACATGAAAGGCCCATGGCCTGTCCTGGCAGCAGATGGCTGCGGCCTCTAATCCCCTTTGATGCTGCGGTGGGCAGTTGCTCCTGAACATCTCCTGCAAAGCCATGAAAACTTGAGCTACTTTTCCTCTAACTGACCCCAATTGTCAAGGAGCCGGCAGCTGTCAGACTTGGTTAGCTGTGCCTTAACTGAGACTGAAGGGCACAGGTTGCTCTCTCTGTCTATCTCTCTCTCTCTCTCTCTCTCTCTCTCTCTCTCACTGGCTTCCTGTTTTCTGTCTGTCATTTTCTGTGCATTCCAAGGGTACAGTATGACTGCGGATGCTTATGAGCTGTACATTCACAGCAATATTGTTGTCCCAGATGGTTCATGTTCCACTAAGAGGCTTAAATTTCATCACAGCTCACCTTAATTATCAGCATTACAAGCAGTGCAGTTTGTATTTTTCTCCCTCATGTCAAACCTTTATTTTATTTTATTTTATTTTATTTTACTTTTTTATTTATTTTATTTTATTTTCAATTATCAATTTTGATGTTATGTTGATTTAAAAAAAAAAAAAAAAAAGCCATTGTCCTAAAAAGACTTATCACAAGCTTTATCATCTAAGGGTTTGAATGGGAGTATTTAGGTTCACAGAGCCGTCCATTTGACAGAGATATGTAAGACATAACTCTTGGTCTTGTGAAGAAAGTGCCTCTGTCGGAGACGGTCCCATGATGGCTGTGAGTTCACTAATGGAATTTTTAAAGTATTAAGAGTCTTTTCTCTCAACCATTTCCTCATTCTCAGGGAACAGCCATAAATGAGCACATACACTTCAAGGCTTGACCATCAACACCACATTAGTCTATATAGCGGTGTATGAAGAAATTATGGGTTTCCATCCGCTCGGAGTGTTTTTTTCGCTCTCCACAGTTGTTGCGCTAAAGAATAGACTTGTACTAAACGGCTTTGATTAAATTAAAATCACTCACCCAAATGTTTGAATGTGTTGGCACTATTATCACCTCCGCTTCTTATTAATTCGACACTGTAAATAGATTCAGGACTGAACTTTAGCGTAACCCTTGTCTTCTCGTCTCCCTTGCAGCCAGCTCTCTGATATTAATTAGAGGTGGAAAAAATACACTGAAATGCTCAGTTGTTACATTGGTTTGAATTCTGGTAGCTTTCTCAGTTGTGCATGTTAGCATACCATCGGAAAATGTCAGTCTGAAGCAGCTCACCATCTGTGTGCATTTACAATTTTTTTTTCCATGATGGGATTGTTTCAGGAACATTTGCCATAATCATTGCTCGCATTAGCTTTCGCTGGTGTTTACATCAGATCTTGCGCATGGTGCGAATTCGCTCGCACCTGATCTTGAACAGATAGGCTTGATGCTGAGTCGTGTGCTGGACTATTTCAGGACTGAAATGCGATTGTTTTAATACCTTAATCCACCTGTCCTTGGCATTCAGGATTTTGAAGAACTCTCCTGGTAATTTCAGTGGCCTCCATTTGAACCAGGCCATTTCATTCTGACCTCTTCGGCTGATCCCTCTTTCTCCTCCAGCCTCTTGACGTCACAGTTTTAATGTGTCAAAATGACAATTTATCACCCGACTGACCTATTTAAACAGTGTCGCTGCGAGTGGACCAATCAGAATCAGCCGGATTCATAACCCCAAAACAAATATTTCCTCTTAATTAAGAGTGTCCCTCTTGTGTCTTCCCACACACAAAATCATTATACAGCAGTGATTTGACTACTTGACAGGAAATATATCACTCTTGACTGCATGTTAATCTGTTAGGGCCTGGTTGTCAAACGAGAATGGGGGGCACCAGCAGTGACCGTTTCTTCGTGCATTGATAGCCCCCTAAGGGACAGTTAACCCTCAAATTTCCCGTCTGGCCCAGCTCTCCGGGTGGGCATTGGCAATGAGAGTGGGTGGGGGGGGGTGATTGTAATGCTTGTTGATGGTGTACGAAATTTTTTTTTTTTTCTGTGACGGACCCTCATTAAGTGCAAATCTCAATAGCGAACTGGCACTTTAGGATGTAGAGGAAGTTCAAGCAGGAAAGAGTGCATTAGAGACACCTCCCTTCTGTCCTCTCTATTTTCCTGATCTAATGTACTTTACGAGGAATTGAAAATAGGGGTCAATAATTATGCATTTTAATTATTAACCTGGGTCCTTCTTAATTGTGCTTTTTAAAGCCTCCGTGCATGGACATGATGCTTTATTGCTCTGTTAGTCTGGGCAAGCTTTGACCAGACCTCTATCCTTCCATAAGCCCGTCTCTATTTCACTGGGCTCTAATGCCATGTTTTTTTTTTTCTTTCTTTCTTTCCCCACTTCTTACTCTGTGAAACCACTACATACAGCAAGGACATTTTAGAAATATCAGGGGATATTGTGAACTCTTTTTTATGGAAATTAATACATTCTTTAATAAAAAAAAAAAAAAAAATTCTAGTTTAGGTCTGTTTAATTATGTAAAATTAATGTTCCATTAAATTGCTTTTTATAAATGTCATCTCTATAAAATGTTTTATTTTTATTGTTTATTTTTTATAAAATGATTTAAATGTATTTTTAATATTTTTATAATTTTATAAATAATATATTTTTTAGATTTTATTATTTAATTCAGTAATCACAAACTAATAAATTGATAGATTTTTTTGTGAGTGCAGTCTTTATAAAATTATTTTATTATTTTTCTTGTTTTTAAATTATTTTTACATTTGTTGTATAATAAAATCCACTGTTCCAAAGGTGTGGAAAATATGTACATTACTGTGACCCTGGTTTGTGTGCTTATTTGTGTAAGTGCGTCACATTTAGGCAACAGATCATTTTAATTAGAAGATGCATTGATTGACATGATGGCTCTGGGCACAGAGAGAGGGATATCCAACAAATACTGTGGTCATGGTGACCTCATTAAAAACAAACATAAAGCCTAATTTGAAAAGAAAAATGGGAGCAGTCACATTTCAAATATCTAAAAACCATAATCATTGTCCTACATTTCCCCCCAAAATTTTTAAAAATAAATCTAAATATTATGAATGTATTCACATTTACATATAATAATAAAATATAATCTATTGATTAATATTTAAATATAATAGACATTTATTATTATTATCAACTGTCAATTCTCACATGTTAAAAAGAAAAACCTAATGTGGATGTGCGGCCAGATATCTCTCTGTATTGATATATGCTGTTGTGAGCATCAAGTCAAGCAGAAATAGCTTTTCAGTAGGAAGTTGTAGTTTATGATCAGTCCAGTGTAAACAAATTGCTGCTGGTGGCTGGACTCAGACATAGCCTATTATTCACTGTGGGAATGTTTGGTTTGAAACACAAGCGTGTTATTGTTGCCACATTGATAAGAGAGAAGAGGCGAGCTGCTGGGGTGGCAAATATTGAAATCACTCTCAAAACTGCCGTCCTTTCTTCTAACCCACACCCGACAGGGAAGAGCAATCCTATCAGTACCTGTCATTTCCTTAACATCAAGTGGTTTTAACACAGTGTTTACAGCTTATTAATGTAACATTTAAAATCACGATCAATGAAGCCTCTGTGGTGTTCATTTGTCAGGAACTAGAGCTGTCAAGTGACTTATACACCTACGATTGTACAGTAAGCCTATACCGAACTGCACTTTTGTGCCGTCACAGCTCAGATCCACCGCTGTTGTGTGGGAGCTAAAGAGAATGGTGTAATTACTGTCTCTGAATTCATATAGTGATACATAAAATAGTATTTATCCAGTCTCCTGGGCTAGAGAAATGTGTTTGCCCAATAGACAGTGGGAGTCGTGACTTTAGCACCTTCTTTGTCTCCTGCTTCACTAATTGTAACATAATATGCTTTTTCTACCTAAGTACCTAAAGATATTTTGTATTTTTTTTTAATTTATGATGACATGCATCATGAAAATAACATGTTTTTTCATATGGCCTTGAAATGTTTCCATTTTACACTACTTTAACATGGTACCGTAACAGTACTTTTTGTGTAAGGCTAGTAATCTGATTCGGAAAGAAAGCATTCAGCGTAACAGAAACGTTAACGTAAATGTCCTTCCTTTTTTTCCCCCACAGCTTCCCCCCCTCCACCCGTCCTCTCCTCAAACACACCCACGCGCAAATAAACATAAAAAGCTAATTTGTTAGCTACCTCATTTCAGAGGCCCGGGTGCGGGATATTGTGTACGAAAAGTAATGCTTTGTCAAATGTTGACACGTGTCGCAAACATGGAGCCCTTAGCAGAGCATTATAAAGAGCGCAGGCGGCCAGGACTATCAGCACATGAGGAGGAGAAGAGAAGCTTTGAAATGAGATTAGCCTGCTGCTCAGCTTCTGCACTCCTCAGCCTAATAGTAGATGTGTCTCCAAAACATACACGCATACATAGACGCTAAACCTGCTGAAGTACAAACGACTGTACTATAGCAAATTGTGCTGTGTTTTCTGTTTGTTTAAATTATTTAATTAGTGCAGTTTTTCTTCTTCCTACTGAAATATGAAGTTTGGGAAGGACATGTTAAAGGGCCTATCTTTTTTGTATATACGTACCTTAAAATCTGCTGCTACTTAATTGTCATGTATCATTATTCGCTACTTGCTATTTGCAGCCAAAAGCGGTTTGTATTAGGGGGCGGGCCACTGTCATTATAGAGAGATTTGATTGGACAGAAATTTGTAGTGCAAGGTGAGACATCAATACTTTTGGTCTGGTTTAATTTAAGAGTAAACTGTACATATTAATTTTAAATATTAATGCTTATGAACTACAGTTAAAAAGTTTGGCAACTATTTTTAAAGAAATGTATTCTTTTATTCAGCAAGGATGCATTAAATTGATCAAAAGCGATAGTAAAGACATTTCATTCATTCATTTCAAATAAACGCTTTTGAAATTTCAATTATTCAAAGAATCCTAAAAAAAAAAAAAAAAAAAAAACGTATTACAGTTTCTGCAAAAATATTAAGCAGGACAACTGTTTTCAGCATTGATATAATAATAATAAGAAGAAATGTTATTTGAGAAAAAAAAATCATCATTAGAATTATTAGAATGATTTCTGAAGTATCATGTAACACTGGAGACTGGAGTAGTGGCTGCTGAAAATTCAGCTTTGCCATCACAGGAATAAAATATATTTTAAAATGTAATAAAGCAGAATTAATTTATTTTAGGTTGTAATAATATTTCACAAAATTATTTTTGAGCATGAAGCTTTGAGTACATAGACGTCTTTCAAAAACATAAAAAAATCTTACCAACCCCAAACATTTGAATGGTAGTGTCATTCAGTTCATTTATATTATATATAAATATATATTTAATAATTATTAATAAAAATTATTAAGTGATTGGTCAACTTTCAGGAGTACACTAGGATTTAGATGTTAGCATGGACTAAAAGCCATAAAACTCCAATTTGATTTTCATGATGTCTTTAAAATTGGCCTAAAATATTTGAACAGCATCAACGGAAATGAAACAAAGGAAATTAAGTCACCCCAAAACTCTTGTTAAAAATAATAGCGCACCTGTTATACGTGCAGTGCGTGACGTAGGTAATGTAACCGTGTTTGTGACAAAACTGGCGTTACGAAACGGATTAGAATGTCAGCGTTAGACCCGGGACTGTTTGTAGAGTTGCTGATGGATAGTGTTGGTCTGGTGCCACACACCTGCCTGTGCCTCCTTACACACACACATGCAAACACACTGGCGTTTGCCTCCCCGGTGACACCCGTCTGCCACGTGTATGTGTGTACCGCTGAGGTGTGGACTCCTGTCAGGACCTCTTATTATTTCCCAACAATCTCTCTCACCTTGGACATGCCCCCATCTATCCATCCATCCATCCATCCCTCCCTCGCTCTTCCCTCGAGGGTGGGGTGTCAATGGCAGACCGTCCTGGGCAAAAATATATAATGAACATAAAATTGGGAAACAAAGCGCTGGCACCCCTTAATACGCAAACACCTCCAATATGCTGATGTTTTTCTTTTGCACATTGTGTTTTCTAAATTGCCTTTGACTGCGTGCATCGGTAATGAAACTTTATGTCCTTGCAGAAAGGACAGCTAGTCCGATTCGGTTAGGCCTGGGACCATCTTCTCATGCAGGCTTTTGCACGACGTTTTTTTAATACCCCGGCTTATGAATAAATGAAGCCTGGGTGCTGTTTTTTTTTTTCATATTTGTGTAAATTGCTTTAAAAGCATTTTATCATGTCATAAAAAAGTGCAATTGATCTGGAGTGCTCGGCCCACTGGACAGCTGTGTATTTTGTTAATGGCCACTTTGCTCCAAGCGGCTTATTAAAAAATTTATATATAAATGCTAAAATTGCATAAATTATTTAAACACAAAGTAAGCATTTTTTGTTTTAGTCTGGGGGGCATTGAAGAATAGATTGAGTTTACTATAGCATCGCCTGATATTGAGTCATATGCCTGCACGGATGCATATATATCGCACGCGCGCAAACACACGCTTGCACGCAGAGGCGCAAAAAAAGTATATATTTTTTGATGACTTAGTTTCAGCAACCATGGAATGTCACCCATATCCTGGTTGATTGTACTTTCGAATTTTATGATGTTTTTCATTGATTTGTTTCCCCGGCGCAGCTGCCGACCTCTATTGAGGGACGAACGTAATCAGCACTGACGCAAATTAGATGGTTATTCGTTTCGAAAATTGACAGAAAAACAATAAAAAAGATGAAATGCTCCCAAATCAATAGATATAATGAAATTCAAATAATCCGAGAGATGAGGTCTCCATGGCAACTGATAATGTGGAAAAGAAAACAATTTAATAAAGGACAGGCACGCTTTGAAAACAGATTGGGGGGTAGCTATATAGCGGCGAGAGGGGAGCAGATGAGAGGAGGGCAGGAGGAGGGGGGCAGCAGCGACAGAGGGGAAAGAGAGAAAGAGAGAGAGGAAAAACGACAGAGAGCGGATGTTTGTGGCGGCTGAACAGGCAGGTCCGTCGCTTGTTTCCCCCCGTGTGAAGGATCTGTGTCTATCCCAAGGACGGCAGAATAATTAGAAAAGCTTTCATGCCAGAAAGTGCAGATTCAGGTTTTAATACACAAAATTATTTCAGGGGCAGTGAATCGGAAAGCCATTTGTTGGTGACCTTCCTGAGGGGCCCCCTGGTACAGGGCAAGATGGAGGCAGTGTGGCAGGGCAAGCTGAGTTATGGCATATTTGTGTTTTTATAGTGGCTGAGGGAATGGAGATGGGGAGGAGGGCAGGGGGCTGTCGGGGGGGGGGGGACGTGCCGTGGGGCTGCGATGGGGGCAGTGTGTGTGTGTGTGTGTGTGTTGCTGTAGGGTTGGGGTTGCTGATGCTAGAAAGAGAGAGAGAAGGAAAGACTTGCAGATCTGGCTGTATTTACAGATCAGTTGTCAGAAAAGCCATTTAGAGTGAACACGTACGTCCCAGCGCAATGACAGCAGAAGTGCCTGTTAAAAAGGAAAAGACAAGAAAAACAGACACTGACGTAGAGAGCAAGTGCCATGATCTGAGGTCGTCGACTAAATAACTTGCTTTTGTATGAAATACAGTCAGAAGATACTTAAACCACTTTGCTTTTGGAAATAAAGCTATGGGCCCCGAGAGGCTGTGCGTTACAATAATTTTACTACAAAATTGCCTCAAACCTTCTTACACGTTGTAAAATCATTCATGTCTTTTTTCATTCATAAACTTCACAATTACATGCTTATTGTCATTTTGCAGTGACTTTGAACGTGGCTCATCCAGTCAGAACTAACCGTTTTGTAAAATACATTTCAAGTTAGCATATTTTCTGTCATCATTTTTTAATTAGGCTATAAACCAAAACATATCATGATAGCTCTGCAAAAAGTGACAGAAACTTGTTAAACCTGCCTCAGTCAGTGTTTTGTTTGAAGTATCTATTTCATTGTTTGTTTAATTTCGCTCAAACACTGGCAATTTGCTTTCGTGCTAATGCTATAAGGATAACGTGTCCAGGATAACGTGTCCGGCTACATGAACGTTTTTTATTCTGCTCACAGCTGTAAGCAAATTAAGCCAAATTGGGACTTTTATATCTTGTTATAGAGAAGCATAATTTGATGTAAAACTGGAGCATTATTCAATACATTGTGAAATATTGTCTAAGCATTATAGTCATTTGACTATTGGTTAGCATTATACTATTCTAGTGAAAGGAAAGTAATTTCATAGGAAGTGATTAAAGATTACAAAGACTTTTTAAGAAAAATAATGACATGCAAAGTAACATGCGAAAGCAAATATGGTCAATTCTGATTTCGTGTCAACTTTAACAACACCGGACAAGTTTCCATATTCAGCAGGTCAATGCTTCTGTGTTGATCAATCAATCTTTGCATGAATGAACTGAGAGGCAATACACAGCACCTCTCGTTTGTATGATGGAGGGTACGAGTATCCCTAACACACACACACACACACACACACACACACACACACGGCTCATCCTCCCATTTGAGTCCAGTAGCAGGTCCCTGCTCTCATTCCACATTATTTCCCCTGTTCCGTCGACACACCTCGTATTTAAAGAATGATTGTTTTTTTAGCTCACCCTTGAAACCTTACACTTACCATAATGTGCAGTTTGAGGCTGTCCGGCCTGTGATATTAATTTGAGGCTTAGTCCCAAATTCTTCTGTCTGAGTGACTCGTCTCAGAGAGAGAGAGAGGGCTGTCATTAGACATGACAGAGGGTCCAGGCGGGCAACAACCCCAGCATTAATACTGCAATGTGAAAAGTGCCCCACAAGTAGGAGCAAAACTTGAAATTCCTTGCTGAAGAATAGCCCATAGCCGTCAAATCTGGCAGACTTGTGTCAGTTACTCAGAAAAAAGATTTTTTTTTCCTCCTTTCTGTCACCTTTCTTTTTATATTTTTATTTTTAGATTTGAAAATAAATATACATATAAATATATGTTTATTATTTTATATCTGTTAGTGTCGCAAAAATGAAATTGCAGTAAAATTGCAAAGAATTGCCAAAATAATTATTGGTTTCCAACAGGTTTCCTTTCCTCTAGACTGCTATTGGGTTAGTTGAACAGATAGCCCCACCCCAAACTCATGCCATTGGTTTAGCTAATCAGGCTGGGTTGTAGTCTCAAAAATTTAATTTTGATGTAGTTAAAAAAGTGAAAGATTTCTGCTTGTGTGTGGTATCCAGTTTCAGTGGACTGAGAGGAGTATGTGGCACATTATTACTGTCAGCTGCAGGCACTCACTCTATCACTCTCTCTCTCTCTCTCTCTCTCTCTCTCTCTCTCTCTCTCTCTCTCTCTCTCTCTCTCTCTCTCTCTACGGGTCTCACTTTAACGGCCTGAGCTCAATGTGACTGACCAGCCTAACTTTCTCCGCTCCGTCTCGCTCAGCCTCGTACCGCGGGAGATCGGCTTAAGTGGCCCTTTTTCTCTCACTCTCTATCTATCTTTCTTTCTTTCCATCTCACTCTCCTGGGCCTGTTTTTCCACAGTGGCTGTGGGGAGCAGAGGGTGTTGAAGGACCCCTACTGGTAAAGTGGGTAAACACGCACAGCCCTGACATCTGTGCTGCGAGAGAGAGAGAGAGGGAGAGAGAGAGGAGAAGGGTAGAGTGAGAGAGGGCGAGTGCAGCCCAGCCGTAAAGGCACACGGGGAGAGAAGAGAAAAATGCCTTGCTTTGTGGAGAGAATTCCTCCAAAGCAGCAGGGAGAGGTGAGACAGAGAGAGGAGGGCTGTCTCCTGCCAGGTAAGACCTGCGCCAGGCGCCACACACACACACACACACACACAGAGAGAGAGAGAGAGTGAGAGATGCTGGTGGCTTGAGCACGCTGTGGATGGGGTGGGCGTGAGGGTGTAGAATGACAAAGGCACTCATTACTTTCAGTGTGTTTTGGTAAAGTAATACCTCACTATGATGTGATGACTGAATGGAAATATGAAGTTGAAGAGTGATTTTTATTTTTAGGTGTACAAGTGACATTGTGTGTGCTTATTTAGTTACACGAAAACTAAAACAATTTATTGAATTGAATTGATTTAAACTGTTAAATTGTCAAAAATAATTATTTAATTTATTAATTGATTTATTTAGATTTTATTAAAAACTAAAATTATGCAATTCATTTTGTAGTTTTCCAGCTTTTAGAACTTTACAAAAGCAAATATTTCTTTATTGATTAACTGATTTAAATTTAATGTAGAATTAAAAACAAACAAAAAAATGCATTTGTTTTTTGGTAGTTTTTTTTTTAGCTTTTATAATTTCACAAAGCATTTTTGTATTTTTTAAACCTTGCTTTGATTATTAAAATTTTACGGAAAATTAAAAAGAACATTTATTCTTTTCTGTTTTACAAAACATTTTTTAACATGAATTGAATTTTAATTTATTAATTAACTTATGCTGAATTGAATCCTTAAAAATTATACAATTCTATTTGTAAAATAAAATATTAGATTATTTATAATAGTAACAACAGCTTTTAGACTTCACATGTACACTCCACAGGTGTGAAATATCTCTCAAAGTTCTTAAAATAGAATAATTTATTATTCTTAAGTAAGTGAGTCAAGCGTTTAGTCTCCTGTAATTTTTGTTTATATTGGATGTGGATTAGTCACTGTGTACTTTTTCTCTCAAATTGCTGTTCTTAATTACTAGCAAGGCCTCAGCTAGTGATTGCTCAGAATTTCTCAGTTAGATGACAAGTGGTATTATTTGCCCAGCTAAGCGAGTGACTGCCGGTATTGAGCGTGCTCTCACGCGCTTGTTTAGATACAGCTGTTCTGTCAACTGGAGGATTTTCCACAGGGCTTCTGTTTGGAAGATGCGCTCTGTTCCAGTGTTCAATTAGATCTTCCCCTTTTTGTTAAATAAATACAGTGTCTTTAAATCTAAACACACATTTGCATGGAGCTCAGTGCGCTGCCAAGGATGCAATGTGGTGTTTCGGGCCTAGTGCAGGCCTGAAAAGTGAGGCAGAGAAAGAGAGAGAGAGAGAGGAAGGAAGTTTGTCTCTTTTCCACCCTCTTGTTGATTTGTTTCTATTGCTGATGGAATTGAGCCTTCAGTGAAAGGTGAGGTCACAATTGAATTTGGCTTGCGTTTCCGTGGTGATCTGGCAGTGGTTCCGATGTCCCAGCGGATTGGTTTGTTTGTTTGTGCGATAGCAAGTCTGTGTGTGTGTGTGTGTGTGTGTGTGTGTGTGTGTTTCCGTGCATAAACACGGGCACGGGAGATTTTACTGAGCAGATATTTCCCCTCTGTTTTCACTCTGAGCTTGGGGAGATTGATGACTGAATTGTTGAGTACATGTTAACAGTAACTGCTGATTTATTGAGATACTTAGAGTAAGTGAGGGTGCACCAACTAAGAGGGGAAGAAAAAGATATAGGCCTTTTAAGTTAATGTAGAAATAGAGCCTTTTTAAGTAATAATTGTGATTACTGGGCGGGGGGCAGGGAGGGATGTGCGGGCGTTCAGCCAGAGGAGAGGTGTATTTGAGCACGCTGTGAAGGAAACACATTTCACAGACTGAGGAAAGGAATAACGTGGAATTTTTATCGAATTTATAAGGACTTTAATTGGAAGTTCTTGGTTCTTTTTCAAGGCTTGACATGGTACAAGTCTTTAAGTGTACCTTCATGCAGATATTCCAATGCAATTCCCACTGAAACAGCATGTAATTTTAAAGGAATCAGTTTTTTATTCATTTATACCTCTGTCTCTTGGGAATATTTAGCAACATTCAGCCAGAAGTATTCATGCTCCCTTCAGTGTGATATTCTTCCATCCCTCCATCTCAGCACATGGGCAAAACTTTTGCATTGAGGGAAAAAAAGGGTCTTGTGTGTTTTTTTTTAAATACCTTTTAGGCTGAGTGAAATGTTTTCCCAGTTTGCACAGGGATGACTTTATTTCTTAGCAGGGATTTAAACCTACTCAATCCCCCCATAAATACAACCTTCCCCAACAGCATGCCGGCCGTAATTCATTCTCCAACTCTCTCACTAACTAAACTCATATTGCAGAGAGAGCTTTGTTTGTCTTTGTTTCAGCTCAATCAGATCCGTCACGTCAACAGCTGCCTCTTTCAGATCTCTCGCGCGCCCTCATCAGAGTCATTTTTCCTGCTATAGAGTTCTGATGGTCGGAATATAGATGGAATTGTGATATTGTGCTTTGCTGGTGGCATTTGTTGATTTCCAGATGTTTTTAAGCACTAGGAAGCTGCTTTTTTGGTAGGACTGTTATCAGCTTGGATAACCAAGAACATTTTCCTGGACCTTGATAAATTGTGCCTTTTACACCAAGAAGTATGTGGAGCCAGTGTCCAATCTCTCTATATATACAGTTGAAGTCAAAAGTTTACATACACCTTGCAGAATCTGCAAAATGTTAATTATTTTACCAAAATAAGAGGGATCATACAAAATGCATATTATTGTTTATTTAGTACTGACCTTAATAAGATATTTCAAATAAAAGATGTTTACATATAGTCTTGTGAGGACAACTGAGGGACTCATATGCAACTATTACAGAAGGTTCATACGCTCACTGATGCTCCAGAAGGAAAAACAATGCATTAACTTTTGAACAGAATGAAGATGTGTACATTTTTCTTATTTTGTCTAAATATTATATATATATTTTTTTTTATTTAGTACTGCCCTTCAGATACTTACATGTTTTCCAGAAGACAAAATAAGTTAAATTTAACCTGATCTTCAAAAAGTTTTCACCCTCCGGCTCTTAATGCATCTTGAAACTATCATGCATGTAATAGTTGCATATGAGTCCCTCAGTTGTCCTCAGTGTGAAAAGATGGATCTCAAAATCATACAGTCATTGTTGGAAAGGGTTCAAATACACAAAAATGCTGGAAAACCAAAGAATTTGTGGGACCTGAAGGATTTTTCTGAAGAACAGCAGGCAGTTTAACTGTTTAGGACAAACAAGGGACTCATGAACAACTATCACTAAACAAAAAAACACAGCTGTGGATCATTCAACACAGTATTAAGAATCAAGTGTATGTAAACTTTTGAACGGGGTCATTTTTATAAATTCAGCTATCATTTTCTCTTGTGGACTATATGTAAACATATTTTATGTGAAATATCTTATTCAGGTCAGTACTATATAAATGACAACATGCATTTTGTTCCCTCTTATTTTGGTAAAATAATTAACATTTTGCAGATTCTGCAAGGTGTATGTAAAACTTTTTTTCATTCTTTTTTTAGATAAATGTTTATATATTAACATTTTAATTATTTAAATGTATTTGTTTATATAACTATATAATAATACAATTTTATGTAGTTATTTAAATGTATTTAAATAGTATGTATAATAGTAAATATAATTTTTGCATCTTCAAAACATCTCAAAATGAAAAAAACAAAACAAAACAAAAACTTTTTTATTTATTTATTGAGTGTATGGCATAGACTGAGTATATAGTATAGCCTTACTAGGTGCCTCAGAAAAGTTCTAGGAGGGTGCAAAAAATTCTTAAGATATTTAGTTAGATTAACATAGATTAAAATACTAAAAATACCAGAAGTATTAGGGGTGCATATCAGCTCAGACAGAAGGGCCTTCAAATATTGTCTTGAACAAAAAAAACTACATATTGTGCTGATGGAAGATTGGACCCACATCCTAAAATTTTGTCCTATAAAATTTCTAGCTACAGCAAAGCTGTCTACCTCTATGATATTAAACAAGGCCTGAAGGTTCAAACATCTCAGTGACTTTAGTCAAGAAAATCAAGCAAAACACCTGAAAGCTTGTGAAATCAGTGGGAATTATATTAGAGAGGGTGTTGTGTAAAGTCGGGCGGGATAAATATGTGACTGCGGAGAGCGACTCGAGCTCAATTGTGGGGTGGAGGAGACAGAATCTCTCTCAGGGCCCTTGATCGGCTGTGATCCGCCTGCTGCTACCTTCTGTTCTCCACTGTTAGTCCCAGCGGCTGCTCTGAACTGACACACACAACTCCTCGACGGGTTTGAAGCCCTATGATGTCCCACCCTCCCCTCCGTTCCACCTTCTTCTGGCGGTTTGCATTTTGTTATATTTGTGTAAAAGCCCAACGCTGAGCGAGATTACAGTCGTGCGGCGGTAGTTCCCTCTCTCTCCTTCTCTGTTCTCGCCGTCCTTCCAGTCCTCCGTTTGATCTCGCTATCATCTCCCCTCTCGTCTTCTGTCTGTTCGACACCTGAGAGCCAATGCTTTAAGAGTACGACGTCTGGAAAAATGTACAGCGGCAGGCCATCGACTTTGATAAAGGCGGTAAACAAGATGAAAAACAAAAGCCCACACCAACGGTTTGAATAAAAGACCTACCTGTTACAGCTTCCATTAAGCGTTATTCCTCACAGTGGTAAGACAGCTGAAGCCCTCCACATGCCCAGTGTTAATATTAGTTTGGTTGAAGAGAGTCCATAAGCTGATCAGTGGGGAGAGGCGCTCTGTACGCCTCAGGCAGTGCCAGGCCTTGCGTTTGGCTCCCGCTCAGAGGATTGATGTCTGGGAGTCAGTGGGGGCTCCACTGTACCTTTATTACTCATCAGCTGGGTACCAAACTAATTTGATAAAGTGCCACTTAATACACTAAACACACACACATACTGTGACCGTGCCTGGCACGCCATCAAGTGTGTCAGGCCGCCCAGCAAAAAAGCCGGGACATCATGTAAATATAGCATATTATTTTTTTTTTGATTATTTTTCAGTAAGAAATGACATGAGCTGGACTCGAACTTGCACTACAATTCAACATGTCAGAGCATGCACTAACTAAGCATGCTTTTTTTGTACATTACCATATATGTATAGATTTAATATCAATGTGTGTAATTTTACTGTAAATTACTGTAAAATTGATCAACAATCATTTAATATTAAATAAATTAAATTATTTTTTTATTAAAAACTATAAATTACCTCATACTTTTCTATAATAATGATCTGACCTTATGTTTTAATGAAAATCTATTTGATATTTAATAATTAATAGTTTAAATATACTACTTTTTATTATTTTTATTTTTTTTTGAAGTCACCTTATAATTTACAATGAAAACTGTAAAGTGACATTTCCAAAACTCCCTGTTATACATCACATTTAATTATCATTTATAGTTTTATATATTTTATAATTTTATAATAATAATATACTATAATATTTTATTGTATTCTTATCTTATAAGGCTTGAGACTGTAATTTTTTGTGTAAATTTCAAGCAGATATCCAGAAGTCCCTGTTATACATCACATTTAATTCTCTTTTATATTTCTGTATATTTATATACAGAAATTTATTTATATTTATATTTTATATTTATATATTTATATATATTTAGCCATCTAATGATGTTATAATAATAAAATATTTTAATATATTATATTTTATTAAATTATGTATTAAATTATGATTTTCTTCATCTCATAAAGCCTGAAACATCCCTTTTTTGTGATTTTTAAAAAAAAAAATATTTATAACTATATAGTGCATAGCTCCGACAGAAGAAATGTCTATTTCTGTAACGAAATGATTGACACACATATATGGGAGAAAGATAAACATTTTAGAAACTGTAGCAGAATGAGGCAGAGGAAGAGAAAAGAAGAGAGAGGAAGAGGTTGGTTTGGTAATTACTAACTGTGTGCCCAGGCAGTGGAGGACAGTGTATGAGTGTGTGTAGGCCCTGGTGCTCTGATAATGAAGGGTTACTGTTGCAGATCTGACAGCGTTAATCTCCACATCGTCCTCGCCTGGTATTTACCCTGCTGGGGAAAGAGCGGCAAGCCCACCTGACAACACAGTTTACCCACAGCCAGACACCTCAGGCTCACACATACACACACACACACACACACACACACACACGCTGCACCAGGATCAGTTTCAGTAGCCATTCTTATTTCAAAGACAAACCACAAAAGACACCAAAAAAATTACAGGAAACATGGAGCAGGGAAAACTTTTTCTTCACCTTTTTGTCAGTCTTTCCCTTTCATCTTCTCTTCCTCCCATTTGAAGTTTATGAAGTACTGTTTAAGCATTACAGAGGTGCAAACAGAGGAATATGAATATGCATCACACCATATGGTTGCACTTTCTCTGGGACTAGGTGTGTCCAGAAGGTAGAACTATGTTAATGCATTATTCTCCCCTCAAATGATCAGGCTCGTAGTGCCGCAGCGAACCGCAGCCAAGTGTGCATGGGCCGTACTGGCTTTGAATGATGTGGTCATGCAACTGTCCATCCTGGATGAGTGAAAGAGGAGAAAGACAGCGAGAGAGTAAACCGTGCTTTTTTTTTTTCTTTTCTTTTTTTTCTTTTTTTTTTGAGTTCAAATGCAAAAACCCTGACAGAGCTGTGATTAAAAGTGATATTTCTGACACGTTAGGATGCACACAGGAAGTAACCTTCTCCAAAGCCTTCATTATTAGATGCATGACAGACCTGAATATTTATAAAATATGCTTTAATAATTGATAACAGCAATCTGCTACGGTAATTCATCAGATTTGCACTTCAACAGAGTATCTGTTTTCATTTTAAAATAATAATAAGTCGAATGCTAATGCAGGTGAAATGCAAAATTGCGACCCGTGTGTGGCTGAAGCTCTAAATGCATTTGTGCCATTTTTAGTGCATTGGAAAAACAACGGCGTGTTAATGATATTGCCCTCGCTGCTCGTTTAGAAACTGTTATCAATGTCTGTGATCATTTGTGCGCTGCTCGTTTTATTGTGCACTGAGCTGTTGTGCTGTTTACTTGTGTAGCTTCCGTTTGAGGGCACATCACATCTAAAAAATCAGGAAACCAGCCTGTTTTAGTGTAGAATACACAAGAAGCTGATGTGGTTTTATCAAAAGCATATTCTTTGTTTGAGTCAGTATGCAATACTTCCTCTTGTTCTCTGACCAAAATAGCACACACACACACGCTCACCTTTTGTAAAGCTTCTACTCATGATGATTTCAAAAAGAGCAGCCACAGCCTTTTTTTTTTTTCCTCACAAGTGTATCGGTTTGCTTTTGTACACAGGTATGAAATGTTCTCACTTTCGAACTTGAGTTTGTGTGTTCTTGCAAAAAATGCTAAAAGCATTTGCCATCTTTGAAAACGACTCTTGTATTTGCAGGTTTTTAAAAGCATCGACATATATATATATATATATATATATATATATATATAATATAGTACAGCTGAAACCAAACCAAAAAAAAATTTGCATGTTAAATACATTAAATATCCAGCACTCATGGAGTAGCCATAAATGATGTTGGCAGTCTAATGCTTCAAATTAATACATTAAATAATTAACAAAATATATAAATAAAATATTATGTTTGCAAAGATTTTCATAGCTACAATTTGTTTTTGTCTATAAAACTTTGAAAACTGATTTTCTATTATTGTCTTGTTATAGTTACAGTAAGTGCTTTGTTCATAATGTTTGTTTTTTTAACCAACGCATATTGAGCTTCATGACTCTCACAGGATGATTCAGATGTTTCAGTCTTGTCAACTGACTGCATTTCACTGTAACAAAGCCTAGATTAAAAGAGTTCAGGTTTGTTTTAAAGAGGTATTGTTGCAGAAGGGAACTTAGAGAACTAAAAGCGTCCGAACCTGAGAAGTTCAGGGGACACCTGCAAGTTGTTCCTCTGTGCATAAAATGTTTTAAAAAAAAAATGTCAGAGTCTGTGAAGCAGAGAAAATGTTTTAATGGTGGCCAGGGATCGAAGCTGTCAGCAAGGCTTCCTGTCTGGAAATGTAGTTTTTTTGACTTAATGTCACCTCCTTTTTCTCGTTTCTGAAGATGTGCACCGGGAACTACAACGTGCAACAAAATGCGAGCAGAATTTCAGAAATTTGCTCCAAAAACATTAAATGTGTCAAAATTCCAGTATCTTAAAAAATTCATATTAAATGGTAGCTTGGAATTAAATTAAACAATCTACAAGCAGGATTTTTTAAAAAAAAAAATTTGTAGAAAAAATGAACTTCTAAAAGATAATTTGTTTTCTCAAAAGAGAAAGACTGCACATTTTAAATAAATGAAGAGACAAATACAATGTAATATTTATTATTATATTGCAATATATATAGAGAGAGAGAAAGAGAGAGAGAGAGAGACCTTTTTTTAAATTCTTTATATTAAATTATTAAAAATGTACAGTATTTTTTTTTTCTGGCCTTCTTATTTGATGGCATCCTGCACGACAGATTTTAGTCCAATCAAATGCCTTCTCTTCTGCAACTGATTGGCATGTAGCAAATCATGGTTCATGACTGTAACATTTAAACCAATTATATATTTAAAAAAGATGTCCTGACAAAACTTTCTGTTTCAACACAGAAACATAAACGACATTCGATGAGCACTTTAAATGTTCTGCCTTCTTTTACTAACTTACCCGGAGGCTTTACTGCACGGCTAATTAATTCATTCTTTTTTTTTTTAACAGCAAAGTGTCTTAAAGCCTGTCAAAATGTCTTAAGAGTCTTGTTAAAGAAGTGCCACAACTCATTTCTCTTTAATGAAATTCATATGCTGGTGAGAGGGGGCATGTCTAAACATCTAAACAGGTTGCTTTTTAGGTTTCACACTGAGGTTATCTGAAAGGGCCCTCCTTGATTGACGTTATCCGGCTTGACAGCGCTTCATATCAAGGTTAACCTGACGTTCGAAGGCCCGAGAGGGAAAGAGGCAGAGGAAAACAGAAGAAAAAGTCAGACGTCGTCCGGGTCCTGCTCCTCTCTGCCACTCTTTCCCTCTCTCTCACACGGCAGGTGGAGGTTTCTGCACTCTTAATTGATAACTAATCGAGCGGCGTGTGCTGTGTTTCCCCCGGAGGACGGCCCTAATGGTGGCTTGGCTTACTCAGCAGCGCAGCTCCGGAACCACTAAATTAAATATATCCCCACAGATAATGACTCTGAGTGACAGACTCCGGTCTGGGCGGCTCCAGTGGCCACCAACCTCTCGTTGTGCTCTTGCACTGGAGGAACTAGAGTAGCCCACCCCCTTCTGCGTCCGCTCACCTCCCCGATGCCCCACGCTAACCACGGCTCCTCGTGACAAAAATACATCTCAAGCAGTTAATCTGTGCAGATATCAGCTCAAGTGCCCTTCAGTGGCACTGGGAGCCTCTCCTCATAACCTTGATTCCTGTCAAACTCTCGCTTTGCACATGGGCTGCCCCTCAAACATGGCAGCTCGGTCAATTAACCCCGTGTGCCAGGGTCCGCTTCAATCAAACATCCACCCAACGGGTGATGAGACCATCATGTACTATTTTTAAATGTAAAAATCTTATTTTACAGTAGGCCCTCTACAACCATTGCTGTTTTTAAAGAGTTTGTTCAACCAAAAATGAAAATTCTGTCATTATGTACTCAGCCTTTCTTTTTGAAAAATAGCTAAGATCATTAAATTGATCGAAATGAATTCTGTTCTTTTGAACTTTCTGTTCATCAAAGAAACCTTAAAAAATGTATCACTGTTTCCACAAAAATATTAAGCAGCACAATTGTTTTCAACATTGATAATAATAAGAAATGTTTCTTGAGCAGCAGATTAGCATATTAGAATAATTTCTGAAGGATCATGTGACACTGAAGACTTGAGTAATGGCTGCTGAAACTTCACCATCACAAGAATAAATTAAAATAGAAAATGGTTATTTTGTATTGTAAATATTTTTTTCAAAACACTTCAAAAAACATATTATTACTGATTTCACTGTATTTTGACCACATAAATACAGCCTTGGTGAGCAGAAGAGATTTCTTCCAAAAACATAAAAAAATTAAAAAAAAAAATTAGTGACCACAGACTTTTTTGGTCCATTCAATAGGGGTCCAGTGACTTTAAAAGTAAAGAAGGAAGAAAGAAAGTCATGCAGGTTTGAAACATTATGTTGAGTAAATTATGACAGGATTTTCATTTGTGAATGAATCAGACCCATTCTTCAGAAAACACTGTGCCAGCTGTGAGACTGACTTCCTTCACGAGCATCATCAGGGCACGTGCAGAGCCGTTCAGATCACCTCAGACTTTACTTTTGCCTATTCCAGCCCTTCTGTCCTCATGGGACGTCTTAAATGCTTTGTCTTATAATTAGGCTTCAGGGATGTATTTGTTCTCAGAATTGAAGAGTTACTACCTAACTGCGCTGCTTAAACAAAATATTTCCTTTTCCGTCTGTGCGTCAAAATATGCATCTGCCATTTTCTGTCCATTGTCCTCAGCGGCAAGTATGTGCGTGCCTTTTTTTCTCCATGGCTTGTTTGTTTTTGTCACCTGCAATGGGATGTAACTGAATTATTGTATGTGGCAGAAGTTTTCAGAAAAAAGAGAGAGGGAGAAGTCCTTCAAGGTCAGTCCAAAGACAGCATGCAACATGCAAGGTCACATTCCAGACTAAAAGCAATAAGTGCTTTATTGATGGGAAAAAACACGCACTGCAAGCAAGCAGATGTGCAACGGACTGATTAATAATACAACAGATTTGAGTGAGTGTGTGTGTACTTGTGTGCATGCCCTCTGCATTCATATTTTGCTTCTCCAAAAAAAAATAAATAAATAAAAAAAACTTTAAAGTCAGGAAAAACTCATGAGCATAATTGTTTTGTCCGGATGTGTATCTCCCACTAAAAAATTGATCCCTGCATGGGAATCTGAAAAATCCATTAGAGTCCATCAGACAAAAAAAGGACAGAATGATACAGTGTCTATGAGTATGAGCAGTTTATAAAACCCCATCATAGTTTTGCCATTAATGCACATGTCAGCAGACATTTTATTTTCGGCACAACTTCTTAATGCAACAACTTGCTTTTAGATATCAGATACTGCCGAAGTGTCACATTACAAAACTAAGACCAAAAGCAAAACTATTAAAATAAGTATCATAGAGATGTGGAATGCATGGTTTCTCTTAACCTGGTGCAGTTCTGAGAAGCTTTTTATTTGTTTAGTCATATTTGCCCTCATTTACAGTACACTACAAACCAGGTAAACCTGCCCTGTGAGCACCGATCTTCCCCTCTCATACCGAGATACCAAACAAACCTGTTTCAAACCTCAAATAACCATCTTTTACCTTCTAATTCTCTTTCTTTCACCTCCTTTTTCTTTATGCTTCACCTCAGCCTCTCCTTCCATCTTTTTCCGCTTTAAGCGGCAGTTGGGAATGGCATTGTTTTTAATCATCAGAACCCAGAAATTATTATTATCGCCTCTGACGCGGCAATTAAAACTTCAGGTCAGAGGCACAACGAGCGGTGATCAGCAGCGAAGCTGAGAAGTTTTAATTAGACGATCAGAACCATTAATGCACAAAAAAAGGTGTGCGCTGGGAAATTAACGTGAACGTCTTAATCAGGGTTACCGACTCCGAAGAGGAGTCAAGTGAACAGAGAGCAAAAAACAAATCATTTCCGCACCACTGGGACAAAACTCAATTAAATATGCATGCAGAAAATGGAAATTCGGAGCATCAGCACAGACCATTGGAAAAAATATGGCAAATTCCATAGACGGGGTCGCAGACCTGCTTATTGTTATTCTTGTGTAATAAAATCGAAAGAGAGGCCAGATGCTGGGGAACGAGAGTGTGTGGAGAACAGGTCCGATGCTGACTTTTCCGCTCCCCTTCCCTTGGAGTGGTGGGGGACACAAACTCCTTCCTGCAAGCTGTAAATTAGCAAAATAAAAACAGAGGGGATTATTTCAGCATATGTGTGTGTCCGAGCTTTAGTAGGTGAGGAAATACCTGGGAACCTGGCTCCATCTTGTTGGAGTTGCAGCACATAATGAGAAACTGCATTGTAAATGTGCAAAATAAAGCACCAAGGAAGAGGCAGGAACAGTTAACTGTTCTCATTTCTTGGTTTATTTGACATTTACCTCATTAAGTTGCGTTTGCAGAAGCCCCTGACAGTAAGAGGTCCTAGATCCTCTACCTGGAACAAAAAAAAAAAAGGTAATTCATACATATTCCAGGTCAGTAAATCTGTCAAAAGGATTATAATATCAGACTAAAGCTTTTAAAAGTCAGGACTGAAAGAAACTGCTCTGACAGGAGGATCTTTAAATAATGAAAAATAATCCAACGCTGTCCAGGCCTGTTGCATTAATGAATGCTCCGTATTATCAGGGTTTTGTCCTTGCATTAGTCAACGTATTTTGAAAGTCTGCATGAAATCAGACAGGGCAGATCAGAGTGTTAGATCATCGCTAAGTCGAGGGATTCGGGTTTAGCCAAGTAAACAGAGTTTGTTTCTAAAACAATCGCTGCAGTGGATACCAGGTGAGAAGGAGTATGTCATATCCCAGCTTTAGCGTGCATACGCTTCCTGTCAGAACGAGAGAAAGAGAGAGAGAGACGGAGAGAGGGAAGAACAGGACACGCCAATCTAGGCAGTCATTAACAGCCACTTCCTCACTCTGGTGGGCTGATTGCAGTCAGCACACGTTCTTACAAATAATGCACTTCCAACGGCATTATTAGGATTTGAAACACCACTTGATTGGGCATGATATCATTCCGGCACATAAACAGAAGCTCCGCATTAAACGAGACACGCAGGGCCCGGAGAGCCACCTTCAAGGCAGCTTTTCTGTCATTCCCGGCGTCCTCCGCCTCACGCTTCTGAAAAGAAACAGGGCTTGTGGGGCCTTTGATGTGCGAGCAGATAAAAAGAAGAAGCTCTCTCACTCTTATTGTTGAATCTGTTTAGAATAGTTTCTTGACTTTTTCGCAAAGGTTTTCTCCTTATACAGTAAAAGCATTACGGCAGTTCCAGCTCTGCACTATTTCCAGTAAAAAATATTGTCAGCATTACAATAAACAGGACCTCTTAAAGAAAACAAGCTTTTGCTGTGATCATCCCCACCGTTCGTTTATTATTCAGCGCTGACGGGCGTCTTCGAGGGCCTGAAATAATAGCGTTTCGCCGAAACACGTTTGGATGCATCAAATCAGTGAGGTTTGCTGTTTGTTACACCTATTTTTCTTAACGTGAGTGCCGGTCCCCAGAGTGGTGAGAGGGATCCCAGAGGAGAGGCTGTTCTTTTATCTGCGTCCCTACTGATTTTATCGCACCGCATGCTATCATGAACACAAACGACTTGGAGTAAACAGCGGTGTTACCATAGCGATCTCCATTGTTGGTCAGAGCCGAGGCATATCTATTGCCGGGAATGTATTTAATGCAGCAGCTACTAACTGCTTTACCGTGATCATTTTTTGAGCTCCGGAGAGTCTCATTAGTGCCCTGATCCTCTCTCATTTAAAACCTCAGATCTCATCTCTAGCCAAAGATGTCTTTCAAGTGCACAGCCTTATTTTTTGTAAAAGTGCTAAATTTTTTTATTATATTTATTATAATATTTATTTCATATAATGTATCATATTCATTAATGTAATATTTAACATATTTCATATACATACATGAATATGATTCAGTTTAGAAATAATTGGTTTTTATAGAATTTTTCCTGTTAAAAGTTTTCTATTCATATTTTTTTATGTGTGCGTGTATAATTATATATTTATTTTTTATCAATTATTTTTTAGAATATTTATTTTTAATTTAAAATGTTACAGCTGTTTGTATATCTTTGAATTGAATTGTGTGCATTTATTTATTTATTTACATGTATTTACAGTTCCTTATAAAATTACTGATCAAATTTTTATTAGCATTTGGCACATGGCGAGTGCTAATTTTAGATGCTGGGTGTTGACCATGGGTGTTTTGATTGTTAAAAAGAAAGAAAAAAAAAACCCCACGTAAATTGTGGGTAATGGAACGAGATCGCTTCTCAGGGGTCATTTCCTACAAGGAAAAGCGAGATTGCAATGCAAAGGAAATCACTAGTTAAAGCGTGAAATACTGAGCAGGGTAAACAGTGAATGACCTTTACTGTTACGCCCAAATGACCTCAATCTTCCTTTGGTGGTGTTCTGAAAAAATACTTCAGAATTTATGTTTCCACTTCCTAATAGTTTTTGCAGCTGATATATTTTTTTTTTTTTCCTTTTTTTGTGTTCAAAATTGCCGTCCTCAACTGGATGACCTCTTCAACCCGGGCCTTGCAATTGTCTAAAGTAAAAATGAGCACATCTGAGTCGTTTAGATGCATGCAGTGCAGCGCAGAGCGTGCATAATTCCTCAGCTCATTGTTTCAAAGAGGAAGTGTTGAGTGTAAATACAGTAACTCAGAAAGCATGTGCCGGAGGCCACAGGGTGCACATCTAGTATGTAACGGGCTTACCTTGAATCCCTTCAAAAGCTCATTATGCCAAAAAAAGGACATTTAGATTTCAATTTTACACACTTTCCCATCAAAAATGATATGATATTTTCTTGTTAAAGCATCCATTCGAACCAAACCAGTTTTTGTATTGACAGAGCTTCATGTGATGTTTAGAAATAGCTCATCTCAACGCAGCGTCTAACTACCAGCTAAAGCGTTCCACAGACCATTATACGTCCCGCAGGTTTCTCATTCTTTATTTACTGCATGATAAACATCTACCGTTACGAGCGGGCTCGATTTTAAGCCTGGAAAACCTATTAAAAGTGAACTTTGCTAAATCTTTGCATCAGATTTGTGGTGAAAGGGTGACTTAGCAGTGAGAGAATTCTGCCCTTAAAAAGGCATCTCTGGATATGGACAGACCCAGAACAGCTGCAGGGGGGAGTTGACACAGGGATAGATATTATAGATAGCACATTGGGGTGAAATAGCAAATGACCAGGCCCAGGCGGAATCTTCACATGCAGATTTCCATAGAATTCTTGGAACATTGAACCGTGGAAATTCATGCTGCTCTAAACTGGAAATACTCTTGTTGTGCGGCAGGTAAAATGGAATGAGTCTATTGTGAACCGGAACCGTGTGCAAATGATCAGTTCCATTACACTCTCAACTGTCTATATTCAAGGGGGATGCACAGGAAGTGTGTACTGTATATCTGACTCTCAAACCACTGTTTTGATCGCTTAAATGTCTACTGAAATGAGAATAGCTGTTTATGTGGTAAAAAAAAAAAAAAAAAAAAACTGTAGGTGTGGTGGTCTTCTGCACTGTATGAGCAGGTTTAGGGGCTGATGGCGAATTTGAGTGACAGTTGTAGAGACTAAATCAGGTTGAGCAAAGGGAGGTGATGTGAGGTGAGGGGATGGCAGCTACTTTTTTCTCTCTGTGTTTGTCTCTTTTATCCTCTCTTTCTCTTTCTTTATGCTTCCAGATGTAATTTCTTATAGTCTTCCTTGCACTTGTCCCTGCGCTGTCAGAGTTAAGGCTCACATTGGCAGGATGCTGGGCCTCTTTTGGTGAAAAGAGTCTTCAGTCAGTGTCAGGCTGTTTCTATTCTGCTGTCATGTTCAGGATTAAATCTCATCGTAGTGGTTGCTTGACACACTGTTGGGGGTCTGATTGCGATCTAGTTTTTCTTCTCGGTTTGTAGGAAGAGATATTTCTCTCTTTCCCTTTCTCACCTTCTCTTATAAAGTGGGTGTGAATGACATCTGCAACCTACAGACATGCATGTGAGGTTTTCTTTATAATTCTCTATTGTTCTAGAAAAGGAGTGCCAGTAAGTGTAACAGCAAACAAAAATTTTGTTAAAATGCGCTTAGTTAAGCAGGTTTGTGGTTTTTTTGCGAGAGGCATTGTGGTTAGCTTGAAGCAGTGAAGAATGGCGCAACCATTATCAATGAGTAAACAACTTCCATAAATCTTGTTTTAACCACTAAAATTTTCTTTCTTCTTTCTTTCTTTTTCGTCAACAGCTGAGAGGAGTTTATGCACTGAAAAGACCTCAGGAAAATCCACGATGGCCGCCAAAAGGAAAGGTGGCCTAAAACTGAATGCGATCTGTGCCAAGCTTAGCAAGCAGGTGGTGTATGACGGCAGTTCCCAGAATGCCGAGGGAGACTCAGATTTAGTGGACAACAGCGAGCGGGGCAGCTTGCACTATGATGAGGGCGACAGGCCTGAAAGTGACTTCCCAGAGGGCCTGACCCTGGGCCAGAGCCTTGAGGAGGACCAGAAACGGCGTGAGGCCATTGAGAAGTGGGTGAACGGCGAGTATGCTGACGATCCACAGTCTTTAGACAGGGGCGAGCACAGGGGACTCAAACCCAACAATGGAGACGATTGTCCCCCTGAAGGCGTCTATATGGTACAGCCCAAAGGCTGCAGCGATGAAGAAGACAACGCAGAAGAAGCCAACACCATGCCCGGCTCCCATGAGGGCAGTTATCATGAGGACAGGGACTCGGAGGGCAGCCCACACAAGGACGACAGCTACCAGCCCACCACTGAAGCCCCCCCTCGCCAAGCCCCCTTCTCCCCACCAGGTATCACCTCTTTCTTTTAGGATGATGTCATTAGTGGCAAAGGTATTTGTATGTTACATTTGCACACACATTTTTGTATGTTTGTGTACAATATCAGCATTTTGACAGCATCTCAAACTGTAGACATACAAATATAACTTGAGGGTCTCTCATACTGGGATGAAGAGACTTCTGTCTGAGATCTTCTTTATAAATGAAAGAAAAAATATCTTTCTAAATGAAATGTAGATAGAGATAGATAGATAATAAAATGGTGTTAAATTGATTAATGTGATGACATTAAAAAAAATTTATTTTTAAACAATTTTTAAAAATAAAATAAAATAAAACTAAATACAAAATAAAAACAACTTTTTAATTTCAAGAATTTATTATTCTATGAATCTCAAAACATTTACATTTTAGATGCTGTCAGTATGTTGATTTTGTGCATTTCAGCATCTAAAAAAGCATGCAGATCTACACTTGACTTACAGTACAAATACCTGCGAATACTATTAAGATCACATTGTTCAGTATTTTTCTCTGTGTAGCCAAAACAAAGTGTGCATAAGCAAGATAAAATCTCTCCTCAAAGGCTTGCCGGCTCAATTTTCACAGGTCTTCCTTTACCTGTGTGCTTTGCAAGCATAATTACAGTGACACTTTGACAGGGCCACAGCTACACAAGTGCAGTTCTAGGAAAGAGAAGTCTATAACATGAAAGAGTAACTGTTGCCATCCGCAAACATACTGTATAGAAACAATCTGCATTGGGGAAAACGGGAACTAAAAGAAGAAATTAATTTTTAGAAGAGGCTTATAGAGACTGCGGCGTATGTGTGTAGCAGCCGAGGGGCCAAGAGTGCTGGCAGGCCGGCTAAGCTTCATATTACACCCAGGATTACACTCTGACTCTTTGATTTTCTATAAGCTCACAAAACGTAGCTACCACCCAGACCCAATTACATAGTAGACCAGCTCTGCCAAGACTCCTAGTCTCTATCAGTTCAGGAGATTAAATCCTAGAGATTCAGAAAAATAAAGTCTTGAGTATAACGAGTGGCCTTTAAATCAGTATAGAAAGAAACGAAGACTGCATTTACTTCTGTGTTTGCAAGACAGTCATCTAGATAACATGAGGCATGCGCTGCCATCCTTCACAAAGTGATAACAAGCAAGCAAAATCTGCAGAAACTGACACAATCTCCACCTTAAAACCTCTGTGAACTTTCACCTCTGACAATCTCAGGAAGACTGCAGTACTCGACAAAGGTACAACAAGACAGAAACTATGCTAGATAACAACAGGAGATAAGAGATATCACTTGGTTTAAAAGACATTTCTTTTCTCAGATAGCTAACAAAATCAGGTTAAACTGTTGCTTTTTTGTTAAATGCTTTCTTCTTTCATTTTTTCTTCTGCTTCGTTTTTTTTTTTTTTTTTCTTTTTTCATTCTTACGGTAGAAGCACCTATATGCTTGTGGCCTCTATCACAGAACTAGGACCAAGAGTTTCTCAGAAAATCCAGTATTTTCCGGCAAACTTGAGTGCTTTGTGGTTTTAATCAGTCATTTTGTGTTTATTTCATGGTCATAAAGAAAGCTGTCTGTAAATATGTGTTTGTGTTGTACACCTTTGCTTTCATTGAGCCCCGGCTGCTTCTGCATCTCAAAATGAAGAAAAAGCGTTTGAAGACTGCAGTGAGCAGACATTAGTCACCACTCTTGTCTTGAGTTGTTTTTCCCTCCTCTCTCTCTTTGTTGATTGTAACTAGGGCATCTATACTGCCATGTTACTGAGCGGCTCACAATTAAAATATTTTTTCTTCCCTTGTGCTGCTGTCTTTCAAAGGCTGATGCGGAGCGCACATAATTATGCATATAAACATAGTGGCTTAATTATCTCTCACAACATCAGTGACAATGTAATTAACAAACATCGCAAGATCAATGAGAGAAACTGCGACCTTCAAAACATTTAACTCCTCACATCAGGGGACTGAGCAGAATCCCTATCAGCATAAAATCACAGAATGCCTTTCCCATAACATTCAAATGCATGCCATGCTTCCCAACCAGGCTAGGCAATAGATCATGTAAAAATATCAGTGCATAAAATATTAGATATATTAAATAATGTTTTTTTTTTCACTCGTAGTTTTTTGAAGTATGTAATTTAATTTAAATAAATACATAAATAAATTTATAATTTTAGTATATATTTTCACTTCAGAATAATTTCTAATAGAATTTAATTTTACTTCTAATAATTCTAAACAAAGATGTTTGTTAAAATTCACAATTTAGCCTCATTAGCTAGCTAAATAAATTAAGCTAACTTTAGTTTTGCTAATCAACAGAAGCTAATATCATCCACTGTTAAAATATTTTTGTTTAATGAGTGGTTTCTGGAAATCACAGCAAATTTTATTTGATTTTTTTCTGAAGAGAAATACAGAGGTATGTTTTGAAGTCTAAATCTTTCAAAATATAAACTGTTGAGTTGAGTCTGAACGAGTTTATTTAAAAATGTCCGTTTGAGAGCAGTCACAGTGTTGTCAGTGGACCCTTGATAAGTCCATATATATATATATATCCTTACATGTATGGCTTTATCATTACCACCTCTGGAGTGCATGAAGACAGATGGCCATGTTTGGTCAACAGAAAGGAGATATAATGCCCATTTGTTATCACACCACGGAGGGAAAAATGTACCTTAATTGCCTCAAACGTAGACAAGGGCTTTGTCACAGGTTGGAATTTGCCAGTATGAAGTGGTGAGATTAGGAGCACTTCTTTTTGTACTCTCCAGTGACATGAGGAAGAGAGAGAGTGCTGGGAGTTCAGCCAGGCAAATCGTACCTTTCCCCCAAAGCCATGGCTTTCCAACCACATGCACATGACATCATTTGGAGCGTGTGAGATAAGGATGAGGGGGAAAACTCATTTACATGCTGTTTTAAAAGGTTATCTCCTCTTAGGTCCTGGCATAATGTGTGCAGTTTAAGTCCAATCATTCTCCTGACACTGATAGTCTATTAAACGCATACAGAGCCGCCCACTGGCATGCTAGACTTCTCGTCTTGTCTACTGTTACCACCTGCTACTACTGTTGCCACAGCTATTACTTTTTCTGTGTGTAGTACAACCGACATCTCTTCTAATACCAACAGACTGATCTCAAAATGACGGTTCACTCAAAAATGAAAAGTGTTAAATAAAAAGTTCACCCAAAACTTGGCATTTAGTCGTCATCTGGTCACTTTCATGTTGTTCAAAACCTGTTTTTTCTTTGTCCGTGGAACATAAAATATCTTCTGAATAACTTTGTTTGCATTCCATGAAAAAAAAAAAATAATAATAAATCATACCGGTTTGGAACAACATGAGTGGATAATTTTTGTGAACTATCCCTTTAACAGTATAGTGGCTGCATATCATACAGATGACTTTTGACACTAATAATAATGGTAATGATAGACGGATAACACTCAGAGACAGAGAGGGGATTTCTGTCAGAAAATGAAGGGAGTTTCCCAACTGTTTGAAAAAAGGTACAGATGGAATATGTCCAATTACCCAAAGCAGGAGTGTCTTTGATTGCTGCCCTTGGAAAATGTTCAGGGACAGAGATTAAAGAGCCAGTCCTGACTTTAAAGCTATGTAAAATCACATGACCCAACAAAACCCCTCTAAGCAGTCATGACCTATACAAAAATACAGTCACTGGATGCCAAATTTATGATTGAAGCCTTGCTCTGCCAAACTGAAGTTCAGGAGACACGTACAGTAGCACTAAATATCCGTCAGTAAGTAATAATGGCTCATTATTTTTACAGTTAGTGTTTTATTTGTGGCTGATTCAGCAGTGATTAAATTGAGGCTAATTAACAATAAATGAGTGTACTTTGTCAAAATGTAGTCAAAATAGCAGGCGCTTTCATGAATACAGTGCGCTTTGGTGTTTAATGACTTTTTATAGCATTAGAGGCACAGATCTCATCTGGCTATAGCTTTCAGTGCATTTTCTGATCATTTTATATGTATATTAAAATATATACACTACACTTATCTACAATAAATACATAATTTTATTAATATTAATATATATTTTTATATATGTTTTATAACATTTTTTCTTAATCTAATTCATTTTGTTGTATTCTGTGTCGTACTGCATATGGCTGTTTATGTGATCAATAAAATTTTAAAAAGCTATACATATATACCTTTCACACCTCGAGTCATTTTCAGTTCCTTTTTTGTACCCTATTTGGTGAGCATGACAGTAATACTCAAAGGCAGCAATGAATTGAGAAAACGAGTAGATGTGGAGACCTGTAAGGACTGTCATGAAGCTCTAATCTTTAAGCTTGAGATGAAATGATGTGCTCAAACATAGTAGAAGCTGCTAAAATGATGCATGGCAAAGCATAGGGAGTTTCCTCTCAAATACCTGATACATTTCTCTTAAATTTTTCATGCCCTTTCGATCTCCCAGATCACTTTTCATACTGATGTAGCACGGCTAGGACTAGCCCCAATGCAGCAATGGAAATTTGGGGATTATTTTACATGCTGAGAAGGAGATGTGAAAAGCACGGGCGAGAGACCGATTTAGCAATAACATAGAAATATGAGACCAAAGCTGAAATATTTTAGTATTAATTACCATGGCCGTGGCTAATGTTACCTCTAACCGTCTCATTTGTCCAGCAATGAAAAAGGCAATCAAATAAATGGAATAAGGTCTGGTGGAGGGCAGGGGTCCTGGCAGGGTGGAGAGGGAGTTTATCTGACACCTCTGTGAAGTTGTCATTTGGAGCCATGTTCTTGTACCAGGGTAGCTCTCCTGACAGACAAACTGAGACAAGATGAGATTTTTCGCATTCATCTGCTGTGGTAAACACTATATCAGAGCCAAGAACTAAGTGCACCGGTGCCAGAGGGGTTTGTGTCCCTTTCTCGCTCACACACATGCACAAACAGACTCTGAAAGAGCAGTAATTTGGCCTTTATAAGGGCTGGTTAAGCAGCAGGGGAAGCTTTCAACCCAAATTGTCTCCTTTTGACTTGCTATCTGACCTCCCTCCGGACCTATATGAAAGTTAATGTTACAGAATTAATTTCACTATACTGCAATTAAACTACACCTTCACCTCATTCTGTCCATCTTATTAGGCTTTGCTATTTTATTTTGTTTTTTGTGTTAGATAAAAGGAAATCTAAGTACATTTTTTGTATTTCGTATAGGAGAGGCATCCGCACTACGTGATTACGCCGCCAACACCATGAATGAGTTCTTACACATGTTCGGCTATGAAGACCAGCAGGGTCGGGATGAGCTGGCCAAGAAGATCAGCTTCGAAAAACTTAAAGCAGCTACCTCAGATCCCTCCTCCCTGAGCAGCGAGGAGGCCACCCGTCGAGCTCGCTTCTCCAAGTACGAGGAGTACATACGCAAGCTGAAGGCCGGGGAAACCCTGCCCTGGCCCATGCACACCAAGCCAGAGAAGCTCAATTCCAAAATGGAGAAAAGCACTGCCCTCATCCAGCCGGCCCTCGCAGGGTCAGAGGGTCAGATATTTCCACCCGGAATGGACCACAAACAAAGCTCGCTCAACCCACCCCCAACCAACCCGTCACACATCCAGAACCTAGCGTCCCGCGCCTCCAAGTACGATTACTTCATCCAGAAGCTGAAGATGGGTGAGAGTCTCAGACAGCAGAACGGCAATTCCTACAAGCGGCCCTCCAAGTACGACTTGGAGAACGTCAAGTTCCTGCACCTCTTTAAACCCGGAGAGGGCAACCCTGACATGGGCGGTGCCATTGCATTTAAGACCGGCAAGGTCGGCAGGCCGTCAAAGTACGATATACGAAACATCCAGAAGCTCATCCCTGGGAAGGTTGATCCTCCGATGATGCCGAGTGTTCTCCCAGCTACGGCAGGAACCCCAGGAACACCAGTCATCAATACAGCTGCTCCCGCAGGGGTCGTGGGACCTCCCGGGTTGCCCGTAGACCAGGCGGGCCACCTCGGCTTTAACACTGACTACATGAAGTCCAGCTTCTCCAAGACTGACTCCATCACTACTGGAACCGTCTCCTCAGTCAAGTAAGGCAATCTCTGAAAATTGTACTGAACTGTTTAGACATTAAATTGACAGGAAATTACTGTGATTTTACCAATAACCAGTGTTTCAGACTTGTGGGGGTGTCAGAAGACCTCCGTTGGCTTTAAAGTCAGATTGCAAGTTTGTAGGGCCTTGGTTGGCACACTTTCTATGAGTTTTCTTGACCTTGGCAATGGTTCAGAACCTTAAGGCTGCTCTCCAGCAGTCCCTGGTCCGTCCAGCAATGTGGACGGATGTGGTTTTGACAACAAAACACATACAGTGATTTGTTGTCAAAACCACCCTTAAAGAGGCAGATTAACCCCAGGTCATCCCCTGCTGGAGCTGCTCACGTTTTTAGTCCTGAGTTAGTGCTGCTGAACTGCTGCCACCTTGTATACAAAATGCTTCACGCAGAGTATAATGTGTTACATTATGAATTCCTCCATTTAAGTGCTTATTCAATGAAGGTGGGATGCTAAGTCAAGCGCTGCCACCAAACCCAGACTTCCAAGTAACTGGTAAATCGATGAGAATTGTTTCTGAAACAGGATGTCCTAAAAGCCGTAGTCATCCCTCATACAAGAGCCAATCAAACAAAATAAAATGCACGCAGCCATTTTCTGGCTTTCTGACACTCGGTACACACCCTCATCTTTGCATTTGTGCTCTCTCCAAAAACACACATAAATAATTTATGCATTCAAAAACATTTTTTTCCCTCTGTGCTTTCATTGTTGGGAGGTCATGAATCAAAGCGCGCATATATACCTCCCTGATTCATTCCCAAACCAAATCGCTACGCCATCGAAGAAAATGTATATTGATAGCCCAAACTTTGAAATGGCTCATAAGTAAATACTGTGTCAGTTTGTTTTTATTACTGATGGAATGCATACCATTAATCCTTTTCTCTTTTTTTCCATGCTATGATAGGAATGGCCTTCCTCCCGAGAAACCTGCCACAGAGGACGTCAACGTGTACCAGAAATATATCGCCAGGTATGCAAATCCTTACCCTTACAAAACTTCACGACAACATTCTTTAATCGAGGACATATTTTAAACTTTAATAAAGTAGGACGTAGATTTGCGAAAATACACTTTCTGTGCGGACGATAAATTGCGCGTAAGCACACCAGGTTTATGGACTAAGGAAAATTAATTGAATTAAAGGCTGGAAAGTGAGTAATTTTTTACCCCAGTGTCAGTTTCCCTGGCAGCGCTGAAGCCGAACTCCGTAAAATCTTGAGCAAACAGCATGAAATGTTTGTGAAAACATCGGACACATTAGACTGCCCTGCGTGTGCCCGTGTGTCATCAGGCATGACTGCACAGATAGTTGAGACTTTCATTTCTAATATCTGCACTTCAAATGAAGATACTGAATCAACTAAATGACAGGCACTCGCGACTGCAGACAAAGCACAGAGATGGATGCAGCGCACTCCAATATCGGCTTCTGTTTCCTTTTGTCGCGCCAGTTGAAAGGTGATTATCATTTGTTTATTTATTCTAGCCTTAAAGAGAGAAAAAGGCGCATTTCAAAAGGCAAAGTGGCTTTGGCGTTAATGATTACTCTCCCAAGCCGTAACATGAAGGCCACAAATCAAAGCCCTGGCACTAACAGACACACACACATCCTTGTGCACACACAAAAACCCTCCTTGGACTGATTACATTTTGCAAGAAGATTTAATTAAGGAATTTTTAATGAGGCTTCTGCTGGCACTGCCAAGAACTGTTTTGATATTTGCACTGCATAATGCATAAAATTTGTCTAAACATCTCGGCAGTTGATGCGCGGGGAGGCAGTAGATAAGCCCAGATACAGTTTCAATTTCCGTGTTGGGAAAAAAAGAAAGGAAAGAGAGGAGGGGAAAAAAGAAAAATGAGGACTCATAAAAAGGGCAAATGCAGCCTGGTGTATTGGGGGGTTGTTGAAGGATCGGGGGGTGGGGGGGAATCATCCACGCTAATGAGAGAACAGTCGTGCTAAAAAGCAGCTTTGTAAACTTGTCTACACCCACCTTCCCCCCCACAAAAGGGGAAAAAGTTCTTTATCTCCTCGCGCTGCCGTGGTTTGATGTTTAAAGAGCTTCCCTGGTAGTGTTTAGTCACTGTTTTCTCTCCTAAATGCTTTTATGTACCCACCATTGCGCCAAACTTTGATCGGCGTGTCTCTATTGTAACGGGAGATGTGCGGCAATCTCTGTATCGTGGCGATATTAATATTTAATCTGCCGCTGAATATCAGCGTGGCCCATTAGCCCCCTGACGCGGCAAGTGGGAATTGTCCAGAGGCAAAGTGATACAGCTGGTGTGGGCTGCCATCCCAGGGGGCTTCTGTGTACACAGAACCGGGAATGTTTGAGTGCGACGCAGAGGGGCTGCTAATGGTGGGTGAGTTTAACACGTGCATCTGGGCTGGTGCGACTATGTGATATACCATACCATAGCCTGTGCTGTAATCTCTTTTGTAAAAGAGTTGGTTCACCCAAAAATAAAAAATTCTGCTCCCATTTATTCACCTTCAAGTCATTCCAAACCTTCTGTGGACCAAAAAAAGGAGACAATTTAAACATTATACTGGCCATTTTTTTCCCATGCAGTCTCTGTGAATGGGGACTGAGGCTTTTAAGCTTCATGAAAATATATTATAAAATTGGACCATACAACTATATTTTTTGAGTTTTAAATCCAAACAATTGCTTTGCATGAGAAACACACAAACATTTCAGTGTCATTCTTCATTTCTCTTTTCAGCGAGCTGTTGACTGCTGTGACTGGATCAGTGAGTCATTGAGTTGAACTCAAAAAATGATTCGTTCACAAACCTGATAATACTAGGCTTCTTCTCTCATGAACTGTCATGAATGCATCTTAAATTTTAATATACCTCTAATAAAACATTCAAATGGCTTCAGAAGGCTTGGAATATAGTTACACAAGTGGTCAGAATTGTTGGTACCCATGGTAAATATGATTAAAGAAGGCTGTGAAAATAAACCTGCATTATTAATCCTTAATTATTATTTGATCATTTATTTAAAACAAATCACAAATATCTAAACAATTGAAAATGGGGGAAAATCTCATTATGAAATAAATGTTTTTCTCAAATACACGTTGGGCACAATTATTGGTACCCCTAGAAATTCTTATGAGTAAAATATCTCTGAGGTATATTCCCATTCATATTTACAATTTTGAGCACACCAGAGTGATTATGAACATGAAATTATCCAGCCATGGCTTCCTTTTTCACAGGAATATAAACAGGAGGGAAACAAAGTCCAAATTCACTTAATCATCCATCACAATGAGAAAAACCAAAGAATATATTTCTGATGTACTGCAACAGATAATTGAGCTTCACAAATTAGAAAGTGACTTTAAGAAAAGAGCTAGAGCAGTGAAAATTCCCATTTCAACCATCAGGGCAATAATTAAGAATTTCCAATCAACAGAAAATGTTACAAATCTGCCTGGAAGAGGACGTGTGTCTATATCGTCCTAATTCATGGTGAGGAGGAAAGTTTGATTGGCTAAAGACTCTCCAAGGACCACAGCTGGAGAATTGCAGAAAATAATTGAGTCTCAGGGTCAGAAAACCTTAAAATATATATATCAAACAGCATCCACACCACATGTTGTTTGGGAGGGTTTCAAGAAAAAAAAATCAAGAAAAGAAAATGCTCTCATCCAAAACCAATCCCCAGCATATTCAGTTGTCAGACACGACTGGAACTTCAAATGGGACTGGCTTCTATAGTCAGATGTAACTAAAAAATGAGCTTTTTAGCAGCAAACACTCAAGATGGGTTTGGTGAACACAGGGATAAATAAGTACCCCATGTGTACAATGAAATATACTGCTGTATTTTTAATGTTGTGGGCCTATATTTCTGCTGGAGGTCCTGGACATCTCGTTTAGATACATGACATCTTTGATTCTATCAAATACCAACAGATAAAAAATCAAAACGTGACTGACTCTGTTAGAAATCTTATAATGGGCCATGTTTGGATCTTCCAACCGGACAATAATCCAAAAACAAACCTTAAAAACACAAAAATAGGTCACTGGGCACAAAACCAAGCTTCTGCTATGACCATTCCAGTCCTCTGACCTGAACCCTGTAGAAAATGAGTGGAGTGAACTGAAGAGAAGAAGCACCATCGTGGAGCTGTGAATCTAAAGGGTCTGGAGTGATTCTGGATGAAGGAATGGTCTCTGATCTCTTGTCAGGTGTTCTCTAACCTCATCAGGCATTATAGGAGAAAACTCAGAGCTGTTATTCTGGCAAATGGAGGTTTCAAAAAGTATTAAATAAAAGGGTACCGTTAATTGTGTCCAGTGTGTATTAGAGAAAAACATTTATTTCATAATGATATTTCCCCTCATTTAAAACTCTTAAGCTCCAATGAAAGGTTAGATGTTTGTGATGTTTTTTACCAACGCAGATTTATTTTCACAGCGTTCTTTGATCATATTTACCATGGGTACCAACAATTCTGACCACGTGTGTATATAGACTACTTTTGTGATACTTTTATGGAGCTCAAACTCTCCAGTCCTCATTGAGTGTAATTGCATTAAAAAAACAAAACAAAAAAACACCAATACATTCTTCAAAATTTTTCTTTTTGTGTTCCATGAAAGGAAAAATATCAAGGGGGTTTGTAAAGGACATGTAGGTGAGTAAGCAATAGTTTTTGAGTGAACTGATCCTTTAAGAAGAAAACGAAACCACCCCAAGCGCCTGCCACCTCCCCAGTCCTTCAGAACACCACCCACGTTTAGCAGGTAGTGGATTCGCCATTCAATTAGCTTAATGAACTCAGCAAAGTGATTTGTAAAAGCAGTCTAGGGATAATCCAGGCAGTAGGGGGAAAAAAAATTACTTAGCTTTTTCTCTACTTCAGCAGATGGTGCTCTTGGCAGCGGCGGTGCGAATGTTTATTTGTGTGTTTTGAGCTGTAATTGGAGGTTTTTAACAGTCATCATCGTCAGGGTTATAATCAGCCTGTAAACACTCAGGAAATGTGCCTCTTTAAAGCACCGCCAATCCGCTGAAGACCGGGCGAGTCAGTCGGCGAGAGTGAAGAGGAGGAAGCCGCGCAGAGACACACTCAAACCTTTCTATTAGGCCTAACCTTTCCCTGATTAAAGCATAGGCTGTTAACCTGGAGAGCCGAACGCTGATTTGGCAGGGCTTAAAGCACGAGCAAATGAGTGAATTATGTCGGGGGTTACAGTTTAATAAGAGTCTACCTACTGCCTTTGAAGGCAATGGAACTAATTTGGTGGAGATTGCTGTGGCTGGAGAGTGAATTGCAATCGTATGGTCGAGGAAGCGTAGGCCTGTTTTCTCTATGTGTTTATAGTTCCTGGTAATGATTCTGAGCTCCGTGAAGATGACTCTGTCAGTGTTAGGGCATCTATCAAGCGGAGATAAAAGGCTAAATTGCCCTTTCAAGATCAGCCCCCACATTGTTAGAGGTTTCGTATATGGAATAGAAATAGCGAAATGCTACTCCATTTTTTTTCTCTTTGAAATTGATCGCTTTGTCTCACTTGCTATTTTTCAAATCGTGTTTATCTTTGTGCTCAATGTGATAATAATGTTTGCATTCAGAATGCTCAGCCAAAACACTAACAATGACACAAATATAATATTTCTGTCTGATTGTAGGTTCTCTGGGAGCCAACACTGTGGCCATGTGCACTGTGCTTACCAGTACAGAGAGCATTATCACTGCATGGACCCCGAATGTAACTATCAGGTGAGTACGATGCAAGTAAAATCGTCTGTAACTTTCTTAGTTCACCCAATTTTTGATGATAAATAAGATTGTCAGCTGGTAATTTTTGCAATTCAACTGGCATAGTTCAACACACCTAAACATTTATCCATCACTGCTTGAAATCCAAGCACCTGGCTTCTGTAAGGACAACCTCATAATGCAGAGAGTGCCACAACACCAGTTTAAAGCTCACCTTCACTCTTTCCCCATCACTTCCTGACAGGAGAGAAAGATAACTGTTAGAGGAAATGACTGAAGTGTGCCAGGGTACACACAAGGAAACAGCCAAACAAAACCTTACGGACAAGTCTTTTATCTTGCCATCGTACTGGATTAACAAGTTTAGATAGATGAGGTCTATTTCTCAAAACTCAGATAGACAGCAGCCTTCCTTTTTTTCATGGTTAATGGTAAATACTTTCAAAATATGCCTCCTTTTTTTCCTAAGGACATCTGCTAATACTCTTGGGCCACTCATAATCCCCTTTCACATTATTAATCTGATCCATGTCCCCAGAGTTGTCATGTTCAGCACAGCAAAATCAGCATTAAACAGATCAGAACACAGACAGCAGCGGCTCACGCGCATATGGTGGAAAGGAGCAGGCAAAGACGGGCGCATTTGTCGAAGACATCAGAAATCCTCCCGCAACGAGAGCCGCTCAGTCTTTTCTTTATCAGGTCCTCTCTAGTCATAATCTCCCACTTCATTTTTAATCATCTGATTACATTTTTCATTATAAACATCCAGGAATCCTGCTGAAGACAACAGGGCAGCTGTTGCATCTAAAAGAGACTTATTCAGCGCAGCAGGCTGCCTCTTGTTATTCAAGAACAAGCCCTCAAACTGTAAGAAGAGTCGGCTGAAAAGTCCCTTTGAAGCTGTCCGTTTCTGGGACTTGCGTTGGTTAAGAATTCATTGACGCTATTGTACATGCACGTCATTTTCTGATTAAGGTCGATATTCTGGATAAGCCTTTGTTCTTATAATTTCACTTTTTGTATAATCCACTTTTTTACAAACTTAGGCCATAAAGTTTGTTTTAGTGGTTGTAAAATGTTAGTAACCCAAACCTGCCTTTTAATAATTCTGATTGATACAGGTGGAAGCTTTTCTGTAGCTAAAACAATAGAGCTTGGTACTAGCAACACCAAGGTGATGGGTTCGATTCCCAGGGAACTCATGACCAGATAATGTTGCTTTAGATAAGTGTCTGCCAAATGCATATACAATGTAAAAAAATAATAATAGATCTTATTTGTATTTATATAAACCAATAACTTTGGTGTAATCTAAGGTTGTGGCAATCTGGTTACTGCATTTACATGTCACTTACACAATTAGAATATGACGGGAATGTTTCTGTGCATGTAAAGGCGTCAGTGAAACTTGGCAGTTTAGCAATGACAGACAAGAGACTGTGTGCACCCAAGCAGAAAGGTGAGGCTCAGATGAACTTGTTTTTGGAATTGATAAGTCATTAAAATGTTACATGACACAGTGCTGGAATATTATCCTGCGGTTGCCAGCCTTTGCTCCACTCCATACCGGCCCTGCCTCTCCTTTCATGGCCATTCTGCAATGCGATGGGAATCCTAAAATAAATGTCCGCACGACCGTGTGGCCACTCCGCTAAGTACAGAAGCCCAGCTGATACAATTTCCTGCTGTTTTCCACAGTTCCGCTCAGTGTGGCCAGATCTAGATCAGTATCTCTTTTTATTTGTTTGTCGACATCCCAAATACCTGTCATCACCATTTGTTGGACATCGGCTCATATATCATATAAATACAGTTCTCTTCTTTTGAAACAGGATTGGAAATGTAACACTATATATAGCCAAAGTTTAAGTCTTTATCTTTGTGTATTTATATATCTTTATTTATTTTTTATTTGCCTGTAAGATAAGCTTCATAGATAGGCAATGAGGTTTTGTGGATGTTTCTGTCATTTTTTTTTTTTTGTTGCTCATTTATGTAGAAAATATGGATTTACGTTGGAAGAGGCTCATTGATTTCAGCTACTCTTGTTTCAGTTCCTGTAATATTAGCTCAAGCCCAATTACTGCAGATTTGGTTGCCCTGATCTCTCAAGAGTGAGGTTTTTTCCCCCACATCGCTTTGTTTTTTTCTCCCAGACTGCTCTGTGGTGTAGGAGATTTTAATTTCGAGGAGGGGCATTTTAGCATATTTCCTCATTATTATTGTCTAACCCTGCACAAAACTGTGCTTTAATACTTTAATTAAAAATGGAATCATATCTCAGACGGGAATTAAAAGAGAAACATTTTTTGGTTGCCTTGTTTGTTTGTTTGTTGTCTTTTCCCCGTGCACGTTCCAAAACCATCTGCATGGAACATGATTTTTCAGAAGCAGAGAATATCGCAACTGTGATCTCGCATGTCAAGTGATCCATCTTAATTAGAAATGGTGAAATAAAATGTAATAAACAGTCTAGATCAGGAACCTTTTTAAGTAGCAGATTCAAACATCAGGTGAGCCTGGAAAATACTATAATGTCATATCTGAGTCATAATGCTATGCTTTAGTGTTAAGAGAGTCTATAGTGCAAACTCCAAATGAAATACACCCTTCAAAGTATTCACTTTCAAGTTCTCTACCCTGCAATGTGAGTAGGGAACACTGAATACACCTTCTACCTGCTGCTACGACCGCTGGTGTTTTGCACCGTTCACCCACCTGGCTGCAATTTGCTGCAGTGCTCTGCAGCTGTTGCATGAGTAATAAAATAACTCATTGCTGGTTTCCTTCAGAACCTACACACCACCTCCCCCGCCTTACTACCTCTGTGTATCTGTTGTTTACAGAGATTCACCAGTAAGCAGGATGTGATAAGGCATTATAACATGCATAAGAAGCGGGACAACTCCCTGCAGCATGGGTTCATGCGCTTCAGCCCTTTGGATGACTGCAGTGTATACTACCACGGCTGCCATCTCAACGGCAAGAGTACCCACTACCACTGCATGCAGGTAAACCACAGCAAAAACCCCTAGTTTGCAAAAAAAAAAAAAAAATTAAAAAATAAAGCACATTCACCCTTATACAGACACATGCAAATACAACTTCCCCTGCTTGTACAGGATATTCAATTTTCATATTATGAAATAGAAGCTGTGGAAGAAAACCTAAAATCTACTTTCCATGTACAATATTAGTGGCAGGCGAAAGGCACAGACTTTTGTATGATGCAATAATCTTTAAGGACACTGAAGTTCTTTAACTTTTTCCTTGACCATTAAGAGCGTTTTTTTTTTATTTATTTTTATTCATAAGACAGAGGTTGTCAGAATAAATGAAAGAAAAATTAAAAGGGTGAAAACGGTGTACACCACCTCTCCCATCGCCCCCTTTCTTTCTCACTCCTTAATTGGCATGGATACAATTCTAACAGTTGTTTATATGAACTCGACATTTTTCATCTTTTAGTACCAAGTGGCAAGTTAAAGATTATTTCCCACCAGATCTGTTTAATTCTTTACATCTGCTTATTTTCAAGGTGTCATTTTCGAGTTGAGCGTTTTTTCACCCGCAGGCAACAGTGGCCCGGGACTTAAGATATATTCTCTCTTTTTTTTAAAGCCTCCCTAATGGCGTAATTGTTATTAGACATTTCAGCTCTTGTTTTAACAGCGGTGAGAACAGGCAGATGTTGGCACCCGTTCTCCTGATTTACGGAGAAAAAACAGAGTGGCATTTTTTTCATTGTTTGACTGAATATGGCCAAGTTGCCCTGTTTGCACGGGTGAAAAGTGCCAGAGATGATATACAATTGCTGGTTTTAATTCAAACATTAGTTCATGTTCGTCTGCTGCCCAGAGAGCTCCTGAGTGCTGCTGTTGAGTAACAGAGCCTTTCAAACCGAACTAAGTGACAATCTCCCCGAACAACCCCCCTGACACTTTTCCTAAAGCAGAGACCTCTAATATAGACTTAAAACCTTAAATGGAAGAAGGTTTCAACCACAAGCCACCTCACCATGCTGCTTCTGCATGCCACATATTGCAAATCACACACACACACAAAAAAAAAAAAAAAAAAATAGTCCTGTCTTTTATCTCTTTGAAGCTGTTTTCATGAAACGCACACCTGTTTTTTTCGGGTAAAGGATTTGCTTTTCATATTTTATGTGTGTTGTCTCAAGAGTACATTTTTAACAAAGCTCAGATCTTGAGAAAATGTTTCCTGTTCATTTTTTTAGGTCACCTGTTTCTTTGCTCCCCACATTGAGTTCATCACCAAACTGAGCTATTTTTGTGTCACATCTCGAGTTGTTGTTTTCATGTCCCTGCAGACTACAAGAGCTCAGGCACCAAGCCACTGTTTCATACCGAGCATATTTCATCCAGTGCAACAAACTGAAACTCACACATGGTGTTTATTTCCAAATCGTGTACACGCTTTGTGTCATAAAAGCACTTTTTTTTTTTCATTTCTTGTCTGTCAGGTGGGCTGCAACAAGGTGTACACAAGCACTTCTGATGTCATGACTCATGAGAACTTCCATAAGAAAAATGCACAGCTGATCAACGATGGCTTCCAGAGGTTCCGGGCCACTGAGGATTGTGGGACGGTCGGGTGCCAGTTCTACGGGCAGAAGACCACCCACTTCCACTGCAGGTACGATGGCTGCTCAAATTCAATTTTAATGTGTGTTAATTGGCATTTAAGTGTTTAATCCTTCACCTTTCCACCTCTCAGACGCCCAGGCTGTACCTTCACCTTCAAGAACAAGTGTGACATTGAGAAGCACAAGAGCTATCACATCAAAGATGACGCTTACGCCAAGGACGGCTTTAAGAAGTTTTACAAATACGAGGAGTGCAAGTATGAAGGCTGCGTCTACAGCAAGGCCACCAACCATTTCCACTGCATACGCCAAGGCTGCGGCTTCACCTTCACCTCCACCAGCCAGATGACCTCACATAAGCGCAAGCACGAGCGCCGCCACATTCGCTCCTCGGGCGTGCTGGGCCTCAGTTCCTCCTTCCTGTTGCCCAAAGAGGAGCTGGAAGAGTCCAGCAATGATGACCTCATGGACTACTCAGCCATTAGCAGCAAGAACTCCAGCTTAAGTGCTTCTCCAACAACCCAGCAGTCCTCCACCGTACCGCACATGCTGCCCACTCCCACCACCACCATGTCCTCCAGCCACAGCGTCAAGCCCACCGCCGCTTTGCCTCCAGCCAGCCGTATTTCCACCCTGCTGTCCCAGGCTCTACCCAGCAACGTGCCCATGGCCCTAGCACTTTCCAACAGCGCACTGACAGGTGCTTCCAACCCCTTCTTCCCCCTCATTCCCAGAATGCCCATGTCGCTCACACCCTCTACCGCCGGTCTGATCTCTGCCGTCACCTCCGGAGGTCACTCCATGCCCAGCGATTCTCTACCCCAGACCTCCACCCCGACTGGGGACCCAGCTGCTGTGACCGTAGCATCCACACCAACTTCTTTTGCTGCATCATCCATTATGGAGAAGATGTCGGCCAACAAGGGTCTGATATCGCCCATGATGGCCCGACTGGCAGCCGCTGCCCTGAAGCCCTCCAGTAACCCCGATGCAGGTTTGTTTATGTTTTACTGTATTATTCGTTTGTAGAATGAAAATCGTTTAGATCAGCGATTCTCAACCGGTGGGTTGCACACGGTAATTTTAATATTTATGAATTGAATTATGAATTTAAATATTAGTCATTAGTAATAAATATTATAATCAAATTAGATTTGATAATGATTAAAATATTAATATTAGTTTAAATTCTGGTCAAAATCGATAAACTGATAATTATTTTCATATTATGGCTGATAACTGATAAATGGCTGATTTTATGATTATAGCTGATATTATGACTGATAAGTGGCAGATATTAATATTGTATTTTATTTTTAAATAAATGACTAAAAGCTAAAATCAGTCATATTAAATGCTACATAGATTGTAGACAGTAATTTTAATATTCATGTGATACAATTTCAGTGTAATGTTAATATTAAAATCATTAAATTTAATAATAATTAAAATATTATTATTAATTACATTTCTGGTCAGTACCGATAAGCCGATATTTATTTTCATATTATGGCTGATAGATGTCCAGTATTAAAATTATGCTGTTTTGTCTAAATAAATTAAAATTAATGCACAAAATAATAAAATCATTTTAAATTCTACTAAGTGAATTTAGGCTTTACAACATTGTCATGTACATTGTGACAAAATGGATATTCATTTTGAAACTAACTGATATCGATATCCCTGATATCGGCCGATAACCGATATGGTAAAAAATATATTGTGCATCTCTAATATTAATCAGTTTCAACGTTTGATTAAGGGGCAATTTTTACTTCTAGTCATCTTCAGCAAAGTCTTTAAGCAAAACCAGTTAAGAGCCACTGGTCTAGATATTCCCACTGTTAATATCTATAACAGGAGTGAAAAAGATACTTTTTCAAAAAGATACTTTGTCAAAGGATCAGTTTTCTTCACTGCATTTAATCACGAGAACATCAGTTCTCTGGGTCACTCTGCCCATGTGTTTCTCTTTCTCTGTACCTACCCGTCAGTGAAAGGGCACTTTCAGGTCATCTGCTCATACTATCCACAGACGCTGCTCAAATCTCTGATTTCAGGATTAGAGCAAAATATTAAAGGGCTGGTTTGCTGCTCTAGTCTTGTTATTGCAGCGATCATTGTCATGATACCCACAATCCATTAGCAGATAAGTGCTGAACTAGTGAGTGGGCTCTGTAAAGCTGCCTCTAATAGCGTTCTCAGGAGGATCCCAGGGCCTGTGTTCTACATGCTTCCTCATCACCGGCCTCTTATCTGAGCGTGCACTCGTTCCAACCAAATGGAGCCTGAATAATATTAAGTTGAGAAATTGGAGGTACAAAGCAGCTTTTTATATGCACTCTGATATAGAGGAAGAAATATCAGAAACTGTTGAAGCAGAAATGACTCAGCGCTCCAGAGAGGGGGATGTGTGTATGTGTTGGTGTGTATATAAAAGCACTACTTGTTTCAGTATGAAAACACTGATGTGGAGTCTGTGAAGTCTCTTACTCTTTAGGCATTTTAGGCAAGTGAGTAAAAGGGTTTCCTTACAAAAAAATGTACTGTGGGGGCGTCACGGTACTGTACTTCAATATAAACCATGGTACTGAATGATTACAATGAATAATGTTTACTGTACATGGTACTGCAAGTACTACAAATATAAAAAAAAACATAGTATGTTAATTCTCTAACATAGTATGTTAATTTATTTGTGGAAGATCCTTATTTTTATCTTATTAGATCTTATTTTTTGTTAGATCTTATTTTTTTTATAATTTTTTGGCTGCTATAATGCCGTCACAGCCTTTGCAGGAACAGATCTTCTCATATAAGTCCTACAACCTTACAGAAGGCAAATAAAACGAGCATGTTCTCTCGTGTGTGAGCACCTTGCATTTAGTTTTGGTAACTTCGAGAAAAGTAGAGAAAAAAAATCCCCTACTACACAGAATTGAGAGTGCAGATCATAATGTGGCATTGCTAATTTTACACGTTTGCTCAGAAAAGACGTGTGAACAGGACATTTGGGTAAAATTTGAAGAGGATGTGGTCAGAGCTCAGCGTTAGAAAAGAGAGAACGATGTTTACTGCGGCTATTTTCAAACAGCTTTGTTGTTTTTTCAAACTCTTTTTTTTAGTCAAGGGCCAGTTTGCAAAGAAAACACATCTCAGTCTGACTGTGTAAAAAGAGTAGCTTGCTAATTTGTTCAGGTGGCGTTATTTCCTAGTTGAATACTCACTTTCTTTTTTTTTTTTAAAAAATCCACGTTCACCCCCAGAGTGTTTCGGAGGATCTTGAAATCTGAGGGGTTCGCTAATTAGACACCCAGTACAAATGATCTTTCATGAGTTCAGTAACTTCGTTGAGGTAATTACACAGTACAACATTATTCTTGGATAATTTCCAGAAAAACACAGCGTCGTGAGCATGTGCGTTTTTTCCCTCCTCGCTCTCTTAGATCATCACCGGTTTTTGTCATAGAAACTGCAAAGCTGAAGGTTTAATGACTCTCTCCTCACATGGTCGTTATTTAAACGTCCCTTGTTAACGTCAGGCAGTTTATACCCAGAAAAAAAAAACCAAGAGTAGAAAGTGAGAGCTCAGTAGAAGGCCAATGTAGGACAGAGTCATTTACGGACAGGCGGGGAGGTTAATATCAGTACAACGTACTTCTCACACATAAAGACCACAGATTTGTATGGATTGGAGGTGGACGAACTAGACTAGTTTTAGGCGAAAAGACAGGCGGTAATTAGTCAACTGAGCGTCACACACAGCAGAAGACTGAAAATAGGGCTGGAATGAGCTACCAACTTTATTAGGATGTGATGCGCCTAAAGCCGACACATCACAATGAGTCATTAGTTCACCTCCATAACCAACACATAGAGTCAAATCACACGTGTCAGGAAGGTTAGAGTTACACTATCTGATAAACTCGTGTTGTGACCCAAAGGAGTGGTTCTCTTCTCTTTTCACATGGTTAAATGCCATGCCCTCTGAACTGAAGGCCAAGGGCAGGGTGGATGCTAGCTGTCACTTTTCCTCAGCAGGCCCCGACCTCGCAATCACTGCTGATGCACTCAGCGCTCCATCTTTGTGCCTTGAACTCCTAGCCGTTTTTTAATAAAATACCACTTAGTGGCTACCAAAAGCCTGGCTTTCTCTGCATAGCCTGAGGACAAATTAATATTTCAATCATTTGGGGATTGGAGGAAAAGCCAGGTCGCATTCCCGTCAGCGTCCCTCCCGCCTCCTTCCTCCTCTCCACGTCGTCTGCATACCTATTTTGAAAATCCGATCGAGAGGTCACGCTACTTGAACCGATCTGATTGGCTGTCACCTCTAATCTGACGGACAAGCAGATGTTCCTTTCGGGCATGCTCAGTGGCGTCCGTCGGCGGCCAACAAGGACACGCGGCAACGGCAGGGAGGGGCGGGCATTCTGAATCTGCCACTTTCCCTCAGCATTAGCATGCCTCTTAATGACCAGTTAAGAGGCAGGGCCGCAAATGAGTTGTGACAAGCGCTGCTGAAAACGGAGTCTTTTTCCCTCATTCCTGCTGCCTCTCAATCAACATTTAAATGCCTTGACGGCCTGACATAATTCCACAATAATTATCACTCCTGGTCTTCTCCTTGGCCGGGACAGAAGTCAGATTGGATCTCATCACGGCGGAATAATGCTGACCAACAATAACTTTGTTTTTCTCCTTCTCTCCCCTCAGGGATGGGGCAGCCGGCTCAGGCAGGCCGGTTTAATCCGGTCGAGGTGAAGCAGGAGCCAGTGGACGGCGCCTCTGGGGCCTCCCAGGAGTCCATCCAGGAGCACAGCCTGGACCTGAGCAAGAAAGACCACAGGTATCCCATCATACTCCCCCTCTCGACTCACGCCCAGGCCCGCCCCAGTGTGATTTATCTCTCGAATAATGCCGTATTGTGTTAATTAGTGTGAGTGCTCTTGTTAAAACCCCCATCACAAGGTGGGTCTGTAGAGTGATCAAGGAGGACGAGATTTACACGCTCCCTCCTTCTCCCAGTGCCGAGGCCTCCTTTGAGGAAATCCATCATACGAATGCAAAAATTCTCCCATAATGCCCTCTTTTCATAATGCACATCAAGTATGAGGCATGACATGTTTGCACATTCATTTAGATGAAAGTGTGTTTGCATAAACCCTAATTTCCAGGCTCCTTCGCTTTTTTTCTTCATTGTATATTCACAATCTCGGATAAATTATAATATTTACTGTTCTCATGCAAATCCTGCCTAAACACTGTTCGTTTTGCGTGTTCTAGCGCTGAATCAAACGGACACCCTGCGCCGGGAAATACATCTCTTTTATCCTCACTTATGAATAAGGTAAGATTCATCCATCAAATGCTTTTCATCCCAAGACAAATTAGCAGGATGCAGAGGGGGCTGTTTGTTTTTTAATGTTTCACCGCTAATAGGATGAGTTTGTATCATTTAAATTTTCCAGCCATTTTTCATACAGTGTAATTTCAGCCCGCCGCTCGCAAATTAATATAATGAAGCAGGAGCCGGTTGCCACGGCAGATATATAGAGATGTTTGTTTTTTGATGAGCTGTTTTGAACTCTCCGTGCTTTTTTTTTCTCAGGCTTTCTTCTTTTTCTCCTCCATCTGCTCTATCTTTATTTATGGACTTTGTAAATTATTTGATTAAAAAGTCAGCGCTGAGAAAAAAGAGCAACTGTCACCCTCATTTTTTAAAAAGACGAAATGGTGCCGAACAGATATTTAAATGTTGTGTTTTTGTGGGGATTAAAATGGACATTGTTTTAATCATATATCTTCTATGACTTATATAAATGGTGTGCATGTACCATTACCTTGATGATTTAAATAGAAAACTCGCTCTAGTTCTCCTGATGGCTTAGCTCAGCGCTCTCTCTCTCTCTCTCTTCCTGTCTCTCTCTGCTTCATATACAGTACTGAACGGAAACGCATTTAAAGCCTCAAACATAAAGTGCACGAAAACTCTTGTATGTTTGGGCTGTCCTTGAGAAGAACTAGTCTTTTTGCAAACTGTGTGATGAAACGTGCCTAAGCATGTGTTTGTGTGTGCAGATAAATCCTGGTCTCTTCATTGCTTTGGATCTGAAGTCAGAGGGAGCTCAGGCAGCAGACGGCTCAGACGCAGCTCAGTATCTCAGTAGGGTAATGAAGAGGTCAGACCCAGAGAAACACAATGAGCAGTGGAGGGTCTACCTGCACAGGTGCCTGAAATCATCTTGTGTCCCTATAGAACCATTTCCAGCTTTAGTTTTACTTTTCAAAATATCGTCCACACTTTTTTTTTTTTAAAGCATGGAACTGAAACTTGTTTAATTTACTTTCACATTAGTTATGTGAGTCTTTTTTTTAATGCTTTTTTTAAATTATATTTTTCATTTGTATTTTCTTTTATTTATTCAATCAAACATTCATTTATTTATTTTATTATTTTATTAATTATTATTATTTATTTTTATAACAATCCTTACAATTTCACCTGTATGCTAACTCCATTACACCCTAAGTTTCTAACTGGTTAGTTGACATTAAATTGCGGATGGTGTATAAAACATTTATATATTTAATGAATGTTAAATAAATGTTTTATACACCATCAGCAATTTAATACACACACATACACACACACACACACATATATTTATATATTAGATTGCTGAAAAAAATAAATAAATATATATATATATATATATATATATATATATATATATATTTATTTATTTATTTCCCCCTATACATCTGATTTTTATGAACTTTTTATGAAGATTTTTGAGTACATGGAATATTTTAATGTAAATTAGTTTAGAATAATAAATAAAAATTTCAAGCGAACACGTGAAAAGAAATGGTGAACAGTTGCATACCTAAAATATATACTTTCCCTTTTACATACCTATAAATTGTAACCTTAAATCATGGACATGTTATTTATGTCATCTACTATCACCAGTATGCCCAAATAGCTCTTCCATTACAGAAAACACAGCCATGTCTTGGCTGCACATCCTCTGTGTTTTGTTGAAGATGGTGTCTGGTTTTTGTCACCATCCATCTTTATGATGTACCCTTTTACTTGTCAGTGCCATCCACAGTGTTTGTTCCCAAGTTGTTATGTGGAAAGAGAAGATTTATCCAGAGCATGTGATGTTATGTACAGTATTTAGTTACAAAGCCCTAGCAAAATGTCCCAGCCAGAGACCTGCTGCTTTTGGCTCAGGCATAGTTCACGTAAAAAAAAAACAAAAAAAAAACACCTTATTCAAAGTCAGATCCTGATGAGCTAAACTGAGAATACGAGAGAAACTGACCTGGATTTACGAGCAGTTCGACCCTTTACGTCCTTTTAAAGTTTCTCTTTCTTACATGTTTGTACAGGTATGACACTGACGATTTCTGTGAAGCCCAGTGTGATTTCTTGCACAAGATACATTTTCATTGCCTGGTGGAAGATTGTGGGGCGCTTTTCAGCACGGTGGACGGAGCCATCAAACACGCCAAGTGAGGAGCGCTCTAGTTCTGGAGCATTACAATCAAACATAATGAATATAAATCAAAGTTTTTAAATGTTAAGGTTCACACCAACACACAAGCACACATACGCACACGTACAGAAAATTTACATGATTATGATCTAGTAAGGTTAATTTGCTACTATGTTTGGCTGCTCTATTAAAGCACATCTAATGGGTGAATCACCTCTCTGTCATTAGCTTCCACTTCAGAGCCAACCTGAAGGTTAAATCAGAGCCCCCTTTCAACGAGAGCAAGGAACCCAATGATAGCACCCCTAATCAAATGGCTGCCCCCATTTCCATGGCCAAGACGCCGCCCATGGAGGTGCCCAGCCTGGCTGTGTCAGGGGGCTACAGCTCTTCCCCTTCTTTCCAAGCCTGGAAGCAGCTGGCCGGATCGATCCCCCAACTTCCCGCCTCCATGCCCAGTATGCCAGCCACTTCCCCTCTGGCCACCACCTCGCTGGAAAACGCCAAGCCTCAGGTCAAGCCTGGCTTCCTGCAGTTTCAGGAGAAGTGAGTAGACGTTGTCATTCTTGTAAATTCATGATACCGTGGTGGTATGATTTGAATGGTCTGTGCTGCCTGTATTTCCATGTCTTCTGTGCAGTTTTAAATATATGACAGACGTTTCGTCACGCTTATCTCCCACAGTGATCCTTGTCTGGCCACAGACTGCAAATACTCGAATAAGTTCCACTTCCACTGTCTGTTTGGAAATTGCAAATATGTGTGTAAGACATCCGGGAAGGCTGAATCACATTGCCTGGACCACATTAACCCCAACAATAACCTGGTGAATGTGCGAGACCAGTTCTCCTACTATTCTCTGCAGTGTCTTTGTCCTAACCAGGTGAGCTTGATTTTTAGAGGTAATATTGTATCAAACATTCATTATTGTGTCTTTATTAGTGGCACATGCTGTACACTTCCATTCAAAGGTTTGAGGTTGGTAAGAGTGTTTAAGCATTTTGAAAGATATCTACCAAGGGCGCATTTATTTAACCGTTTTCTATTTTTATATGTTAAAAAATGTAATTTAAAATGTAATGTAAAGCTGAATTTTCTGCATCATTACTTCAGTTTTCATTGTCACATGATCTTTCAGAAATAATTCTAATATGCTAATTTGGTGCTCAAGAAAGATTTATTATTGTTGTCAATGTTTAAAACATTGTGCTGCTTAATATTTTTGTGGAAACTGTGATACAATTTCAGGATTCTTTGATAAACAGAAAGAACAGCATTTATTTAAAATAGAAATATTTTGTGTACATTATAAATGTCTCATTTGATCAAAATAATCATTTTAATGCATCCTTGCTGAATAAAAGTATTAATTTTCCAATGTTTCAAAAAAAAAAAATCTTTCTGGCCTCAACCTACCCATTTTTTACCCATGATTTACAATTTTCTTATTTAAAGAAGATTAAAAATTTAAATTATAAAATCGTCTAAATTATTTCAAATTGTAAAACTAGAAATGCCTTGCATTTATTTTGAAGGATGGTACAATCACATAGCTACCACACAGAACTATGAACTCATAGCAATATGCTGAAACCACTGTAAAAAAAAAAAAAAAAAATAATATAAATAATAATAATAAGTAAAAAAAAAAAAAAAAACCGCATAGCAACACCCTGGCAACCACCAACACCACCCTTAGCTCCATGGCAATAACCTTTGCACAGACAAAAACACCCTCTTTTCAGAAAACACATAAATTACTTTTAAAACACTGAAGACAAAAGCCTAGGTACATATTTATTTCACCACAACAAACAAACAAACTAAAAAACGAAAACCACCTTGGAGACCCCAAAGCTGTATAAAATAAACAAGTTTTGCTTTTCATCAAAAATTCCATCATTAATAGAAAAAAAGCCCTCCCCTTCCTGCAACTTGCATTTGGAGCAAAACCTGTTTAAATGAATTCATTTATGCGTCCCATCCTCACTTCCAGAGTAGAGTGGGTTCTGTTTATGTGCTCCTGGGGGAACTGCCTCTCTGGAAACAGATGGTGGTGCAGAAACAGGTTACATTGCGGAGGACACACACATGCACGCACACGCAGACTAATGAATTGATAAAAGAGCTGTTTTAGAAATAGATGAATCGCCAAATGAACTAATTGGTGTGTTGTTACTGGGGTCAACATGAACCTAAACTTCAGATTTCCGCTGGTCAGTGAGGCTGGTCCTGTCACATGCTCTGGGAAAGTAAGAGGAAAAGGATTTAATGAGCACACGTAACCTACTTCCCTTTGGTACCCTGAGTAATGAGTAACTAACTGACAAATGATCAGACCCCATTTTTGTTTAAAAGATGGTTGGTTTAGTAATGATAGTAAATTAATGTAATATGTAATAATTGTCTTGTGAATTAACTGTAGGAAACTGAACCATGGAGACTTGTGCAAAATGTTCTCGGCCTGAGTTTTGTTTATTTGCTGTTCTCTCCAGCACTGTGAGTTTCGCATGAGGGGCCATTATCATTGTCTAAGACCCGGCTGTTTCTTCGTCACCAACATCACCACCAAACTTCCCTGGCACGTCAAGAAGCACGAGAAAGCTGAAAGACGAGCCGCTAACGGCTTCAAATACTTCACCAAGAGAGAAGAATGTGGCAGACTAGGTAAGAACCAGCTTTTCGTGTATTAAAAGAAGCGTCTAGATCACAGAGAGACGGTTCGTGTGAAAATTACAATTCTGTCATGTTCCATTAATCCTTCTCAACCCTCTGGAAATCTAATTTGCTTGATTCTGTGTGGTTTGCTAAGTAATTTAGTGAATTCAGCATCATGAAATCGTACAAACCTTATATGTCCCAGCCTCCCACACTCTTCATCGTTTTAGTCACCGTTCGCATTAGTTACTTGTGTTTCCAAACACTCTCTGTTCATCCAAGCTCCCATGTTATTCTCCAGCAGTGACTGTAAGCTCGACATTTGTAATGCAGCTGGAAGAATCAGAGATAGTGTGAAATCAGAGATGATGTAACTGTAATTTCATATCATTCATATGGCTCTGGCTACAGGAAAAGTGTCGTTCCTCCAGTTGAGTCACTAATTGCCATGCTGTTCGCAGCACAACATACAGAGCGTGAAACGGCGGCACTTCACACTTATTCACTGAATTTTGAGTATGTTTCTCAGAAGCTGTTATCTCATTAGTATCTGTGCATTGATATTTTGTCATTTGAACGGTTTACATTGACAACAGAGTCAGCGCGCCGGCAGCCATTTACATTTTGCAGAACAAACACGTTTGGTGGAATTAAAGATGGTCTTGTCTCATTGTAAAACTGGGGACGTATTATTTATATTACGGAAAACAGGCCGAGAAAAATGGTGTCTGCCTTTTTGTCATACATTAATACTTCAGTATTTATAGTAGGCAATCAAACAGAGGTTGTTTTCTTGGGTATATTTAACCTGTCAGGAATGAGCAATTACATATGTTTGTTAATTACTGTGCCTGTCGAGCTCAGTCTGTTTGTGTTGCTCTTTTTCAAGCCTCGATCATCATCACAAGCAGGCAGATTAAAAGTTTGCATTTTATTTTCTTTCTACTCCCCTCCCCTTAAAGGGAGAGTTCACCCAAAAATTGTGCACCCCTCCTTTTGAGCCAAACCCATCGCTATGGAACATGAAGAAATGGACATTGTGAATGGGGATGGTGCTGTTGAGCCATAAAAGAACAAAAATCATAATAAAAAGAGGTCAGTATATGTTTTTATGGTCTGTAGGACAACTGAAGCCGTATAAAAGCTTCAGCTGTATGAAAAATAAATGATGACCGAATGTTCACTTCTGGGTGAACTGTCCCTTTAAGTTAAGACAAAAAGAACATTTATTGAAGAGTGGAAAGTATCACAAGTGTCCACAGAGTATAAGGTCTCTCCTGTTGCATTGTTAGTGGCATAAACCAGGGACATATGACAAAAGCAAGCTGTGGAGTCATAAAGAATTGATGGTTCAGCTGGACTGGAAAGTGGTATCCATGGCAGCAACATTAAACAGAACACCGGCGATGAGGTTACCAGGATCTGATGGCACAAGAGCCCTGATATTTCAGCATGTGCTCATATTTACTCAACTCTGCCTTTTTAAAGTATATCACCCTTGTGTACAAAAGCAATCTGACAACAGGCGGCTTGTTGCGCGGCGCCACGGATGCCATGGTAACGGACAAGCCCGCACCTGCTCTGAATGCTACTTTTTCAATTATTTCAGCACGCATTATTCACAATAAAATTATTACGAGCACCCTACAATATTTGATTAGTGTGCAGAGCCAGTCTTTAAATTTGAAAACATATAGCAATTAAAATCTGTAGGGCCCTTTGTGTAGAAAAAAATAAATAATACAAAAAAGCAAAGGGACAGGCGTGAGGGGGAGGAAATACACCAGCAACAGATAGGTCGTGAAAAATGAATTTAATATGGAAATAATTGTGTGTTTACTTTGGTTTGCAGGGTTGTGCATTATTGCTTCTCCAAATGCAGAATGTATTTATGTAAATTCCAAATTGAATAAAAGATGTCATTGTAATAAAAGAGCACCACAGGTCTAATCTTCAAAAGGTTCGACTTTCCCAGTGTGACACTGGACTCATCTGCTCTGTCTCTCCGCATTATGCAGGCGCGGGACGGAAGCACAATGTCCTCATTACCTCGTTGAGGATCCATGATGTATGTTGTCCCTGAAACCCAGGCGCGATGAAGACGGTCTTTGCTCAAGTTAATTTTGTCGCTCGTCTCTTGCAGGGTGCAAATACAACCAAGTTAACAGCCACTTCCATTGTATCCGTGAGGGCTGTCAGTTCTCCTTCCTGCTCAAGCACCAGATGACCTCCCATGCTCGCAAACACATGAGGAGGATGCTGGGTAAAAACTTCGACAGAGTTCCTTCCCAGGTACCAAGAAATTGATGGTGTCTTTTGAAGATCACTGCCATAAGTGATCATAAATTGTATATATTTTCAAGCCTGCCACTTGAATGCAAATGATTTTATTCACTGGGCATTTATTGGATTGTTTGGTATGCTGTACTTTAGATGGTCTCTCATGGCAACCGACCTGAAGAGATGCAGCACATGGCCAGTCTAGCTTCGTCCGGTGTGGTAGGCAGCCACCCTAATCTGACCCCCAACTTCTCCAGCATGATGGAGGAAAATGATGACTACATGGACTTCACCTGTGGAGGAAGCCCACTGGGTCTCTCCTCAGAGTCCTCCAACCAAGACCGCAGTTGCACCAGCACCCCCGTGGGCAATGATAGTTCACCAGCAGGTGAGTCGACCTCAGTAATGACTATGGTTATCAATATACGAGATGGACTGAATGAAAATACAGGCTCAGTGTGGCCAATGGAGCAAATATTTAAAGATTTGGTCAGTCATACAAAATTTCCTTGTATTCCTAATGTTAGCCTTTTGAACCTCCCTAAGAAGAGAAATGTAAAAACCTGCACCCACTCTCATTGTATTCCTTGTAGCTGACTCATAAAGCTACCAAATGTTTTCCACTGTAATGATATTTATGAAATTATAAAGCACTAAATTTGTTATATAGTCCTCCACACACCGCTCAGATGAATACCATCCCTGTGGCGACTACATAAGTGAGGCATCCCAGACTTTTCTCATCTCTACTGTCATTGAAATTAGCCACACACAGAGATAGCACAAGTTATTGACCATTTTCCTCTAGGCTTAAAGGTGCTTAAAGTGATTTTTTTGTTTTGGAATATGACATAAAATGTGCAGGTGTTACTATAATTTGTGTCCTGGGAACTCTGTGACAGCCCTAGGCTCTATAAACAGCCAAAAATAATCTGGGTGCAGTCTGTTTTTTTTTAGCCAATCAGTTAACTTGAAGGCCTATCGGTCATTGTCTGTGGGATTTTGAGACAGCTTGTTTGATTGAAGGGATGGGCGACAGGTCTAATTCACTGGCGTATGTTAGAGAACTGGCTAACAATGCTACAGCACCTTTAAATCTGGGCCTTTGCTCTTTGAATCTGAGCTTTCCTTCATTGAATTGATTTTTATAGTTTCACTGTTTGATTTCAAATGTTATATTCCATTCTCATCACTGTTGCTTTTGGCTGTTGTCTGACTTTTGTTACCATTTGGCTTTCATTATTTCATTACTTGATCTCTTTCCCTTTTTACCTCCCCACCCTTGTGTCTTGTACCTTCCTGTCTCTGTTACGATCCTTCTTTGGCACTGTGTCTCTGTAGGACCAGGCTGTCAGGTCCCTGCCACCACTACCTCTGCTGACTCTCCTCCTTCTTCTCAATCTGCACCTCCTCCTCCACCTCCTCTTCCACCTCCTCATCAGCCTGCGCTCCAGAGTCAGACTCCATCTCTCTCCTCAGCTCTTCTCCAGCCGCCACTCCCCTCACTCCCATATCTCCTCTCCCCATCCTGTCTGTCATACTCTCTGCTCAGCGCCTCTCTCGGAGCCACTAGGAGTGTTGTCATGCCAACCAACACACCAGCTTTCAGCCCCATCATTCCTACTTCGTCTTCGGTTAAAAATGACGTCCCTATAGTGCAGGACGCTGCAGGTACCTATCCCGTCTCCACCCGAACACTGCAGCTCTAGAGTCACAGTAGATTGGACTAGGGCTTATTAGCTGGTTACAACTCTTTTGCATTTTACACATGCAGTGCAGTTCATACAAGTCACCGAGGTGGTGGTTTTAGTCTTGTGTAGTACATTGCACACCTGCCATTAGGTCCACTGTCTGAAATGCTGTCCATTAGTAGCCTGCTGTAAAGGGCTGGTTTAATCATGCCAGGCTTTAATAGAGTCATGTGATTCCTGCTGGCCAGGACAGGGAGCACATCATTAGCACTGACCTCAGGCTTATGGGAGGGAATCCTGCTCTCCCATAAAGCCAGATGTACGGAAGCACCTTTGAACTCTCCCAGTACCTAGACGTGACAATCACGTTAAAATGTCACCAGTACATTATACAAATGGGACTGTCTCTGTTTGATTATGGCATGGAATCACATTATATAGTATATTGCTGTAGGAGGAACCTTTGTGGGTAGCTTTGATAGGGCGCATGTGGCTACTCCTGCTTGCAGAATTGCTTTGCGGCTTGTCGTACTGAGTGAAGTCTAACCCGTATATGCCTTTTTTGCAAACAGGTAACACCATCTCTATTCCGACGGCAACTGGCGCCAAGAAACGCTTCTGGATCATCGAGGACATGTCACCCTTCGGCAAGCGCCGCAAGACTGCTTCGTCTCGCAAGATGCTGGATGAAGGCATGATGCTGGAAGGGTTCCGCCGCTACGACCTCTATGAGGACTGCAAGGATACGGCCTGTCAATTCTCCCTGAAGGTAACCCACTATCACTGCACGCGGGAGAACTGCGGCTACAAGTTCTGCGGCCGCACCCACATGTACAAGCACGCCCAGCACCACGACCGTGTGGACAACCTGGTCCTGGATGATTTCAAGCGCTTCAAATCTTCGTTGTGCTGCAACTTCCCCGATTGCCAGTTCTCCGGCAACAGCACCCACTTCCACTGCCTGCGCTGCGGCTTCCGCTGCACGGACAGCACCAAGGTGACGGCACACCGCAAGCACCACGGCAAGCAGGATGTGATCAGTGCTGCCGGATTCTGCCAGTTCAGCTCCAGCGTGGACTGCGAGGTGGCTGACTGCAAGTACAAGCTCAAGTGTTCGCATTTCCACTGCACTTACCCAGAGTGCAAGCACACGGTGGTGGGTATGTCACAGATGGATTCCCACAAGCGCAAGCATGAGAAGCAAGAGAGGGGAGAGCTGCCTTCTGTCTCCCCCAACCAGGATGGCAACCACCACCACCATGCAGGCCTAGCCATGCCCCCGATGCCCATGAATATGCCCCCGACCTCATCCGGCACATCGGGGCTGACCCACAAAAACATGGCCATGTACCGCCCTTCGGCAGGGGCCGCCGGTGAGTACGAGCATCCGGGCTCAGCAGTCAACCTCGACAGCTCTCTGAACCTGGGGACAGACACCAACAGCTCCTTGTTCTTCCTGAAAAACGCTGCTGGGTTGGGCCTCAGTGACTCTATGGACTTGAGCAGAAAGATGCACCGGGAGCCACTGTCCCTGGCCACCAGTTCTGGCCCTGCTGCTTCAATGGGCCTGAGCAACCCTCAGGACGACACTACCGGCACATCCGGCGACCCCGAAGATGACCTGTCGGCTGAGGAAGAGCCGATAGCCGAGGAGGATGATGACGACGACGACGACGATGATGATGAAGAGGAGGAAGCGGAGGAGGACATGAATACAGACTCGTATGAAGATTCCATGCCAGAGCCAGAAGTAGACAAAGACAATAGAGAGAGTATTGATGCTTCCATGAACCACGCTGAGACTTCCCAACTGGATAAAGAGGAGCCGGAGGCTGAGCCCTAATCTGTGCTGTAGAAGGAGAACTATGAATTCCCTGAACAAACGCAAGTTTGAGTGGCCTCATTTATCATGCTTAGAGACGCGGCAGATGACAAGAAAACAACCAACTACAAGAAAAGTGAAGGCCCAAAATGATTTATTATGATGTTTACAAGATGACCAACATTATTAATTTAATTATGCATTAAAAAATGAACAGAGAAATAGACAGACGAGGCCCTCTTTTACACATGGGTGGCTATGTAAACCTTTTCCTACACATCAGTCTTTTGTGTGTGTGCATGTTTGACTTTAATTTATTTGATTTCATTTGTTACTTTCTGTGTGTGGAAAAAAAAATAAGGAAAAAACAATCTCTCTATATATGACTATCTATATAAAATAGATGTGTGGATGTTAATGTACATTTTAATTGCAGTCACTGGATTGGAGGACCCTCTTACCAACCCGAAACAGACGAAAGCATACATTGCAGGAAATCTTTTATAAAGAATGTTGCTCAAATAATTGATTCAGAAACACCTTGTGTCATTATTATTGTTGTTATTGAAGTGCAGGGGCCTGCATTAGTGCTTTGACTTGTATGCTTCTCTGTTGATTTTTTTATTATTATTATTTTTATTTACAGTTATCACAGTTCTCACTTAAACCTGCTGTCATGGTCAGTGGTGTCATAGGCTCCATTCCATGTGGACATTCGCCTGCATCTTCAGGACAAACAAACAGTGACCAGTGACTGCAAAGCTTCAGGCCATAAAGCATTGATCTCAGTGAATGCTAGCTCTCACATGATTTCTGTTCCTTCTCCTTTTCTCAATGAGGACCCATTTGGCATCGCATATTCATAGTGCACTTTTGTATAGATGAGAGCAGATACTCAAGCCTCTATTTAAGACGTTTTGTTATCTTTTACATTGATTGCATTACTATGGCTTTTTGTTTGTTTGTTTTTGCATTATTCTCTAATTGCACAGGCATGACCAGATGATGTGGGGGTGTCTCACTGTAAATGGGTCTGTTTCAATGCCGAGAGTCGTCGGCCCCTGTGTTTCGGAGAGTTTGTAATGTGATGATGGTGCTACTGCCCAGTATGAATGGGAGGAGATTACAGCTATGTCTTTGTTTTGATCCACAAATAGATGTCCTAAAGTGTCCATCAAACACAGAGCAGGAGACAAGCGTCTCTGAATGTAGGGAAAAGATGTTTGTAGGTGTTATTTTTCTTTCCTTTTCCCTTCGCAGTTTCTGTAGCATGGAAGAAAAAAAAAAACAATAGTTGCAACAAAGTCTGAGGATGGAGACTGGCTTTTTCAAGCTTCTTTTTTCAGAAGCATCATATATCTATTTCTAAAAGAAGAGGAAACGTGGAGAGAGACTTTTTTCTAGAGGGCTGAATGGAGGACAGACATCACAAAAGCACCACGATAAATGCTAATGCTGGTGATGGAAAGTGTGTGATTTTATGAATTGTACAGACCGAAAACAATGTTTCAAGCTTTTGTTTTCTCTTTACAACAGCTGTGGTTTCGCTCCAATAATAAGAAGTTATTTAATATTTATGTGACCTTGCAATGAGAAAATTTTAGGGTGTTTTTGCACTTTTTAGGTTCATTTTTACCTTTTGAAATTATGGCATATATCTTTTAACAGGGAATTTGCTTTACAATGTTGTTTAGTTCACTTTGCTTTGATGCACAAATAGTCTTCAGTGTGACGAAGAACTGTTGTTCTGTGTTTTATTTAAGAAAAAATGAAAAAAAAAAAAAGTTTTTTCTTCGCTTACAAGATTGGATGATTTCAATATAAAACAGGCATGCTAGAACCTGGCTTGTCTAACGAGTAACACTAATGATGACTGTAATTTAAATGAATTCTATACAGAGGAAATTATTTCAGTGCTTCGCTCCAAATTAAAAAAAAAAAAAAAGAGAGAGAGAAAAATGATTTTTGTTTGCTTGGCCTCCATTGAATATAAACAAGGAAAAGTGAGGCGAGGAAATTATGAATTATTTCCTAAACACGGCTTTGATTATAATATAGGCAACTAAATGTGTAGATGGTTATCTTCGACAATATTGTTTCAGGAGGAAAAAAAAGGTTGTATAGTATTTTCTTCTGTAAAAACTATATATGAACAAAAATGCTCTTTGATTAAAAGCTTCCTTTAAAAAGAAAAAAAGGAGAAATAAAGAAAAAGTTAAAAACTGAACTAACACCAGTATAGTTTGCTTGTATGTGTGCGTGTGTGTGTGTGTGTGTGACAGTATGTAAGCGTGTGTGTGAGGTTTTATTGTTATTACCATGGTTTCCCCATAGTGGTAGAGGAATTAGTGGTAATTAAATCTATACGAGTCACATTATTGTAGCACTGAACATTGGAGTGTATTTCTACCTTTTACGCAACAAAGTCATCATTTTCAAAGCTGTACATCACGTGCAATCACAATAACGATGATCTCTGCATAATTTAATACCATCCACAACTCTTTGTTTGCTATTGTTTTGGTGTTTGTTTTATTTAATTGAACTTATGTATTTTGCATATGGCATGCCCCTCTCACAGGCCATTTGTTCTCTGGTCTCAAGTGCAAAGGCGCAGGACTCACACTGAAGCAGCTGTTTGCCTGGGAGATACTGTGCACTTGAATACATTTTATGTGTGTAAAATAGCAGGATTTGTAAAGAGTCAAAATAAAGAAATTCTAATTATTATAACAATGCAAATGTTCCACACGGTGTTTCTCGATCGCATGGCTTGCACGGTTAGTTGTAGGTAGCACTGCAGTGCTGTAGTGAAAAGGTTTAACGAGACTGCGGTTAATAAGCCCCCCTCCCGCTGAGACTAACGCCGTTAAAGGGCACAAGGCCCCAGGTCTGTGGTATGACACAGAGAACGCCAGCAGCGCTGCTCTGACTGAGGAAAACAGCATTTTAACATCCTTATTACTTTTCTCCATAGACAGAGCATTTTGTATAACAAATTCAATACGTGTGTACAAACAATAGATCATAAAATTCTGACTGACATAGTCATGGAGCCATATTTAGGGTACAAATGCTCTCTGGTGCATTTTGGGAAAGTTTCTAGCTCTCTAAAAGGGTGTTTGTTTTTCATTCTTTTCTCTCATTGTGCAGGCTGCTCGTTGCTTTGACCAGCATATACCGTCCTGTCCCACTCGCTACAGCTGTTCTCTTGCCTCACCCTCCTCTTCCTTCTGATGTGTCTTTAAATAAAAATGTGTAAAGCCACCACCATCTGTCTGCCAGCTGGCATCCTGCATATAATCTTGAAAAAAAAAAAAAAGACAACTATGGAAATTATATTACACAAAAACCAGACGGAAACAACCTTCAAACTAGCGCAGGCTGCTGTTGAAACAACAGATCACCTTATTGTCTTACAAAAAAAAAAAAAAAAAAAAGACAATAATTTTTGATTTTGTTGTATAAATGATAAATTGCATTCAATTATGTAAATGATGTTGCAAACATGATTTGGACACTTAGGCCACAATTAAAAATGCAAGTTTTTTTTTTTTTTTTTTTTTAAATATAAGAAAGTAAAATGACAAATCAAGAATAAATTTAGTTCAAAGTGAGCACAAGCACTCTTTTCATGCAAAACCAAAAATTTTAAATGATAAATGTAATTATCATATATAAAAATGTGTAGGTATATAGGCTATACTGTATTTATGCTAGAGCAGTTTTCAAAGCGTTTATCAATTGTGTGTATTTCAAATTGTAAATAAATATAGAATTTATAATTAGATATATTGTAAAATGTGTTAAATTATAACAGAACAGTATTAAGTAGATAGGTTTGGACATTGCAAAAGCATTCATTCTGAAAAAAATAAATAAAAATCTAGCAGTATTTGCACTTGATTTACTGTTTATTCTGTAATGCAATGAAATCCATACATTTTTATGCTTTTATGTCCAAGAATGTTGCGGGACCACCATATGTGGAATTAAATTAATTGATTTTTTATATGGAGCTAATTTACCTGACAGATTTCACTTGAAACAGAGACACACAGCTGCATGAAAATGTCTCATCTCTATAGACTTTCTTTTTTTTTTCTCCATTCCCATCATAATGAGCCGTGTGTGTTTAGTCATACCGGGGCTGGATCTGACTCGTACTGAGGGTTGATGTTCCAGGAACAGGTTGTGTGAGACGCAGCAGCAACAGCAGCACATGAGGAACAATGGAGCCCAGAAACATGCGACAGGTGTTCTGTACATATGTCACAGCAGCGGTGGTCACACATCATCTACACAACCTATTAGGATGCACAAGAATCAACCATAATATTTCAAGCAATCGAGGAAAGCCGTGTGTATATTTAGTTTCTTATTGCATTGTTTAATTGCATTACACCTACAAACAAATTGTAACAACTGTGTATTTCTGACAATTCAGAAGTGTACGGCTGTTTAGTTACAAATCGCATTTCATATGCTTGTCATAAACATCAAAAGAATCATTCCATTTGCGCATATAATTGCAGCATTGTTCTGTTTTTAGTTTGCGTCTGTAAATCTCATCCATTTCCTCATAACCTTTGGCATTCACATTCATTTTGCCATTTCCATTCATGCATGGCTTTATTTAAAGAGACCTTTGGTCAGAGTTTAAAAAAAGGATTCATAAGGAAGCTGCCGTGCCACTGGTAGCAGCTGCTGCTTGTGAAAAATTAAGTTCAGGGACCCCAAAGGAAAAAGAGAATTAGACACACATTCAGCCAATTTAACTTTAACAAGACCTTATTGGCGGTAATGTCACAGGCCCGCTATGTACAAATGCTATTCTCTGTATTCGTGTCTACTGAAATGAGGAGAAATGCTCAATTATGTTCTGGATCAAGGGAGATTTCAGCATAAATATGACTTTAAATGTGTGTAGTCAGACACAGCCAGCTCTTTCAGTAGACAGTATTTCTGATTTTGGCAAATCAGTGTAACAGAAAAGCAAATCCAAAGCTAAGAATGATTTAATATGCTCTTATCTGAACATTAACTAAAGGCACACCTGTCGAAATCACGCAAGTTTTTACTTGAAACTGCACAGCTGCACGTAAACAAGTGAAGAATTTCAGTCTGAGATGCACGTACATAAACTCACTGTGCCAAATTTCCAAAGTCACAATCTTCTAATAGCAATTTTGTGCAAGCGATAACATGTCCTTTCTCTGTAAATGTAAACTTTAAATGTAACTTTACCAAGCGTGATTTAAAATGGTCATTTTATCATTTTAAACCCAAATATCATTACAGACATTACAATTTTTTAAACTTAAAAACTTAAAAATGCCAATGCACAATACAAAGACACAAAATGCTCATGTTGTCGGTATATAAATGCATGTTTTTTTTAATAATAATAATTTTAAACAATTATAAAATGTATAAAAGCCCAATATGAATCAGTAAAAAAAAAAAAAAATATATATATATATATATATATATATATATATATATATATATATATATATATATATATATATATATATAAAGTTTTAGTAAGATTTTACAAGGTTCCAGTAAGCAAAAATAATGTATACATTAACTAACAATGAGCAATACATTTGTTACAGTATTTTTTTTAATCTTTATTAACTTTAGTTAATAAAAATAGGGAACACTTTATTTGAGTGTCACTGTTACACATATTACATGTACTTACTATAGTAATAACAATATATTATGCATAATTACATGCAACTTACCCTAAACCAAATCCTCATCCTAACCATAACCATATAGTAAGTACATGTAATGCTTAATTAATATTACTCAGCATTTAATTGTATAATTACATTGTAACAAGGGCACAGTAAAATAAAGTACAACCTAAAAATATGCTCAGGTCCAATAAAATAACTTTTGATCTTAATAATGTATTATTAAACGCTGAAATTTACACTTAGATAAGTCTTTTTTCATTGTTAGTTCATGGTAGGCCTAATTGTAAAAAAAAAATAAAATAAAAATCTTTATTTTCTATAACAACACTCTTGTCTACAAACAATTTGTTTGTAATTTGATCTATACATTTATTATATGTATTTGATACATATACAATGTCAGGTCAAAACAACTTAATATTCATAAGCTGAAACGGGCAGGTCGTGACATCAAGACGGCCTTTCCACTTCAAAGCCTTTCTCGGCGCCGCTGGCTCAAAATAGTAACCAAACAATTTAATAATGCGGGGATGTGTAATATTTTGTGAAGGTTGGACGCTCTAATTTCGCGTATATTTGTAGTGCTTTGTGCCGCGCGCTCGCAGATCTGTGCGGGCCTGATTACAGCGCGTGCTCTAATCATCGCTAGGATTAATCATCATAGGACTGAAAATATGTGGAAATGATGAAATAAAACTGTTTTAGCCGACTTTGGCACTCGGGCTGGGAGCTGTTAGATTACACGCAGTTTGCTTAAAGGCTGAGCAGCTATCTCTGGAGCACTGGGGAGATGTTTCAGCTCTTTACGACTCCTTCCAGAAAGAGAGTACTGGGAGCAACAAGGCATTACTCTCGCACGCGCGCACGCCAGCGAGGGCCATTTACTTACCAACTAAGGAGATGCTTAAGTGCTAAGCTGTAAATTTGGTTAATTTAGCACGATTCCACAGAGAATTGGTTGGTTTTCTTGCAGGGAAAGCCCAGCAGGCTTGCTGAGAATGAGCGGAGATGGTTGATGTGGTCCTTAGCGCCTTGATGACGGCAGGAACACGCGCGCCGGAGCCATAAAACAGAGCTGCCATGCAGCGGCACAATGCGCGGCCATATGAATATTGCTCAAACTTAATCCAATTAGCTTGTATTGAAGAAAGATGAAAATGTTCAATACTTAGAGAAAATGGTGTGTACAGATGGAGACGTGGCCCTGTGAAATCACAAGTCCAGGCAATCAACGCTGGAAAACATCACGCAAATGCAAACGATAAATCGCGGTGTTTCACATTGTGGCAGTGTGTGTGCACTGCTTCTTGTGATTGGGAGCACCTGCACACAGCGCAACGTTCATATATTAAGGATACAAACCAGACCATTTTCAAATTGAACCTTATTGAATGAAAGAAGAGAGGGAGGGAGAAATAAAAGCCAGCTACCAATTTCGTCCATTTAACTGACTCTTAAATCAGACTTGAGTGAGAGGGAACAAAGAGAATTAGAAAAGCTGCTCTTTTGATGAACCACACAGGATATGATGACATTCAGCAGTTCTCCGCAGTTCTGCTCTGACACTAAAGCCACCGGCAAAGCATGTTTGAACGATGACCATAAGGACATGACACAGTCTCCCAGTGCATCCTTGTGAACCGGGTGAAGGTAAATAAGAGCTTTTAAAATGCCTTGTTTGGTGCAGCAGCTGTGGCCTTTATGAAAAGAAAAGTGAAAACAGGTGGGACGAGGCTTGTGCTAATCTTTCACATTATGGTGATGGTTGATAACACACTGGTCTTCTCACTCCACACACTTAAAATACTGTCATGTAATACCCAATACATCAGCAATGTGATATTTGCAGAATGGAAGAGGTGAAGATCGGAAAGATTGTGCTGATACTAATAATAAAGTGCTTGAAGTGGGAGCATATATATTATAATTTAAAGTTAAATTCATTAAAGTAAATAAATTAATGATAGAAATAATATTTGTATAAACAATAGAATTATTATTTAAAACTATTTCATTTACATAGCATAAAATTAGATAAACACATTTACTTTGGCATTAAAATGAACATACTAAGGGGGGGAAATACATATACAGGCAAATATCATAACACAATTTCTAACTTTCAGAACACAATTTCACAATTTCTAACAGCTCTAATATATCATCCCCCTACTTACCTGTGGATGAATAAAGTTTGACATGAAAAAAAAAATTAGCTGGAAAAAACATGTAATGTTATAAAAATAATGTATTTTTTTATTTTATTAAAATAAGTATAATAGTTGTACAAAATAAACATTTTAGTATGTTTTTTTTTCCTTGAATTAAATGAGGTAAACACATTTACTTAATTTGCTTTAAAAAAAAAACCATACTAATGGGAGAAAAATATATAAAATTTTAGAGACAAAGAAGTCTGTTCATGACATGAAAATTTTTTAATGAAATTTAAGAATTAGTGGCAGATAGTTGAAAGCAATGTTTGCATTTACGTTTGACGCACTCTCTTGTAATACTATCTCCTGAGCAACACTTAAGCTCCAGTGAAGTGTGAGGTTAAACATGTCAGTCAGATGCAGCCTTTATATCTGAATGGGTGGTTTTGGCCAATTTAAAATATGCACCAAATCGAATTCTGACAGTCAAAACACTGGCTTGTGAGACTAACAGTCTTTGACACGTTTCCAGCGACAAGTAATTTGTCTGCGCACACTAAACATGAAACTGCTGAGCTACGCCACACTATCACAGCCAATCAGAAGATATTTGATGTCTAATGTACAGTTAATGTGATTGCAGGTTTTTGGATTAATGAGATTTTGTGGTGGGCGGAGCTACCAAGAATGACGTAAATGGCGCTGCATGTGGTTAGAACATTGCGTAACACATATTGCTTTTGGTGCATCTTAGTCCAAACAAAATCCACATTGAGGGCCATGAAATCTATACGAAACAGCATTTGTGACCTCATATCGGGTCTCTTAATGGCTTTATTGTTTCTAACAACATTTTAGCACTGTTTCAAAGCACACAACATTTTATGCAAGCAGCACATTTCTAAACAGTCTTTAATAAACACGTTAATGACAGAGCAACCCTCCAGCTGTACAAGAGACTTAGTTATTTCTCCAGGCATCAGACATCTTACTTATTCCACAGTCATTAAGAGCTGTGCTCCAGGATATAGCAGAGCTGGTGTAATTACACAGGTACCGTGATGAGGAAGTTAGCAGTGGTATTCATCGTCTTAATTAAGGCATAAACTCTCCGCTCTAAGCTAAAAACAGCTCTGTTGGTTTAGGCGCCGAGTTATAGCAGCGCACAGGAGCACATCAGTGTCATCCAGCACATCCTCCCAGGGTTGTGGTCCGCATTTGCATGTGGAAAGTAAACCACCGAGAAAGACTGCGATAAGGACGGACGAGCGAATCCTATCTGAACCGAAGGGAGAGTCAGTGCCAGGTCGAGCTTCGCTTTCGCTTCCTCCTCAGAGCCTCCGGCGTCTTTCAGGTGCCGCGCATGCGATTTGTCTAATTTGCAAGCCTCCGTGAGGGCCGCACCTGTTGCTCCGTCACCGCCTGCAGTCCCGAATCCTCACCAAGCGACAAGCACCCCTAGATAATCCATTCTACCCACTATAACACGGATGCTCTCCCTGGTTCATGTAGGACAAGGGCATTTTTCTCCGGTGGCGCACTCATATCCGCCATGCCGCTGATGGCTCATTACAGGCCAATTCATAAATATTGTCTCCAGTATTACCACTTCCAGGGGCTCTCAGCTCCCTGGAGATTTATTCTCTTTTACAGCATGCTATTGCTTTCCTCCCTCTTTCTGTTTTTCACACCCCACCCTCTGTTCTTCCATACCTCCTTTGCAAGACGTGACACCGGTTTGACCACCAGAGCCACAGCGCTTGCGGTATGAGGACGACGGCGGCGGGTATTTGTTCCATTTAGAGTTGAAACAGGGCCAGAGGAACATCAAGTGACAGCAGCCACACAGCAGGGCGAAATGCAATCCTGCTCGATTGAACAATCATATAAGCGATGACAAAGTGCTTTATGACTATGCGGGCTTTGTTGCACTTGGGTTTAGCCCACTAAGGTCTTATGCAGCCCTTCTCACGTGACCTTGGCCCATTTTCACCTCAACTCCAGCTCCCAGAAGTGCGGTCTGTCAAGCCTCTTATAACTTTTAGAGCAGGACATCACCTTCAGCAGGAATATATTTTCATGCAACACAAATTATACTAATATACTAATACACACACACATATACATACATGTATATTTATTTATTTTTTATTTTATTTTTATTAATTTTTTTAAAATATGAAGGCAAAAACTGTAAGGAGTCACTCAATACAATATGAAAGTTGCAAAAAAGAACAAAAAATAAAATGTGAGAAAATAAATAAATAAATACAACTTCACTGAGGAACGGTGATTGTTTCGGTCACAGCATGACCTTTTCATGGCAGGTGCAAGAGTGAATTCTGTATGTTTCTAGTTTGTTGAGATTTGCAGTTTTCACTAGTCATACAATTTTGTATAAATCACATGATCAATTTTTACATCACATATATCAGGTGACAAAGAACCATGTGATCTTTTTTTATAAGATGACTCTTGCACTTGGCATTGTAATTAGGTAAGGTCATGTTATGACAAACATTTGCTGTTGTTCAGTAAAACTGTTTTTGTTTTGTTTTTTGTCATGTTTTTTCATCTTTATATTGTTCGGCCTTTTTTGCAACTTTTCATTCTTTGGAATATTGTGGCACATACACTTTTTGAGCTTTTTCCTGCATTGTGAGTTTTTGGTTATTTTCCTTATAATTGACTCTAAAGAAGCCATAATGATTTTTTTTTTTTTTTAAGCCAAATTACCCTTGTTGCTTAAAGTGTAGATAAGAGGGCTTCCAAATATGTGTGCCCAAGGGTCTCGCAGGACATGACAGAAACCAGACTCTGTGTTTTGCAGGCTGAAGCGCAACATCGCACGCAGCAGACTCCATCAGCACAGAGCACGAGCGTCCCGTGGCGCGTGCTACCATCTGTCCGTCAGTGGATTCCCTTTGAGTGTAGGACACCCAGTGGTGTTCCAGAGGTCTGGACCCACATTAGCACAACATCAAACAGGCTCCCTCCTACACATGCAGCACTGCATGCGCTCCTGCTTATCTTATCTGAGACGGAAGGAGGAAGTCACCCCTCCGGTCCATCCCTGTAGAATTAGGCTTGACCTTTCTCTTGCAAAGCTGAGAGAACTTGGAGAGGTTTTCTACCCCGGCGACTGGGATTGTGTCCAGGGATACTGCTTTAATGGGGCACCTGCTGTGCTATTGTTAAAAATAAAGATAGGTATGACTGGCATCGCCTGATATCTTTAATATGGAATGTGTTCTAATTCCATTTTTATGACAGCACTGTAGTGATGAAAGTTATGTTTAAAGGTGTTAAAAGTGTTTCCCAACCAGGGTTCACAGCCCCCTAGAGCTCCATGATGAAATTACAAAGAAATTGAGATTAAATTGCAATAAATTATAAAAATAATGATATAAATTATACAAATAATTCTACACACATGTACAGTATACAGCATGCTATTGTATGCGTGATATCTATACAGGTGCATCTCAATAAATTAGAATGTCATGGAAAAGTTCATTTCAGTAATTCGACTCAAATTGTGAAACTTGTGTATTAAATTCAATGCACACAGACTGAAGTAGTTTAAGTCTTTGGTTCTTTTAATTGTGATGATTTTGGCTCACATTTAAAAAACCCCCACCAATTCACTATCTCAACAATTCCACCTCAGCATTAGAAATTAGAATATGGTGACATGCCAATCAGCTAATCAACTCAAAACACCTGCAAAGGTTTCCTGAGCCTTCAAAATGGTCTCTCAGTTTGGTTCACTAGGCTACACAATCATGGGGAAGACTGCTGATCTGACAGTTGTCCAGAAGACAATCATTGACACCCTTCACAAGGAGGGTAAGCCACAAACATTCATTGCCAAAGAAGCTGGCTGTTCACAGAGTGCTGTATCCAAGCATGTTAACAGAAAGTTGAGTGGAAGGAAAAAGTGTGGAAGAAAAAGATGCACAACCAACCGAGAGAACCGCAGCCTTATGAGGATTGTCAAGCAAAATCGATTCAAGAATTTGGGTGAACTTCACAAGGAATGGACTGAGGCTGGGGTCAAGGCATCAAGAGCCACCACACACAGACGTGTCAAGGAATTTGGCTACAGTTGTCGTATTCCTCTTGTTAAGCCACTCCTGAACCACAGACAACATCAGCGGCGTCTTACCTGGGCTAAGCAGAAGAAGAACTGGACTGTTGCCCAGTGGTCCAAAGTCCTCTTTTCAGATGAGAGCAAGTTTTGTATTTCATTTGGAAACCAAGGTCCTAGAGTCTGGAGGAAGGGTGGAGAAGCTCATAGCCCAAGTTGATTGAAGTCCAGTGTTAAGTTTCCACAGTCTGTGATGATTTGGGGTGCAATGTCATCTGCTGGTGTTGGTCCATTGTGTTTTTTGAAAACCAAAGTCACTGCACCCGTTTACCAAGAAATTTTGGAGCACTTCATGCTTCCTTCTGTTGACCAGCTTTTTAAAGATGCTGATTTCATTTTCCAGCAGGATTTGGCACCTGCCTACGCTGCCAAAAGCACCAAAAGTTGGTTAAATGACCATGGTGTTGGTGTGCTTGACTGGCCAGCAAACTCACCAGACCTGAACCCCATAGAGAATCTATGGAGTATTGTCAAGAGAAAAACGACAAACGAGACCAAAAAATGCAGATGAGCTGAAGGCCACTGTCAAAGAAACCTGGGCTTCCATACCACCTCAGCAGTGCCACAAACCGATCACCTCCATACCATGCTGAATTGAGGCAGTAATTGAGGCAAAAGGAGCCCCTACCAAGTACTGAGTACATATACAGTAAATGAACATACTTTCCAGAAGGCCAACAATTCACTAAAAATGTTTTTTTTTTTTTTTTTATTGGTCTTATGAAGTATTCTAATTTGTTGAGATAGTGAATTATTGGGTTTTTGTCAAATGTAAGCCAAAATCATCACAATTAAAAGAACCAAAGACTTAAACTACTTCAGTCTGTGTGCACTGAATTTATTTAATACACGAGATTCACAATTTGAGTTGAATTACTGAAATAAATGAACTTTTCAACGACATTCTAATTTATTGAGATGCACCTATATATATATATTAGTGCTGTCAAATGATTAATCGCGATTAATCGCATCCAAAATAAAAGTTTGTTTACATATGCATGTGTAATGTTTATTTATTATTTATATATAAACACACACACACAGTATATATTGTGAAAATATTTACATGTATATGCATTTATATATTTATATTATTATATTTCATATCTAAATATATATAATATATAAACATAACATTTTTCTTATATATAAATGCATGTGTTTGTATTTATATATGCATAATAAATATACACAGTACACACACATATATTATGTAAACAAAAACTTATTTTGGATGCGATTAATCGTTTGACAGCACTAATATATACGTGTATATATATATATATGTGTGTGTGTGTGTGTGTGTGTGTATATATATATATATATATATATATATATATATATATATATATATACATACATACACACACACATACATATATATACACACAGTGGTGTGAAAAATTGTTTGCCCCCTTTCTGATTTTTTATTTTTTTGCATGTTTGTCACACTTTAATGTTTCAGTTCAGATCATCAAACAAATTTAAATATTAATCAAAGAAGACACAAGTAAACACAACATGCAGTTTTTAAATTAAGTTTTTTATTATGAAGGGAAAACAAAATCCAAACCCACATGGCCCTGTGTGAAAAAGTGCTTGCCCCCTAAACCTAATAACTGGTTGGGCCACCCTTAGCAGCAACAACTGCAATCAAGCGTTTGCGATAACTTACGATGAGTCTGTTACAGCGCTGTGGAGGAATTTTGGCCCACTCATCTTTGCAGAATTGTTGTAATTCAGCCACATTGGAGGGTTTGAGCATGAGCCGCCTTTTTAAGGTCATGCCACAGCATCTCAATAGGATTCAGGACAGGAGTTTGACTAGGCCACTCCAAAGTCTTCATTTTGTTTTTCTTCAGCCATTCAGAGGTGGACTTGCTGGTGTGTTTTGGATCATTGTCCTGCTGCAGAACCCAAGTTCGCTTCAGCTTGAGGTCATGAACAGATGGCAGGACATTGTCCTTCAGGATTTTTTGGTAGACAGCAGAATTCATGGTTCCATTTTTCACAGCAAGTCTTCCAGGTCCTGAAGCAGCAAAACAGCCCCAGACCATCACACTACCACCACCATATTTTACTGTTGGTATGATGTTCTTTTTCTGAAATGCTGTGTTACTTTTACGCCAGATGTAATGGAACACACACCTTCCAAAAAGTTCAACTTTTGTCTCGTCAGTCCACAGAGTATTTTCCCAAAAGTCTTGGGGATCATCAAGATGTTTTCTGGCAAAACTGAGACGAGCCTTTATGTTCTTTTTGCTCAGCAGCAGTTTTCGTCTTGGAACTCTGCCATGCAGGCCATTTTTGCCCAGTCTCTTTCTTATGGTGGAGTCATGAACACTGACCTTAACTGAGGCAAGTGAGGCCTGCAGTTCTTTGGAAGTTGTTCTGGGGTCTTTTGTGACCTCTTGGATGAGTCGTCGCTGCGCTCTTGGGGTAATTTTGGTCAGCCGGCCACTCCTGGGAAGGTTCACCACTGTTCCATGTTTTCGCCATTTGTGGATAATGGCTCTCACTCTGGTTCGCTGGAGTCCTAAAGCTTTAGAAATGGCTTTATAACCTTTTCTAGACTGATAGATCTCAATTACTTTCTTTCTCATTTGTTCCTGAATTTCTTTGGCTCTCAACATGATATGTAGCTATTGAGGATCTTTTGGGGGGGGGGGGTGTCATGTGGGTTTGGATGTTGTTTTCCCTTCATAAAAAAAACCTTCATTTAAAAACTGCATGTTGTGGTTACTTGTGTTATATTTGATTAATATTTAAATTTGTTTGATGATCTGAAACATTAAAGTGTGACAAACATGCAAAAAAAAAAAAAAAAAAAAATCAGGAAGGGGGCAAACAATTTTTCACACCACTGTGTATATATATATATATATATATATGTATATATGTATGTATATGTATATCTTATCTTATATATGGACTTCGGGAGGTAACTTCATCCAAATGTACTGTTTCAAATGATCAAGACAATATTGTATTCAACTTATCGGACAAAGAATTATCCATTGAACAAAGAATTATCTATTGAGTAAAGGATTATCATTTGTACCATATAATGTCTCAAATCCCTTTATGGTCAAGGATGAATTATTTAAGTTTTTTAGATATGTGAAATTGAGACGTTTTTTTTAATTCGAATGTGAATGCAACTCCATATGTACAACAGTTTAAACCGAAAAGTACTTTCACACCAGTAATTCATAATCATTCAGTGAATACTTTTTGTAGACTTGTAGAAAACGATGTGGAAAAATTATTACAAGAACCTCATAATGAATTGCACAAGAAGCAAAATTTAACGAGTGCAAAGAGAAGCATTATCAGCATTAATTAATGATGTGACATTGACTATTCAACGAGCAGATAAAGGTGGAGGGATTGTGGTTATGAATACTAGTACATATATCGAGAAAATAAAAGGGATGTTACATGATGAGACATTTTATAAGAAACTTGTATTTAACCCGACTGAATCCTATAAAAAACAAATTGATGAAATTTTACAAATAGGATTAGATAGGAAATGGATTAATGAACAAGAATTTAAATATTTAAAAAATGAATATCCTAGGATTCCGGTTCTATACACTTTACCAAAAATTCATAAATCACTAGAAGATCCTCCAATGCGACCAATTATTTCAGGAAATGGGTCATTGACAGACATTATATCTAAATTTCTTGATTCTTTGATTCAGCTGATAGTGAAAAAACTGCCATCTTATTTTAAAGACACTACTGATTTTTTGAATAAATTGAATCAAATTCCTTGCATAAGCACGACGTACTGGCTTGTAACACTCGATGTCACTTCACTCTACACAAATATACCTCATGAGGCAGGTTTGGATGCACTAAATTTTTACTGTAAAGATGTTGACAGCAGAGTACCATCCCAATATATAGTGGATCTTACAACATTAGTCTTAATCAAGAACTATTTTTTATTTGAGAGAGATTTTTACTTGCAAGTGCAAGGTACAGCGATGGGCACTCCAATAGCACCAAACTATGCGAATTTATTTATGGGTAAATTTGAACAAGATCATGTCTATAATAACAATCCATTTCAGTCAAATATTAAAGTTTGGATGCGTTATATAGATGATTGTTTTATGATTTGGTCAAGTTCTGAACAGGAATTAGACTCATTTGTGTCGTTCAATAATTCAAAAATTCCATCAATTAAGTTTACAATGGCAAAAAGCTGTGATTCCATAAATGTTTTGGACGTTAAAGTAAAAAAGATCAATGAGTCATTACATACAACAGTATTTCGAAAACCAATGGATAAAAACACAATATTATCTATTAACAGTTATCATTCAGCTCCTTTAAAACATAGTTTACCGATCAGTCAATTACATAGATTAAAACGTAACTGTAGTACTGAACATGAATTCGAGGAACAAGTAAAACTGCTATTTCAACGATTTCGTTCTAAAGGGTATCCATAAAGTTGGTTAAATAATGCATTGGATAAGGTGAACAAATTGAATAGACATGATCTTTTGAAAATAAATAAACCCAATAAAAAAAAAATCAAAGAAATTTTTCAGTAAATTGTTCATTGACATACGATGAGCACAGTAATACAATAAAATCGATCATTTATAAATATTAGCACATATTATCATCTGATGAATCTTTAAATGATAAATTTAAATATCGCCCATTGTTTACTTTCAAAAGATCACGAAACCTATCAGATATGATGGTAAATTCAGATGTAGTAAGGAGAAAAAAGACTGCATATATACACAAGGCTGTTTTCCGTGCAGAAACTGTGCCGCATGCCGGAATTTGGTGAAGTGTAAAGAGTTTATGAGTCCAGTAACACGGAAATGTTTTAAAATTACATCTTGTATTACCTGTTCAACTCGTAATGTGATCTATATGTTAAAATGTCCCTGTCAAAAGATATATATAGGAAAGTCATCGCGTCAGTTGAAATTACGAATTAATGAACATAAATCGAGTATACGACGACAAGATATAACCTCTTCAGTAGCGAGACATGTTAATGAAATGGGACACGACATCAAGCAATTGGAATGTATAGGAATAGAAGAGGTTTTTGGGTCACGTCGAGGAAGTAATATAAATAAAGAACTATTGAAACGAGAAGCATTTTGGATTCATAAACTTAAATCACTAACGCCAAATGGCATGAATGAGGAACTAGTACTTTCTGTTTTCCTTTAATATACTAAAATTGGTCGTATTTATCTTTAAGATCTTATATAATAAATCTTGAATATTTACAGTGTGATAACAATAATTGCTTATGACGATGTATTTCTGATGTTTTTAATTATTGAATTGTCCACTGTTATATTATTTAAAGTCAGTTGGTGGAGTACATATTGTTGATTGTTTATCTAAACTGTAAGCTTGTATAATAGTGATAAATGAATAATCATAGACAATTCTTGCCTTGGCCACGGATGTGTAGTGTGATTTACTAGTGAATGTGATGTTTTGTGTTGTGAAAATTGTCTAGTAGTTAAAAGGAACTGTTTTAATGATTTTGGTGATTCAACATTGACTAATGAGTGATGACGTCGACATAATTGGTGATTTAAAAAGTGGGTGGAGGGATGTAATTGCTTTACACACTGAGGAAGGCTTGGTAGCCGAAACGTTTGTGTCTTTTCCCCATTGGTGACGATCGTGAAATAAACAGAAAAAGAAGACTGTTCTCGTGAGTGCGGATCATAATTTCTTATATATATATATATATATATATATATATATATATATATATATATATACATACATACACACACGTTTGTTTTTGTGAAAAGTGGACATCCCATTAGGCGTAATGGTTTTTATACTGTACAAACTGTATGTGCTATTTCCCTACACCAACCCTAGACCTAAACTTAGCCCTCACAGGAAACTTTGTGCTATTTCAGATTTTCAATACACTCCATTCTGTGATTTATAAGCGTTTTGAAAAGTGGGGACATGGGGTAATGTCCTGAAAAGTCACCTTCTCCTTGTAGTACCTATGTCATACCTTTGTCATTATACAAATTTATGTCCTCATTTGTCACAAAAACGCGCACACACACACTTTATGAGGTGCTAAACAAGAAAATATTATATATATATATATATATATATATATATATATATATATATATATGAATATATAGTTATAAATCTATATGAATATATACAGTAATGCTCAGAATTATTGGCACCCTTGGTAAATATGAACAAAGAAGGCTGTGAAAATTAATCTGCATTGTTAATCCTTTTGATCTTTTATTTAAAAAATTTACAAAAATCTAACCTTTCATTGGATAATAAGAATTTAAAATGGGGGGAAATATCATTATGAAATAAATGTTTTTCTCTAATACACGTTGGGCACAATTATTGGTACCCCTAGAAATTCTTATGAGTAAAATATCTCTGAAGTATATTCCCATTCATATGCACAATTTTGAGCACTCCAGGGTGATTATGAACATGAAATTATCCAGCCATGGCTTCCTGTTTCACAGAAATATAAATAGGAGGGAAAACAAAGCCCAAATTCCCTTAATCATCCATCACAATGAGAAAAACCAAAAAAATATATTTCTGATGTGCAGCAAAAGATAATTGAGCTTCACAAATTAGTGAAGTGGCTTTAAGAAAAGAGCTAGAGCAGTGAAAATTCCCATTTCAACCATCAGGGCAATAATTAAGAATTTCCAATCAACATAAAATGTTACGAAACTGCCTGGAAGAGGACGTGTGTCTATATCATTCTAATGCACGGTGAGAAGGAGAGTTTGAGTGGTTAAAGACCCTCCAAGGACCCCAGCTGGAGAATAGTTGAGTCTCAGGGTCAGAAAACCTTTAAAAAAAAAATTGTCAAACAGCACCTACACCACATGTTGTTTGGGAGGGTTTCAAGAAAAATTCTTCTAGCTCATCCAAAAACAAACTCCAGCATATTCAGTTATCAGACACGACTGGAACTTCAAATGGGACTGGCTTCTATGGTCAGATGAAACTAAAAAATGAGCTTATTAGCAGCAAACACAGGGATAAAATGTACCCCATGTGTACAATGAAATATACTGCTGTATTTTTGATGTTGTGGGCCTATATTTCTGCTGGAGGTCCTGGACATTTTGTTTAGACACATGGCATCATGGATTCTATCAAATACCAACAGATAAAAAAAATCAATAAGTGACTGATCTTATAATGGGCCATGTTTGGATCTTCCAACCGTACAATAATCCAAACAAAAACCTCAAAAACAACACAAAAATGGGTCACTGAGAACAAAACCAAGCTTCTGCTATGACCATTCCAGTCCTCTGACCTGAACCCTATAGAAAATGAGTGGGGTGAACTGAAGAGAAGAAGCACTAACATGGAGCTGGGAATCTAAAGGGTCTGCAGTGATTCTGGATGAAGGAATGGTCTCTGATCTCTTGTCAGGTGTTCTCTAACCTCATCAGGCATTATAGGAGAAAATTTAGAGCTGTTAAACTGGCAAATGGAGGTTTCAAAAAGTATTGAATAAAAGGGTGCCGTTAATTGTGGCCAATGTGTATTAGAGAAAAACATTTCATAATGATATTTCCCCCCATTTTAAATTCTTATTATCCAATGAAAGGTTGGATTTTTGTGAATTTTTTAAATAAAAGATCAAAAGGATTAACAATGCAGATTAATTTTCACAGCCACCTTTGATCATATTTATCAAGGGTGCCGATATTTTTGGCCATGACTGGAAATGTAAATTGTGAATATATCGAAGTAAATATGAATATATAGTTATAAGTCTGAATATATAAATGTAAATCTGAATATATAGTTATAAGTCTGAATAGAAGTAAATCTGAATATATAAATTGTATATAGGTATAGCTCTGAATATATAAATGTAAATTGTATATATATATATATATATATATATATATATATATATATATATATACACATACTGTATGTAGATACTCTGATAAAAAACATGTTTTATTTTGATTATGTCTATTGCGCTGATATAATGCATTTTAAACCATATTAGTTTAAATTACTCATATAAGGTTTTCTGAGCGCACACATCCAAAGCACGCGCACAGAAAACAACTATCACACGGCATGTGAGTACTAAACTAAGCTCTCTTTCATGTCTTAAACTTGTGTGTATTTGACAGTTTATGTCAAAACAGTGTGGCACTGTGTGGCAGCAGTGTAAATAAAGCAATAAATCCAGTGCTCTGCACTGCTTTCGCCATGGTGTTAGAACTGGTACACCGTTGTCGCTTGCGAAAACAATGGCGCCGCTGTGGGTGGAAACTTGCAGATTAAGGGGTGGTAATATTATAATAAGATCCCCTTTTCTATGTCACAGGGGGCGCAAAATCTAAAGCGCTTTTTTTTTCTTTTTTTTTTTCACAAGCTTGCAGAAAAAGGCTCACCAAAAAAATTTACTGGGTTAATCTTTTTCACGTTTCCTGGGTTGGTAAATGCACCGGGGACCCATTTATAGCACTTAAACATGGAAAAAGTCAGATTTTCATGTCACCTTTAAAATTTATATAATTCTAATTAATTTTCAGTTGTGAACCCCTGTATATAGTGTTATTTTAAAAATAATTACTAATTTGTACTTATGTAAACTGAAATGCATAACTTAGTTTCACTAATAGTCATAAAGCACTTTTTTGAAATGCATAACTTTAAATTTCACAGAAGTGGTTGCTTGATCTCTGCAGGTTTTTTTTCTCCCAAATGGCTCTGTAAGCTACGGATGGCAAAAGACAGTCCAGATTGAGACTTGACGTGATGTGGTGTCACCTATTGCAATTCCTCCATGAGCACCCTGGGCTGCGAGTGCAGACTGTGTTCAGTGAACCTCCTGGGGCAGGAAGGGCTAACAACCCTTGCATTGATCCAAGGAGACACTCAGCCCTCTAACCTGCTGAGTGCTCAGTTCAGGAGAACAATGGAGTTCAGCACACATCAATACAGCAGCAGCCTATTGAGCGCACTCCGTTTAGTAAAGCCAACTGATGAGGTTGAAGCTCTCGAGTCTCTGCAAAAGCACGACAGACACCTTCAGTGTCTGTAAAAAGCCTTTTCTTTCCATCTCTGAAATGACAAAGACTTCAGCCTCCTTGTGTTCCTTGCTCCAGCTTTCCAGCATCTTAACCTGTTACTGTGAGTCATGTTGGGCCAAAATGACCGGTAAGCATCACCTACAGTACCACTCCAAAGAGTTGGAGATTGGGATGGAGGCGGCTTTCTGGGCAGGAATGCACTGCTTGTCCCATAAGACACTAAATGATGTACAAGTGCATTTATTACAGCAGCCCCTATAAATCTGAGCCTGGCCTGAACTCCGGGGAGAGGTTAATGGATTACAAAGGGATGCGGTATCGAACCTTTGAGAAGTTTGTACACCACATCAATATGTGCAAGGCTATTGATCATTTAGACCTTGACAGACAAATTAAATTCATAAACTTGATAATGCACTGGAATATTTGTATTGCTTACTACAGTGGAATGGGGCCTTTTTTACATTTTTTACACAGTGCTGCATTAGAATCAAGGTTTATCGACTGAAATTCACTTAATAGAGTCCACTGAAAACGCCAAGAAGAATGCTGATCTAATGTGAAATTTAGAGTAAGATCAAATACAGTTATGCAGACTTTACCCACATTTTCTTTGAGGCTGGTGACCATCTCATGTAATGTGCAAATTATTAAAAAAAAAAAAAAAAAGAAGTAAATAATTTACATTTAATAATTATTTGTACTTATGTAAACTGAACTGCATAATCAAAATTTAATTTATTTATTTTTATAATCTTTTTGCCTATTTTGGAACAGCACATTACCTAATAAAAAATAAATGCATGTATAATATATGAATAATTTACATCAATGAATAATTTATTAACTTTCTTACATCTAAACACATTTTTGTTCTTTTTTGTTACAGTACAATAAAACCATTATACCAAAGTTACAGAAAATAAACAAGGAAAACTGTGTTAAATCAAATTTATTACAATTATGTACATTCATCTTTTCATACCAGAATTTCTCTGTGACAAATACCGGCAGGGTGTCAACAACAACATCAACAGAGCCACATACAACAACAATGTGCAGTTCGTACAAACTGTTACAGACCTTTGACATAAGCTTACTTATAAAACTGATCCAGCGCGCGCGCACACACACACACACACACTCTCAGCTCACGTAAATGAGAACGAATGCTTAAATCCCTAAACTGAGTTGCTGAAACTGAGCAGCAGGATGTAGATTCTTAACAAAACTGTCATAAAAACAGTTGGAGATGAGAATGCAATATTAAAAGAGATATAGGCACTGAATATGTGGCTTATATCATGTTTAATTCAGTAGCCCTCACAGCGGCTTTACAACGATTAGCTAAAATTAGCATACTATGTTGTTTAAAGGCCTCTGCCGCCACGCTACCAGAAACAACCTGCCAGTTGCAGGAACTCCTGAATGTGGTTTTAAGCAAAACTGATACATGCACACACACTCACACTAAAGCCTTCTCATTCTGAAGCTGATGGTCTTCCTTCCTTCCTCTCACTTAAAAAAAGCTCATTTATCGGTAACTCTGCAATGACACTTCTGACACCAATAAATGCTATTTACTTTCAAGATTAAACAGACTTTACTGATTCCTTTAAAAGGATAGTTCACCAAAAAAAAAAAAAAAACAAAACATTTTCAATTTCATGTCATTCCAAACAGCATTTTTTATGGGACAAACAATGTTATATTTTGAATAGGTTTTGTGTGTAAGTTATTTAATGACAGTTCATAGTGACCAGTTGAGCTCCAAAAAAGACAAGAAAACTTTGTGTGAACAGTTCTAGAACTGTTAACTTGAGAACCACTCTAGCTGTATTGAGTTTAACTCAAGAACCAGTCAAATGAATCAGATTTTGTGAATAAAATGTGTAGTGTGAATTGTGAACCGGATCAACCGGTTAATTAAAAAACAGTCATTAATTGGACTGATCTGATTCTTTAATGGTGTTTCTGGGGTTATTTTTGGAGAACAGACGTGGTTGCTATGAACTGTGGTTGTATGGAAAGGAGCAGTTTGATTTTTTTCCCCGAAATGTATCCTTTTGCATTCCACAAAAATAAAAAAAAGACCGCATAAAGGTTTAAGTTAATCACAGTTTTTTTTGGGGTTGAACTATTCCTCTAATGTTCACTTCACATTTGGATTTTTAGCTTTTCAAATCAACGCCACAGTTTTAGAAAAAAAAAAAAAAAACCTCACTGCATATCAAATGAACAAGTGGTTTCTCTTGACATTGTATCATATGAATATACGTTTTTCTTGTGTGGGTTAGTGTTAAGCCAACCCTAGTCTAGGACGTAAGAAGACATACACACATGGCTAGACAAGTTGAGCTCTTTCATTGTGCCTTCGCATTGTGCCGCCACAGACCCACAATTCACCTGGCTGTGCTGTAATCCGGTTACTCTGAAGGTCATTTATTAAAAGTGAAAATGTCGCAATGGATCTGACACTCTAGTTCTCACTCCAGGATCTCTCTGGCTTTGTTTCTCATCAGCTGGTGAGTGAGTAATTTCATTAGTTAAATATTCATACGTTACTCTCCATTTGTATCATGGGAAATTTTTTTCGCCTTTTTTTTTTATCCTCTCAGGACTTTCTGAGAGAAAAGCCCCCAAAGAGAAAAGCACAACTGTCAGCACCTCTGCTGAAGCATCCATTGTTTTACACAGTTTAATTACAAAACCTCAGCACCGTTTCATGTTAAGATTATTCACTGCAGGAGGCCTATATAATTTGGACTGGAGGGTTTGTCATGTAATATAATACAATATAACAGGGTTTCAGTATTAGATTTCAGATTTTAGCCTCCTTGACATTTCAAGCCGCATGAACTAATACATCTGTTATTTGTCGATCATTTGATTATTAACATACTTCATAAACCAAATCAGCTACCCTGCTGGAGACTGGAGAGATACGACTAAGACAAACACATTTCTCTTTCGCCTCATTGTCTGCATTCTCATACGTGTTTTTGCTCTCTCTCTTTCTTTCTCCCACAGAAATCTCAAATTCGCCATCAAATACAAAATACAAGGCCTCGTTGTTCCACAGACTGCTGAAGCCTGGTGTACTACACGTCTGAAGGAGAGTTGGTTCACTACGACAGATTACAAGGTCTGATACAACAATGCTGGGACTGTGTGAACTAGTGTTTACTGCTGAACAAAACAAAAGAAATGGCATAGAAACAGATCTCAAATCACAACTTTCTAATTTCTTTGGTGCCTCTGATTTGTCTATAGTTCTTACACTGCAATTGATGATGTTTGTATTGACTACTGAAGTGCTATGGTACACTTAAATGGCCTTTTTTTTTTGGAGTACTACAGTCTCTAGTAAAACAGCTAGCTAGCATTTAGGGGAAATGTATGGACTGCAAAAGAAAAAAAGTCATAATTCTCTTGTCATCTTTCCAGAAATTTCTGTTGCTGTGCTTGTTCAGGCATGCAGAAGGTTTGTGCCTTCACTCTGGTTTGTACGTTGAAAGTTTGCATGTTGAAAAGTCAAAAGGGTAAAGAACTGCAGTGAAAGGAACATAATCCACCTCACCTGCCGCTTTCGTACAGTGTTAAATGATGCTCACGGTAGCCGTTTTATTGCGACGAGGGTGTGATATCAGAACTTAAATTAACTCTAAGGAAACCGAGAGAAGCCAATGGACGGATGAAGTCCACAATTTCTCTCTAATCGACCTCGCTCTCGTTGCTCGCACCCTCTGGACGCCGCAGCTTCTCCACCTGCTCGTTTATCTGTCCGTCGCCTCCTCTCCTGTCCTCCGTCTGCACGCTCAGGTGGTCTTCCTCATCCGCATGGGTCAAGTCGTCATCCTCATCTTCGTCCTCATCGTCCTCTTTCTTCTCCTCCTCCCCCTGGACTTCCATACGGACCTGGTCTTTCAGGTCCAGAGGGAGAATGGAGCCCAGGCCCACGTCTCCGTTCAGGCAGTGCGAGCCGGACGGGGTGGCCTGAGAGCTGTTGCCCTCTTTGATGGGGGAGGAGCTGGCCGACTCGTTGCTGACGGGCGAGATGTCGCTACTGCTGTTGGTGTGGTTGACGGAGGGCGGGTTGGACAGCGATCCTGGTTTGAGAGGGATTTGCCAGGATGGGATTTTGGGAACGGAAGGTGAAGCGGGGAACTGTCTCCTGAGAAGAAAGAGGACGTGAATAGAAAATTACAAGCGTTTTCTTCGAACTCTTTGCTGAAATCTCTCACAACAGAGTACACATTGTGCCTCAGGCTTGTGTCTGCCTAAAATATGCGCGAGCGAGTCCAGCTATTGTGCTTTGGAAACACGACCAGATTTGTCAGTCTGAAAGTACATGAGAGATTATGTCCATATGTACTCCACACCTGGCATCTGATTCACAACAAAGCATGTCCTCGCAACAAAGGTAAAATAAATTCAAAAGCATCTTCAGGGTGGTTTTGTTTGAATATATGAGGCAACAAGTCGAGCAGATGGTGAGCTTGGTTTGTATTTACAGCAAAGATCTCACATCTTGAGAAGGACAACCAGACACAACATTCAGACACTGGAAGAAAAAAGTAAAGCTTAAAATGTTTAATGAGAACGAAACAGCAGACAAATGAAAGCTTTTATCTGTGTGAATTTCAGATGTATGAGATTACTTAGATCTTAATTTGCATGATACATACATAATCAAGTAAACATTAATGAAAGTGAGGGAAGATCCATCTTGGGGCATTGAGGGAACCTGTTGGATGCATCAGGCCTCATTAACCAGTAATGAGCCGGTTCCAGCTACATGCCCCGGTGAAGAGAACGATATGACACATACAGATCAAACCATTTCAGACACATTTATCTGCCAAATCATCCCAAGGCATACTAATATCAGCTGCCCTGAGTGAGAAACAATGCTCTCCACTCATTTACGCAGTGATATTACAAAACATGCATGTTGGAACATCTACTAAAGGTCTCTTTCAGGATGTTAAGTACATGCATCTTATTAGTTTTCAAGCAAAAATCTGAACACACTGTAAAATAAAGAAATTCGTAATGGCAGGAAAAGGGCTTTTGGATGTCAGACTTCATTGTGCACAAACAAAAACGAGGCTGTGCGGGAGGAAAATATAGTAGTTCAGTGTGTCATACTGTTATGTATCAGAAAATAGGTCCAAGGTCACATGTAATTTTTGCTTTTTTTTTGCAATTTGTTGAAAACCAATTTTAATGTTTTGCAAACTGACAGATTGACACCCAAATACACAAGATTCTAAATGAACATCATTCATAGCCACATTTTGTCCGTCAAATCAAATATGGCATCTATTGTTAGAGATTTATTAAAAATGTGAAATGTTACCTGCTGAGAAGAAGACCCTTAAGAGATACAATCTCAGCCTTGAGTTCACTGATGCTCTGAGACTCTAACATGCGGTTGGTGGTGGATGAGGCCTGAAGAGACAAAATTACAAATGATCATCATCATTTTCGTTTTGAATATAAATTTAAAACAAACACTTATTATTTGCTACTATAGGTTTTCCACACCTCAAACCATTAACCAAGGATCGTTCTGAAACCTCTGTAAATGTAATCATGGTTATCTTTTATAATGCTCCTAAACTGACCTCTTACCTGGGCTTTAAAAAAGTCATTTATTCTCTACTGTTGTTAAAGGTGAAAATCTCCCCCAGAATGTGAAAGCTCTATCATATCAGGCCTTATTTACCAGAACCTGTTATATTAGTATGCAGAATATGCAAAAAACTTCACAAATGTCAGCGATCTGTTAAAGTGTGACTTTTTCTAATTTGATTTGTCAGAGTCACTCAATGAACACAATAATCTGATGCATTCAAACTGCCAATACGAGACAATAAAAGTCTTGATATCAAACCACAACTAGACTGACGAGTCCCAGCTACTGTATTTTCTCCACACAGAAGGTCAGGATCTTTCCAAAAAAAAAAAAAAAAAAAAAAGGCTAAGGGAATTAATCATACCATTTTTACATATTTTTCCATATTGCAGACTGCTGATTTGAGCAGGACAGAGGTGTTTGATAAGAGGTCTCTGGCACAACAATGGCAGTATTCATCAAGTCAGGGAGGTTTTTATTAAAAGAGGCCTTATCACCAACTGCTTGCCATGGGATGAATTGCTGAAGGGAGTGATGGCCAATTGAAGTGGCCAGCAAACATTTGAATAGCAAATGACTTAAAGGGAGAAAAAAAAGCCCCAAAAAAATCCATCCATCATCCTCCCCCCCCAAATAGACAGGTGGTTGGTAATGTCAATTTATGAAAAGATACCCTCTTCACGCAAAAAAAAGATTTGTAGCCCCTCTACATTTCAATTTCAGTTCTCCAAACGTTCTGACAGGCTCAGGCTCTCAAGCCGCTCCTTTACGGCTACACGGAGCCAATGACTCTTTGAACCGTCCACAAACAAACAGTCCACATCTACCCCATAATTCCATTCCAGTTCTTCTGCCCGCTGAGGGGGGAAAAACGAGAGCAGGAAGAGGAAGTGAAAATAGGGCTGGGGGGAAAAGGGAAATAAAAGTGTAATTAAGAACATCGGAGTCACCGGGGGCAGCTAGTTAGAAAGCAGAGACCCCCTATCGAGAGGAGAGGGATAACTCGGACTCTTTCAAATGTAATTAAATCTAAAGTAAATTAATTGAATCACATCTGAAAAGGATCAGAATCATTTACAGCGAGGGCTGGGGAGGGACGGCGGGTTTGTCTCCTTTCTGCTCCTAAAGCCTTCAGATAAGTGCGCCGTTTTCGAAGAGGCCACATTTGATCAGAGCCGAGCGCATTAGGCCTGGTGAAGACACTCTTATTACAGGCCTCACCTCATTATGGCCATCTTAATCCCACACTCCCCGTGGCACCCGGTATAATAAGGCTGGAATGTACCTCTTGCTCATTTTACCTTTGTAACGGGGAAAAAAAATTAATTGCTTCGGAGGCTTAGCTTACACTTCTCGGACATAAAATCTAAATAATATTTTAACAGAGGCTACAAAGCACCTCTCAGCTGGCGGTGTTTAAAGTTCCGCCATTGCAATTCTTCATTTCGAGAGCCAAACGCGCACACACATTTAGTGATGACCGTTTAATTGCTGCTAAAGGCCTTTCTCTGCATGTCTTTGACTGTGTGAGCAGTCATCCAGTCAGAGGGGTCAGTGCAGTGTGATCGGGGTCCATCACCCTCTTAAGTGTGAACAAAGCTTTGCTACAGTCTGGGTAATTATTTAAGGAGGTGGAGCGTACCATACAAGAGAGGTATATGCACGTACTTACACAGAAACAGCAGTCAGACATGGAATACATTAAAGCAAATGTCTGCAGAACATTAACAACGGATAATATCTTAAGGCAAGTTAAGAAACGTCTGAATGCAAATTAATTCACTGCTTCCCTCTCGGATGCTCTTTTCACCGCTTAATGCATGTATATTTATGGTGGAATCAGCTTGAAAATAAATCCCAAGGGAGTGTTTTCTGGTGAAAACACTATTTATTTGAGCCTGTTTATTCACTTTCCCAGTGGCAGGACGCTCTGCGGTGGAAGGGTGGAAAAAAATCGAAGCGCTCCTAATCTTCCACAAGCACCCACTAATAAAGACAACTATCGTTATATTCAAAGAGCACAGCAATTAAACTCAACCAGTCAAGATGATAATGCTTTTATATGTGGAGAATGAGATGCAACATTCTGCCTGTTATTCAGTATTAAATATTATCAAGGAGAACAAGGTGCTTTGGAACTCTTAAATTTAAATCAACTGATACAATACAGTTCAGAGATGGCAAATGAGTGGTACACAATCTGTATGTATATATATATATGTATATATATATATATATATATATATATATATATATATATATATATATATATATATATATATATATGTATATATATATGTATATATATATATATATGTATATGTATATATATATATATATGTATATGTGTATATATATATATGTAATATATATATATATATATATATATATATATATATATATATATATATATATATATATATATATATATATATATATATATATATATATATACACACACACACACACACTCAAAATACACTAAATTCAAAATTCAAAACATTGTCTGACAAAGCTGTGGGCAGATTTTGGAACTAAAAAGGGTCAAAAAAGCATTCACTGACATTCTCAAAATAATGTCATATTTAAGTCCATTCCACAGAGAATTGGCTCAGAAAATCAAAATATAAAATCATGACAAAATCATTCAAAGAGAAAAATATAGCATCCACTCTTAAAGTTCATTAAAAATGGAAAATTCTCATACTGTATGGATGAAAGAAGTGATACATTCTTCAAAATACCCTTGTGTTCTGCAGAAGAATTCATACAGGTGGAACCACTTGACAATGAGCAAAAGAATTTAAATTTTTGGGTGAAATATCCATTTAAAATTATGCAGTATGTGTATACACACACACACACGTAAATATTTCTTAAATATATACACATGTATGTGTGTGTTTATAAATACATATAAATATACACAGTTCATACACATTAACACATACACACACAAATAAATATTTCTTAAATATATGTATGTGTGTGTGTTTATAAATACATATAAATGTACATATGTATGTACATGTAACACAGTACATAAATATATATTATGTAATGCGATGAATTGTGATTAATCAATTTGACAGCACTAAAACAAAAGTATAATAATTTACAGCACCTGATAAAGCACCTGAGTATTTTGATCGGTATAAAGACAATGAAAAAAAATTGCACTTCTTTAGAAGTTTAAACTGACTTCCTTTATCAGTCAAAGACTTTATCAATCGCCATTTGAATAACAGCTTCAGGTGTGCATGAGGAAATTTAATCAGGTGAGTACTGAGGAAATACAAAGTATGCAGCCAATCTACTGAGATGAAAATGACAATATTAAACTATGAGCACAAACATATCCACAGTTTGAGTGACTGCTACAGAGAAACAGGCCCACTGTGCTCATAACAGAATATACTTTATTTGTGTGGCTTTGAAAATATATAGATATATATAAATATGTTTACTTAGCAGCTGAGGAAACAGGAGTCACCATGTGTTTCGGGTTAAATACACAGTTCCGCTTTAGAGAGTTTAATTGCCAAGCTTGGCGCATTCTACACAAAGTAAAAGGCAACTCAGAAAACCGCACAATGAAAACGATACGCAGCCAAAAGGCTTAACACGTGTCCTTAATTTCATGCTTTGGACCTGAAAATAATTTCCCGAATTTCCCATATGGCACTAGACAACAGGGCCCCGCATCTCTCAAAACAAAATTTAAGATCAGTGCAAAGTAGACTTTATGATTTGTTTAATGGGCGTTTTGATGTGAAGTATAGTTTATACACTGCTGCTTTCCAGCAGGCCACTCATGACAAATGAAGCTTTTTAATTCAATCTGGAATTTGACAGAGAATTTCAGCCATTTTTACTTGACTTAGGGCAGCTATTGTGGATGATGACCTAAAGTGTTTTGAACAAAAGATCGATGTGGTGGCATTTTTCTGCAACTAGTGGAGGCGTCTCTTTAACAGCAGAGGTGAACCAGAGATTATTTGGCAAGCCAGTTTATGGATGACGAACTTCAAGAGGGCGACGGAAGGCTGCTTTGGGGGGGTTGTTGTGGTGAGTCTGCAATTCTTGCAAACTTCTGAAGGGTGAGAGATTCATATTTTCACTTCAATTTGTTGCCAGGCCAGATGTGTTTGCATATGTTTTCCTAGGGGATCCAGATGCTTCAGTAAAACACCCATGTGCTTAACAAGCTGTGGACATAAAACATGCCCTCAGTTGCGATTCCAAAGCGCTTTTTGGAGCCGTTACAAGATGATTTATCACAGTACCGTAAGATACAAAGTATACGTAGAGTTTCACATTCTGAGGTATGGCAATGTGTTTTCAGCAGGCGATTTCCCTCAGATGACTATTCTTTATAGATAATAAGCACGTCTTCAGAAAGGATTTGAAGGCCATATTATCATGAACATTCTTCTGAAAGATAATGACACATATTGCATTAAATTAGCATGTGATAAAGACAACATCAGCACTGCCACAATAGCCGAACAACAAAGATGACTATTTTCTGTATTTTTCTGAGAATTCTTTATTCTTTTGCTGTTGGCTATCACTGTGGGTTGTGTAGCATAATGGTAAAAATAAATAAATAAATGAGCTTTTGTTTTTGTTTCTCAAAAGTGAAAACCAATAAAAATAGCTATATATAATTTTTGTTTATTATATATTTACTTCTTAAAATATAATAATATTTAATAATATACAATACATTTTTATAAACTTGTTTTATGTTTGTTTAAATGTTAAAAATATTTGTTTATATTTTAGATAATTAATTAAACCATTTATTCAGCTTTTGTTTTTAGTTTGTCAATATTTTTTAACCAATAAAAATTACAATATATCCTATATATTTACTACTAATTACTACATAATCTATATATTTACTACTTCAAATAACTAATAATATATATTCTTTTTATAAATACATTTGTTTTATATTTTAAACATTTAAATATTATAGAAAGAATATATACAGGTGTATCTCAAATTAGAATGTCGTGGAAAAGTTCATTTATTTCAGTAATTCAACTCAAATTGTGAAACTCCTATATTAAATAAATACAATGCACACAGACTGAAGTAGTTTAAGTCTTTGGTTCTTTTAATTGTGATGATTTTGGCTCACATTTAACAAAAATCCACCAATTCACCATCTCAACAAATTAGAATACTTCATAAAATCAATAAAAAAAAAAACATTTTTAGTGAACTGTTGGCCTTCTGGAAAGTATGTTCATTTACTGTATATGTACTCAATACTTGGTAAGGCTTCCTTTTGCTTTAATTACTGCCTCAATTCAGCGTGGCATGGAGGTGATCAGTTTGTGGCACTGCTGAAGTGGTATGGAAGCCCAGGTTTCTTTGACGGTGGCCTTCAGCTCATCTGCATTTTTTGGTCTCTTGTTTCTCATTTTCCTCTTGACAATACTCCATAGATTCTCTATGGGGTTCAGGTCTGGTGAGTTTGCTGGCCAGTCAAGCACACCAACACCATGGTCATTTAACCAACTTTTGGTGCTTTTGGCAGTGTGGGCAGGTGCCAAATCCTGCTGGAAAATGAAATCAGCATCTTTAAAAAGCTGGTCAGCAGAAGGAAGCATGAAGTGCTCCAAAATTTCTTGGTAAACGGGTGCAGTGACTTTGGTTTTCAAAAAACACAATGGACCAACACCAGCAGATGACATTGCACCCCAAATCATCACAGACTGTGGAAACTTAACACTGGACTTCAAGCAACTTGGGCTATGAGCTTCTCCACCCTTCCTCCAGACTCTAGGACCTTGGTTTCCAAATGAAATACAAAACTTGCTCTCATCTGAAAAGAGGATTTTTGACCACTGGGCAACAGTCCAGTTCTTCTTCTCCTTAGCCCAGGTAAGACGCCTCTGACGTTGTCTGTGGTTCAGGAGTGGCTTAACAAGAGGAATACGACAACTGTAGCCAAATTCCTTGACACGTCTGTGTGTGGTGGCTCTTGATGCCTTGACCCCAGCCTCAGTCCATTCCTTGTGAAGTTTACCCAAATTCTTGAATCGATTTTGCCTGACAATCCTCACAAGGCTGCGGTTCTCTCGGTTGGTTGTGCATCTTTTTCTTCCACACTTTTTCCTTCCACTCAACTTTCTGTTAACATGCTTGGATACAGCACTCTGTGAACAGCCAGCTTCTTTAGCAAAGAATGTTTGTGGCTTACTCTCCTTGTGAAGGGTGTCAATGATTGTCTTCTGGACAACTGTCAAATCAGCAGTCTTCCCCATGATTGTGTAGCCTAGTGAACCAAACTGAGAGACCATTTTGAAGGCTCAGGAAACCTTTGCAGGTGTTTTGAGTTGATTAGATGATTGGCATGTCACCATATTCTAATTTGTTGAGATAGTGAATTGGTGGGTTTTTGTTAAATGTGAGCCAAAATCATCACAATTAAAAGAACCAAAGACTTAAACTACTTCAGTCTGTGTGCACTGAATTTATTTAATACACGAGTTTCACAATTTGAGTTGAATTACTGAAATAAATGAACTTTTCCACGGCATTCTAATTTACTGAGATGCACCTGTATACTGCTGTATTTTTGATGTTGTGGGCCTATATTTCTGCTGGAGGTCCTGGACATCTTGTTTAGACACATGGCATCATGGATTCTATCAAATACCAACAGATAAAAAAAAAAAAATCAATAAGTGACTGACTCTTAGAAATCTTATAATGGGCCATGTTTGGATAGAGAGTCGGACTTGTAACCCGAAGGTCATGGGTTCGAATCTCAGGTCCGGCAGGGATTGTAGGTGGGGGGAGTGAATAACCAGCACTCTCTCCACCCTCAATACCACGACTGAGGCCCTTGAGCAAGGCACTGAACCCCCAACTGCTCCCTGGGCGCCGCAGCATTGGCTGCCCACCGGCTGCTCCAGGTGTATGTTCACTACTGTGTGTGTGCACTTGGATGGGTTAAATGCAGAGCACAAATTCCGAGCATAAACACCATACTTGGCCACACATCACTTCCCTTTCCCCCTTCCCCCTTTCACAAAACCAAACCTGAACCCTATAGAAAATGAGATGAACTGAAGAGAAGAAGCACCAACATGGAGCTGGGAATCTAAAGGGTCTGGAGTGATTCTGGATGAAGGAATGGTCTCTGATCTCTTGTCAGGTGTTCTCTAACCTCATCAGGCATTATAGGAGAAAATTTAGAGCTGCTGAAACAGTTCTACTCCGCCATCATTGAATCTGTCCTCTGCACTTCAATTACTGTCTGGTTCAGCTCAGCTACCAAATCTGACCTCAGAAGACTACAGAGCATAGTCCGGACTGCTGAGCGAATCATTGGTACAGCCCTCCCCACTCTCCAAGAACTGTACTTATCCAGAGTGAGCAAAAGAGCTGGCAAAAATCACTCTGGACCCCTCACATCCAGCACACTCCCTCTTTGAACTGTTGCCGTCTGGTCGACGCTACAGAGCTCTGAGCACCAGAACGACCAGACACAGGAACAGTTTCTTCCCTCAGGCAATCCATCACTTGACATTAAACGTGGAACACACAACACTATTATAAATTATTTATTCACCACACATACTTATTTTTTCAAATTTCAAATTTGCACATATCAGACCTGTACACCATAATTGTCTATATTATATATTGTGTTTTTGCTATTTGTACATTGCCTATTTGTATATTTGTATTTTATTCTTTTATTATCTGTGTCCTGTCCTGTTGCTGTCTTTCTGTTGCACTGTAGAGCTTCTGTCACTAAAACAAATTCCTCGTATGTGTAAGCATACCTGGCCAATAAAGCTCATTCTGATTCTGATTCTGATTCTAAACTGGCAAATGGAGGTTTCAAAAAGTATTGAATAAAAGGGTTAATTGTTAATTGTCCGTTAATTATGGCCAATGTGTATTAGAGAAAAACATTTATTTCATAATGATATTTCCCCCCATTTTAAATTCTTATTATCCAATGAAAGGTTAGATTTTTGTGAATTTTTTAAATAAAAGATCAAAAGGATTAACAATGCAGATTAATTTTCACAGCCTTCTTTGATCATATTTACCAAGGGTGCCGATCTTTTTGGCCATGACTGTATGCATGTGTATATATATATATATATATATATATATATTTATATATATATATGTATGTATAGCATTATTTATGAATAATAAGTTTCCTCCCTTCGTAATTCTTTAATTGACAGACCTCCAAGTTGGGGCTCAAAGAAAATCCTACTGGCCCTTGTCTTCTAGTTGCAGCATGGGTGGGGGTTAAATGAGGTTTCAGTCCAGATGAAATTAGCAGAAAGCAAATGACAGATACAGGAGAGATCAAGAGGGGGCGTCAGCGTGGGTTCACTTCCTGTCCCTGGATGGTTTGCTTGAGCGTACTGGAGATGGCCGTACATGTTCTTTATGGAGCTCCCATGACATGCCTTGTCCTGCTGATGCACATTTTTCTCTTCTGAGCGGCATATGAGTTCTGTCACCACTAATATTCACATCAGGGTGAGGCATCAGTCTCAGTGTCACTGAAAAATGCCCTGTGTTGTTTTAAACTCAAATTGGCCTTGTTTTATAGAGGATGCGCCCCTGAAATAGAGTGCCGCGAAGGGCCTTATGAAAATGCTCACCGAGGGCTTTATTTAAACTCAACAGATCAAAAAAACAAGTGAAGACTATCATTCATAATACCTCTGAACGAAATTACATAACCAGAAAGGAATGCAACCATTTTAGACAACCAAATTCCTTTTTACATTTTAGCTGTGATTTCTGTGTCAAAGGTATTTCAGAGGATGAAAGGCAAATTATGCATTTCTGACCTGTTGATTACACGGTTTAAAAATAGTGCTTACGTAATGTACATGAAATTATTTTCTCTGATGATGTCTATGCAACAAAAAAACAGTAAAATGAAAAAAATATATATGTTGTCACTATCACTCTCACATGCACCATAAACGATCACATTCTTTCCTTACATAGAGGTCTGTAATGAAAAGAATGTCAAAAACTAGAGGAATGTTCAGATTGTATGATTTGTTTGTGTGTTTTTTCCAGTCACTTCTTTTGAATCAAACCCCATATGGAAACTTACTACAACTACAGCACTATTGGACAAATTTTAAAGGGTCAGCTCACCCAAAACAAACAATGTCATTTAGTCACCCTCATTTCGTTCCAAATCCATATTTTTTACACAAATGTACAACAGACTTTATGTACAACAGGCCTAAAATCGTTATTTACAGTATACTTTGCCTTCTGCCACATCTCTCAAATCTCATTTGCATTTACGTTTAATACAATAATGAACAAACCAGGTTTAACATCAATGATGTCAAATGACAAGTTGTCAAACTTGATGCAATATGCCTTGCTGCACGTTATTTGAATTTAAGTTTAAGAGCTGTTGCAAAGGGGAAGATTATCAGTGAACTTAAATTTTGACTTGTTATTCACATAAAACTATTGTTTGACTTCATTAGATCCCTCTGTTTACCATTGTGGCAAATGTTGTGCGATTACCTGTGAGTTAGCCAGCTCTTGTGTCAGCTCCTGTATTTTCTTCTGTTGCTGGACCAGCAGCTCCTGCACTGAAGCCAGGGTCATCTGCAACTGGGTGACTGCATCCAAAAACACACAAATGAAGATAAGACTTCGCCCAAAACAATTACCAGAACTTCACCAGCAAGGAAACGGCAGCTGTAGTCGCGATCCTGCGCTAACCGACGTATCTGTTTGTTTGAAAGCATTACCGACAATCAACACGCAGTGGTTTTCTCTTTGATTTAGCCTTCAGCTCAATCAGTAATATAAGACACCTCTATTTGTACAAGATTAATCACCTACGTCTGCTCTTATATCAAATCAGGGTCTCTTAACCTCCATTAGCATGGGTTTGAAACGCTGGCTCTATCAAACTCTCCAAACAATCAACAAGATGGAAAAAAAAGGCGCTCATTTGGGAGGCAGGAGGGCTAGACACTACTGTCCTCACTAATCTTACTAAATACAGCTCATTTCCTCCCTCTCTGAAGATTGAATTATTGTCAGATTGTGCTGGTCCCGAGGATTAGAGAAAGCCCAAGAAAAACAGCCCTAGCAGGGCCAGAGTTGGTGTTATTAATGGGGGTATCATTTCAAATAACCCAGAGCACAAGTTGCTCTCCCCCTGTTTCCAGTCACGCATGCATTCCCAAACAATGCATTAAGTTTCCAAACTGATTATGTTACAGAAAACCAATAAACGCCTCTATAAATCATGCTCTGTAAAGTGTTAAATCAACTCTAATTGGATTAACATCAGCAGATATTATTAGCTGCCGACTGTTGGCTCTCCGGTGCACAGTTCCAGGGCTCTCCTTTCATAGAAACAGCCTTTCTACTTTCTGCTTAAGAGCTGTTGCATGTTTCTTTCTCTCGCAGCCTTTGTCTGTCTCATTAGATGACTACTTACAGAATAACAGATGCTGACCAGTTTTTCCTAGCTGAATAATAATGATGATTCAAACTGGTCCTTTCAGATGACTGTATTAATATTAACGAGAGATCTGACATCTGATGTATTAACTTTCTCCAAAACATATTTTAAGAAACAGTTAACTGAAATAATTACATTTTGCCATCATTCACCCTCATGTTGTTCCAAACTAGTATGATTTTTCTATTTCTGTGGAACACAAAAGTAAATATTTTGCAGAATCCACATTCAAACCTGGTTGCGTGGTTCATACTTTACAAGTTTGAATGTGTGCTTTAATTTTTCAGAAAATAACCAACATTTCAGTCCCTAGACAAATCAATCATAATGCTACAAAATATGGAATTCCGAACAAGTAAATGATGACAGAATTGTTATTTTTGAGTGATCTACCCCTTTTAAAGAAAGAAGTAAAACTACTACTAATTATAAATCTGAGATTGATTATGGATGCATTGAACATCACATTTAAAGTTTTCAAATATTCTGTAGAAGCACATGGTTAGAGATTACATTAAGCCACGGTGCTCAAATGGGCGATGCAGGTTTAAAATCAGCTCGCAACATCATTCTATCATTTTCTGCCTATCATTTCCTGTTATCTTTGAATTTAAACCATGAATAAAATAGCTAAAAGGTCTAAAATAAAGCAAAAATGTGTTCTAAGCAGGAATGCCACCACAGCTTACGTCAACAGCAATTCCTACAATATTACACTGAGAACGAGCAGCAACTGCACCAGACTTCTAAACCCACAAACACTCGCTTCATACTCAAAACACAAGAAATAATGCCTCCATTTAGCGTGTCTCGGGTTTCCACAAACGTTCTCTTTGGAGAAAACAATTGGCTGAATTTGAGATCCTGCAAGTGGCTTCGCAGCTGCTGTGAGGAGGCAGACAGTGTGTATAGCGTAAATTATTCAGTAAATACCTCAATATAATGTACACTGCATATGTCCGGGCCTGTCTGAGCCTTTATTGGCCAGCTGGTCACCAATATGCTCTCTGCAGACAAAGAGACCAAGCAGCTAGCGCAATTCCATTACAGCCGGCACGAGTGTGAGCCCGCGCGTGCGACGAAATGCTTCCAAGACCTGTTCATTAACTGCGTGTGGAAAGTTGTTGGGAAATCATAATGGGAGTCAAGGCCTACACTCAAAAGGCTGCAGGAGTAATGGAGCCACATTCAAAGGAATACATCATTCCAACGCACTTGGCACTAGAGAAATACACGAACTTTAACAAAGGAGTGCGGGCAATTGGCAAGAGCGGCAGTCACTTGCTATTACTCACGTTGTGAGAAGAGGGGGAAACTCACTCCGTAATTGCAACCCTCTCCCAAACTGTTAACTGAAACAGTCATTAACTACAATAGCAACTTGGCTACTGCAGCCACAGCAAATTAGATCAGCGGCGTGACTGACTGAGTGACTGGGGGTAGGTACGGCTCTTCCAGGAGAAAACGAGAGAGTGGCAGAGGGAAGGAGGGAGAGAGAGGAGAAAAAAAGAGATTGTCAGGAACAAGTGTTTCACAAAGGAAATATGAAAAGCAGCTTCAGCCTGGAACAATATAAATACTCTTAACATCTGAATCTGAATATGACGCTAAACAAAACAGGAATCCTGCAAAAAACCAAACAAAATGAAGGCCAGACAGGCAGCGTAACACAAAGGAGGTTTTTTTTTTTGCATATATGAACCAAAATGGCAATGAAGAGGCTCATTTGATAATCAGATAAAGAAACCCACATCAAGCTTGCACGCAATGGCTCACAATCGACTGGCCTTTCAGTCACCCACCCTCCCCAAACCAAAAACTGGGCAACGGGAAATGTAATGCAGAGACGCAGCTGACTAAAATCACTCGCCTTTATCCTATATGCTCCAAATTTGCTTATTTTGATCTCCTGGATAATGAAAACAATACTATATGCACAACAGAAGACTACGTTGAGATCAGAAATCCATGCATAGATCCAGATCATTTCCATGGTTTTATGAGGCAAATATTAATATGACTAAATGGCAAGCATACTCTGACAAAGTTTACTTCATAAATAACAAGAAGTCTTTTGTCTATTATATAATCAAGAGTACCTGATTTGCATGTGCTGTTTCACCTTTATAGACTGTGTTCTACATCAACAATTTTCAAAATTCAAATGTTTACATGTTATTCACCTAGACTGAAAATAAAAAATACAAGTTTTTGTAGCAGAAAAATGTTAGGCAGCTGGGGGAGGTATTTTCTAATAGTACTGAACACTTTTATTCATTACACTCAATTTAGACTGAAAATTTACAAGTGAAAATAAAATGTAATATGCAAAATGATAATATGTTATACAATTTATTTTACTGTGCCACTACTAAACAATGGTGCAGGAAACATTGCTTTATAGAAATAAAATAAAAATAAAACTTGTTTTTAGAATGTATGCCACTTAGAAATAAAGGGCTTCAATCTTACAAAAAAAAAAAAAAAAAAAGCCTGGTGGAAAGTCAGTCATCAAAATGGCCTTTACACTAGTCTAATGCTCACTTAATCTTCAAAAACATTAATAAATTAATAACACAATTAAATGTTATCTTTACAAATCTCAAAATGAGTATCCATTTTTAATACTGTACATTATTTCAAAATAACTCTGCATTTTATTTTTAACGTATTTATACAAAATAATAATTTTGATATTGTTATAGAGAATTATCAGCTTATCTGTACCAAACAAAAATTTGAATACTGGTGCATCCCTATTTTTATGGGTTAAATATATGTAAGGAAGACAATACCATTTATTAAGTATGCAAATAGACATAAGAAAAAAGACCAATTGCATTTCAGCATGTAAAACTTGTCTAACTTGTCTGTTAGATTTTGAATAGCGAATATACTATTGTCACTTCTTTTTTAAGTTTAAAAACAACAGATATTATAATTATATTAAAAAATAAAGCACAGCTAAATCTGAAATTATCTACTAAAAACCCTTAAGACTTTCATGTGAAGTAATTCAGTTCAAATTAATTTTGAAAGTTTAGAGGTTTAGAACAAACCCTTAACCAGAGAAATATTAGAGTGCTGTTTTGTAAAAACTGTAAAAATAAATAAATAAATAAATAAATAAATAAATAAATAAAAAACACTGCATGAGTTGTACTGCACTGTCTTTCTTTAAAATAAATAAAAAAATAATAATAAAACACTGCAAGAGTGAATTGTCATTTACACAAAAGGAGCCACCCAGCTGCAAGTCGACTACGGCACTAACGAGACAAAGTTTCTTTGGGAAGTGTCCCGCTTTCATGGTTGCCGGGATGTTTAATTACACCGGCTGCGTAGTGGGTAAAGAGAGGGGGAGGAGAGAGGAGGAAAGGCATCCCTCTCTGACAGACTAGCTGAGATTCCTCACCTGTCCAAGGCGGGAGACGCACCTGTCACCACACACTTAATCATCAGCGCGCTCCGGGCCCAACCGAGGAGCCACACCACCACGCCGAAAATTAAAATGAACTTTCTTACCACGCAGTTAAGGCAGCAAAAAAAAAAAAAAAAGAAACGCTGTCATTTCTCTTCCCCTCATTAATATTCTGAGGTTAAGAGCTTTTCAGCGAAACGTAATTAATTGAAGCTGAGCTGACAGTAAACAAGCAATTTCAAATTAAAGCAAAATGACAAGACCGTCATTTGTAAAATGTGAGCAGATTTTGGCGACAGATAAATGAAGGAAAATGTTAAGGAGGAAAAAGTGATGAAGATATTAATCTTCACCTGTCTGTGTCAGCGTGCCACTCATATCCGCGATGTTGCTCTCGATCCGCTGCAGATGCTTCTTGTCCTCTTTGCTGCCCATAATGAGGGGAAGGATGTATTTCTGCAATTAAAAACACGGCACGCTATTAGAATTCCACTCAGGAACAGGGAAAACAGGCCAGTGGATCAGGACGCGCTCTGTCGCTACACATCGACAAATAGACAAAGGGCTAATCTATTAGTGTTAGCGTAGTCAAACCAAAACTCAACTAAAACCCTCACTGAAGGCTTCTTGTAGTCATAAAATGTCTTAGTCATGTCATGATTAATTTTTTTTGAAAGCTTTACAACATTTCTTTAAAAACAAAAATTGTGAATTTGTTTTTACAATTTAAAATAACCATTTTGTATTTTACTATATTTTAAAATTCAATTTATTCCTGTGATGGCAAAGCTGAATTTTCAGCAGCAAGTCCTCCAGTCTTCAGTGTCACATGATCCTTCAGAAATTACTGTAATACGCTGTTTTGGTGCTCAGAAAACATTTTGCATTATTATCAATGTTGAAAACAGCTGCTTTATATTTTTGTGAAAAACGCTAAATGTTTCACAATTTTTTGCTGAATAGAAAATAAAAAAGAACAGTATTTAATTAAAACTCTGTAACATCATAAACCCTTTACTTTCATCTTTGATCAATTTCCATGCTTAAAGAATTAATTTCTTGAAAAAAACAACAATACTGTATATTTTATCAGGATCAATATTTTGACAATCTTGAGCAAATTACAGAAAATAAAATATTTCCCTAAAATGAACTAAAACAAGCAGAGATTGTTAAAGCTATATTTAAAGAGAGGCTAGATAAAGACAGAATGTTTTATTAAATATTATAGCATATCAGTACAATTGGACATTAAACAAGAAGAAAAAAAATTTAAAAAAGGGAAAAATCCAAACAATACTAGTGTTTGTGTTTGATTTCACAGTATCAAGTTCAGTATTGTGTTTGGCAACAGCAGATAAAACATCATTATATGAATTATGATTAATAGGCCTGCATTCATGCTGAAAAAAACAAGACCTTTTGTTTTTTTAATCCCTCTCAAAAGTCTTGTGGTTTTCTCACTTCATCCAGAGCAATTTGCCTCAATAGCTGACACTGAGGCCAAGAATTAAGCATCGGGGCATGACTCTGGGTTCAACATCATTAAGTCTTTTAGCCCACAGGCTGGCTTCTCCATTTGAACATGTCACCTTCTGAGGACAATTGCTTGTCAGAGTTTAAGCCTTGTAGAACAACATCTCCAAACACTGAGAATAAGCAGCAAAGGTCAGACAGCTAGCGCTTCCACTAGCTGCCGGTTCTCACGCAATCGCTGTTTTATTTCCAAACGCACGCGTCGATTTGTTTCCCCAGACAAACAAACAAAGCACATAGATGGGGAGATTAACATGGCATTTGGTGAATAGCTGGGTGCTGTAAAGCGTAATGTGCGTGTGCAGGCTCTCCGTCTGGAAAACAGTTGGCCTTAACAGGTTTTCACAGCGGCGCAACCGTTGTTGACACCGGCATAAGTAATAAACACTTTTTATTTGAAAAAAATCAGAATGAGTGTCAACACCAGGGTAGTTAATAAGAGAGCTGCTGTGAGCGCTGTTTACAATGTGCTCTATAGCATAAATAAAGTGGAGGAGGAGGCCAGGGCATATGGTGGCACCGGTGAGCCGTTCCTCTGACATGACAGCAGTGAGAGCTCTCGCACCAGGGAACAGCACCTCCAGCCACGGGCACAGATCCTCCGAACAGCAGAGACGCACGCGGGGGACTGGAGAACCACAAACTGTTTGTGTGTGAGCGAGAGACACAGAGAATGGAAGTGAGAAACGAGTGAGCAAGGGAGTTACAGAGTTATATTTTTGGATTTTCTTGCCTGCACAAAAATCTATTTAATAATGCTAAGAGTATTGCGAACAGCTGCCAAGGCATCACTATTGGTTGCTAAAGCGTTTGGAGTGTTTTTTGTATGTTGCTAGAACATTTTTAGTCAAAGAAACCACGGAAAAGTCTCTATTATATTGTCATCACTAATCACGTCTATTTTTTGCCCATTTTTTGTCTCCCAGGCAAAAGTCTTCAGAAATCATTCTAAAATACAGATTTGGTGATCTAGAAACATTTCTTATTATCTCAAACGGCTGTGCTCTTTAATATTTTTTCTGGAAACTGATACGTTTTTTCCCAATATTCTTTTAATTAACAGAAAGTTCCAAAGAACAATGCTTTTTTTATTTTATTATTTTTTTTTATAACAACATCAAAGTCTTTACTGTCACTTATGATCAATCTAATGTGTCTCTGATGAAAAAAAAAAAGTCAAATTTATTTATTATTTATTATATTTATATTTATATTTACACTACCAGTCAAAAGTTTTTGAACAGTAAGATTTTTAATGTTTTTTAAAGAATTATCTTCTGCTTACTAAGCCTGCATTTACTTGATCCAAAATACTACAAAAGCAGTAATATTGTTAAATATTTGTACTCATTTATTCCTGTTATCAAAGCTAAATTTTCAGCATTACTCCAGTCTTCAGTGTCATTGTGGTATTATGTGATTATTAATACTTTAATAGAAATTATACTTTAATTTAGCAAGGATGCTTTAAATTGATTAAAAGTGATGAAAAAGACATTTATAATGTTACAAAAGATTTCTATTTCAGATAAATGTTGTTCTTCTGAACTTTCTATTCATCAAAGAAACCTGAAAAAAATTCTACTCAGCTGTTTTCAACATAATAATAAATGTTTTTTGAGCAGCAAATCAAAATATTAGAATGATTTCTGAAGGATCATGTGACTGGAGTAATGGTGCTAAAAATTTACTTTTGAAATCACAGGAATAAATTACATTTTAAAATATATTCAAATAGAAAGCAGTTATTTTAACTAGTAAAATTATTTCACAATATTACTGCTTTTGCTGTATTTTGGATTAAATAAATGCAGGTTTGGTAAGCAGAAGAGAATTCTTTAAAAAAACATTAAAAATCTTACTGTTCAAAAAAATTGTCTGATAGTGTATATTTATTATTATATTTATTTGAGCATGGGCATGAGTTATGTGCTAGTAAACTGCAAGTTTAATACTTGGTGTATGTTACTATTACTATTTAAGCAAACCTAACTAGATTTAGGGATTTGTTCAAATAATGATATGAAATAGCAATAGCAACAGTAATGGCGTCCTGAGCAAGCACCAGTAATGAGAATGAGTGAAAATGATAGTTGTTAAAAATGAGAGTTGAAGTCACATTCTCAAAACATCACTTTAAGCACTGAACAAGCTACAGTTTCAGATTGTTAAACGCAGACTCGTGTCAAAGGAAAATGTGACTTTTTCTGTTAAAATGACATAGGTTTGGCTCACTACATTAGTAAGAGCAGTCATGTGGGCTACTGGAGATGGAGACTGGCTTTATAGAGCGCGTGTGCTGACTGACTGAAGCAGCCGAGTGCAGACGGAAGCTTAGGAAGCTAAACATGCGTTCCTCATCATGACATCATGGGAGTTCCATACAATGTCATTGTAAATGCTCTCTTAAAGGCCACCGCTTCATTTTCTTTCTCTTATAAAACACAATAATGTAGTCCACATGCTACTGTGGGCAGTGTGGGTTTACTGTGACCGAGAAACGGAGTCTCTCCCTTACTCGACGGGGCCTGAGGGCCCACGCACCCATCCGTGCCCACGTACAAAATCATGTTGTGATAGTGCTGGAAAGCAGTGAGAGTACTGCATGTGGGTTTTTCCGAAAGGGAAAACAAAAAACGATCTAAGGGTAGAGATGAGCTCATTCCGATGACGTTGGACTGTAACCACAGTGATTTACACGACATCAATGTAGAAAACACGTACAAAAAAAAAAGAAATGCTGGGAAAAGCTCAGTTCTCAGAATAATAAACACATTTTGAGAAATAGGCTATTGGTGGCACTTAAACATACCCGGTAGAGATGATGGAAGCCAAAGGCCATTCCTGCCAAGATGACAGCCAGGGCACTGTAGTCTCTCCATCTGTAACCTGAGGGACCTGCAGAGACACACACACAAATACAACAAGCCCATCTATTAGTCTTAACCCTGGAAAAAGCTGTTTTGGGTTTTCTGGTAGATGCCATATTTAATTTGACATGAGCAAAACAAAACTGTGGTGTACAGAAATACAGTATATCCAATGGCCTAATTCTGAAACACAAGCAGAATTTTTGTGCAATTTGCTCATAAAATCATTCTTGTATGAATCTTTTGCTTAAGATGGTGCTGGTAATCCAGATAATTTCTGTGAATCACTATAAAGTGTCCATTTTAATGAATCAATTCAAAACACTGATTCAGTGATTCGTTTGCATCATCACTCAAAATTTTTCACGGAAGACCCCTGATTTTTTTTTATATATTAAAAAAGCTTTAACAAAAATATATGTAGGTAAACACTGCAGCATATAAATGATATAAATCTTGCCTGTGTTCATTTAGTGAAAACAACTTTACTAAGTTAAACTATATTTTACTTATAATAAACATTTTGAATCTTATGCTCTGCAAGTGTTTGGTCAAAATGGATGATCTAAAAAAAAAAAAATAAACTCTGATTTTTTACTGATCGAGGGTGAAAAAAATATCTAGATGCATATTGAATATTATGAAAAGACTGATATTTAAGATATTTATATTAAATACTTTATTACAATTGTAAATATGTTTATTAAAATATTTTATAATATTATAAATCTAAATCTAAAATTCCACAAGACAAAAAATAGAAACCACTGACACTAAACATTTTATTAGACTTGGAACTCTGTGACTGCAACACATACCATTTACCCCTTTACAGCTTTTTTGTTCACGTCAAACTACTGTTAAAAAAATGTGTCTACAATGACTAAAGTTTATAGTCTTAATAAGTCTATATGAATTGGTGCTCTTGTTCCTAGAAGGAAAGATAAAAGAAAAAAAACAATTCTGATTACACATAGCTATGGAAGTGCAAACTAGATCTGAACTTTTAGATTAAGTACCGCATTACTGTAAAACAGAAAATGAGAAATTTCATCAGCTATGACTGCGCATAACGGAAACTCCCGCTTACAATATTTTAGGGGAAAAATCTCTCTGTTAAGGGTAATCATGATCTTGAAGAAATGGAAATGAGAATCGTTTAAAAGATCACTCGTACGGTTTCTGCTCAGACCTCGCACAAGTGCTCACTAGCGGTGAGATGGGGTGTGAATGTCGCATAAGAACAACGAGTACTATCAGGAAATGAAAGACCACATCAAAGAGTCCCTCCTCACCCCTCACACTCATTCTCAGAGAGAGACCTGGAAGGAGGCAAAAAATCTGAAAAAAAACAATTCAGTGCAGATTTAACACGTCAACAAACTCACACCATTGGTTGAGCCAATGTGTCAAGCTGGTCAGGAACCTCAAACAATCAAGCAATGTTCTAAAAGTGCCTTTTCAGAGAAACAACTTAATAATGGCTTACTTATAGTTGGCATATTAAACCTGGACATGAGAGAGTGAAAAAAACTGATACACTTCAGTTTAAGTTAGGCTTTAACCAGCTTCTGATAGCAAGAGTAGCCATTTCAATTCATGCTGAGGCAATCTGGCAAGGCTCAGCCAACAGAAAGGAGGTAGAAATTATCATGCAAATGTTTAACGGCACACCAAACAGAGAAGTAATTAAAGCAAGCCTGGCTCTGGCAGGTCAACATGTCAGATACAAAATGCTCCATTTTGTAACATAGCGAGGTCTGCGGAACAGGTGTGTTACTGTAATTTGTTTGAATCTGCTCTACTGAATACAAATAGACAGGCTCTCTAATAAACTAGCAAAGCAATAGTACTTTTTCATTTTTTTTATGCGTAACTGAACAAGCAGTTTTTATCTGATTAATTATATTAGAGGTCTATTAGGGAGACCCAAATAAAATAAGGCACTGATTCTTGAGACATGCAACAAAATATGTCCCTTAATTTTACCTGCCATTAGTTTTTAAAATAGCAGATTTTACACTAGATTACTATACTGTTCTTTAAGCAAATGTATCATTTTGTTTTCTCTTGTATTAAATTATCTTGTACTACTCCTACACCATGTTTTCAGTCTTGATTAAAATAATGTATAGCAGAAAATACAGATATATTAAAATAAAAAATAAAGTTGATATAATTTCATATATACAGTAGTTGTGCATATTTTTTTTTTGTCTCTCATTATTACACTTTAACACAAATTGTAAGGAAATTGTTTAGTAGTTTTAGATATTTTTCCTTTAAGTAGTCATATAGAAGAGAACAAATTACTCCAAAATAATTCAGATTAGGGGTGGGAGATATGACCAGAATCTTTTATTCAAGAATTTTATTTCACAGTAATGATACAGATCACAACATTATTTTTGCTTTAAATAACGTCTTTACGATATCTCATTTTTTGATACCATAGAAATGTAATAATTCTTGTCACCAGTGTCAATATCACAAAACAACTAATACTAGCCTAAATTTAAAAAAAAAAAAAAACTCAAGCTCACTGAAGACAAGTTGTCACTGACAACAGTCAACAATTAAATAAGAATAAGAAACTAATTACAAGCAATAGGACAAAAAATACAGTAGAACAAATAAACAAAAATGCTACGTACATTGTATAATCAAATGCATAAAACACTGCATATTCTTCACTGTGTAAATTAAATATATATATTTATTGTTAATAAAGTTACAAAAGTTAGTCAAGAGCAGTGAGATATTTCCTCTCTTTTGTTGTTTGATTAACAAGAATGACAGACAGCAGGAATATTAGACTGCTGTCACTTTAAGAGCTGCCCAGATCCAATATACATTTACTCATGTGTTTTCCTTCTCAGCTGTTTGCTTTTACATAAGACCTAAATTACTGTGTTTACGAAGATACTTGGAAAGACAGGCTTTCTGACACATAAAAGTGTGTTTATTTAACTGATCAAGGCCAATAAAGTGGCAAAAATAACTCCGCCTCCGCTCATAAACTGCGCGCACATAGTGAAATAGGTTCTCTTATGCTGCAGATTGCATTTCAACGGCTTAAAATCACTTGTTTTTAAACTGCAATCCTTAAAAACACATGCAAACGATAAGTTTTCATGACCATGTAGCACAGCAACATCATGTGTAACCGCAATACACACGATAGTCAAAAATCTCCACCGATTAATAGTGTCTATCGGTATATCGCCCACCCCTAGTTCAGATTTAAATTAACTTTTATTTTTACACTTTTAACCTTTCATCTGCTAAAGCCTGGGACACATCAAGCTGACGGTCGACCAACGTCAGGCCTGTCGGGCTAGTTTGTTTGGTGTGTTACACACATCGGCTCTCATCAGGCTCATCTCGATTCAACATGTTGAATCGACATCGGGGCCGTCGGGTAGAGTGAGAACTCTGATTGGATGTTCAGTATAGCGAATGAGTCAGTGCCCGAGAATTAAAGCGAAAGTGATGAAAACGAGCTAGTAAATGAAAGTGGCACAGACAGAAGGCTGTTCTAATGTTTTGTGATCTTACAAGCATTGCAATATGTGAATATTTTCGTAACAACATGAGCTGCTTAAAATGGAGAAAGTTATCAACATAAATGTAAGCAAGCATTGCCTTGTTTACATTTTGTATATCTGCGTTTATCTCGTTATCCTTGTTTCAGTTCCTCCTTTTAAATGACGAATATATACTATTGGTAGCTGCTGATATAGACAGCTAATTCCTCTCACGCAGCCGCAGAACACACGTTAGTTTGCAGTCCGCTGTAGTCTGAACGGTGTGTTAAAGCACAGCTTTTCGGTCCAGACGCTACTGCCAACGCAAGGCAACAACACTGTCAGCTTTTGTCGCAGCTAGTACTTTGAAGTCAGCTTGGTGTGTCCCGGCCTTAAGAAATACTCAAGAATCAGTGCCTTGTCACTCACAGGGTCAAACTTGTCTGAAGACTGAAGCTCAGTTCTGCTGAATGAAGGTGACATTCTCCACCAGAAAGTACATCAAAAACATCAGCAAACCTGCAACTTCCTAAAACTTCCATTTTAAGAACTTCTGACAACATAGCTTTTTGTATCAATGGTAAACACCACATTAACTGAAGTGTCCTTGCGGGAGCATGGCGTGCAGGACACGCATGATGGCAGCTTGGGTGATTTCAGAGTCCTTGAGCTTAGCCGGCGGCCCTGACCGATCTCCTACTTCAACTCGAGGTCCAAACGGAGGTCCTTCTTCCACATGGGTAGCCCCTCCACCTCCACTTTCCACTCCTGCTTTTTATTTGGTCACTTAAGGTGTGAGCATGGCCTCCATTCCCCTTTTTTCCAATCTCCGTTCAAATTTATTGGGTTCAGAAAAGGCCCTACTGTCCTTCTGCTGCTTGAAAATAGAGATCAGAGCATCCATTACTCCGACAGAGATAGATGCGGGTCCAGACGTATCGTCCCCGTAACAAGGACATCAAAGAGAGGGACACCCTCTTTCCAACCTGACCCCCGCGAAGATCTCCTCACTCTCCCCTCATTATGCCATTCTCTCATAGCCGTTTTGATATAAAACCCCCCACTCTAGTGGGGCTGAAGCCTAACTACATGGCCATCCCATCAACATCGCTTTCATTACAAAACATGAGATGGCGGGGAGTCAAGGACAGGGTGGCAATAAATGAGGGTGGAATACATCTGGAATCATTGTCATACAGGTTAAGTATTATGTGAACTTCATTCAGGATTGGTAAATCAGTGGCCGGCCTGGAGCTCATAACCCACGGAGGTAATAAAGATACAGGATGCAGAAAGGCCCTCGGTGGGCCAACCAACCAGAGATTGTCGTAACGGTGCGGACATCATATCGCGAAAGGCCGTGCCAGAATTAATTACGTGCCTACGCAAATGGGATGCTCTATGCCACTCATTTCCTTTGAAAACCACTTGTCTAAGATAATAGTTATGTTCGGACACTTATAAAAATATCAGCACGATATTCCAAGGTATTCCACACAGTTGGCCTGTTTTGAATTGATGTATGGGCGAAGGTTTAAAAAAAGATTAAGGGAGCACAGAGGAGATTGGAGGACTCATTTAATATGGTCACGCACCATTTGGTAGAGAAAATCTACTAGACTAGACTAGAGTCATGTTTAAGGAGCACATGGGCTGCAAAAACATACAGAGGGTGGGTGAGTGGAAGGGTTATAGGGTAGACCCCCTATCCTAGTAAAAGCAACTGTGGTAATACTCACTGTATGGGGCCAGTGGAACAGGGTGAGCGATGTGCGTGGGCCCGGGAACAGCTACAGTGAGCGGCTCCTCCGTACTACCAGCCCGCTGGATGGCCAGATCGACCTCCTCATCTGTCAGACCTACATGGAGAGAAGGTGGTATGATATTAAACACATCAACATATTTATCAAAAATTTAAAAAAATTTATTTCAGGAATATATGGTCTCTCGGCCCTTAGTTCCACAAAATCATAATCACATGGCAGATCATTTTTTCTTCATTCCATGGTATATAGGCCCTATACTATGCCAATCTCCATGCATACCCCAAATCACAAACACTTGACACATCAATACAAACATCACCAACAAGAACAAGGTCACCCAAATATTTTTTACGCAAATGCACATACAAAGAGCAATAATACAAAAAAAAAAAATGCATCTTCTATCACAGAAATATCTGATGTTTACTTACAATAATTACAGATTCTCTCTGCCACTGGTGTATTATTGTAATGTAATTTATATATATAAATTAATTGTGCATATACAGTATTTGTTGTCACTTATTACTGCTTAACACCAGTTGTAAAGAAACAGTTTGGTATTTTTAGAAAATTAGACTTATTCCTCATTTTAAGTAGTCTAGCTACCATATATTTATAATGCATACTTGACATTACTTTTGTATCTGACAGTGTTGATTGATATTGAGTGATAGGCAAAGGCACTTTATTTGTAGTAGAAAACTGTAGATAAAAATGTTGGTGAAACCTGAATAGATTGTTTCAAAATTAAATTGTTCCAACCTTTTATCTCTGAGTAAGAACTCAAGAATTTGTGCCTTGTCACTCACAAGACTGAAGGCACAATTCTACTGAATGAAAGTGTCTAAAAACTCCAGAAATTACTAGAAAAACAGTGTAATCTGAGAGGAAAGAGTGGTGATATTAAGTGGAAGTGTGTCCTTGACTGTCCTTTGGAACCTGCAAATAGATCTAAACGTTAAAACTCTCGCTAAACTAGGTTAATAGCACTATAGGTGGCAGATATATACCAGGAGAAGCAGCTCTGGAGGTCCAAAGCTCTGAGCTCTTCTCCATTACAGTCAGATCTCAAGAACAGAGCCTGTCCATTTCCTGCTGCTATATTTCCCCAGGTAGACCTCAGCGGAACCCCAGACAGATAAAATGCATTATTTTAATTTCTTCATTGTAATGTAAATGTATTACATAATTTTGCAAATGCCAATATAATTTAATCTTCAGATCTTTTTTAATGATTTTAGTGGTGATTAAATTGCGTAGAGGTCCCTGATGGAAAATGACAGGAGAGGGGGGAAAAAAAATCTAATATTAATATTTCCTTTTGTGGAAAAAAGCTGGTTTATTTCCAACACTGCACGCAATCATTGGTCTGCGTCTTGTCTTGATTAAGCGACTCCATGCAGGCCTAAACAGAGCGCTGATGGAGTAGACGGCAACAAGAGCCCGGAGAAATACTGGGAAAAGAAAGACAGAGGTGGAAAAAGCCTGTTAGTCGAATGTACTTGTGCTTTGACATTTAATGAAGACATAAAAGCGGGAAAACATTATGGGCTTCCTCTACAATTGGCACATAAAACCCAAATGCTTTAACATCTCCATTTAGAGCCAATGGTTTAAAAAGGCTCCAGTTTCTATTAAACTGTAAGTTACACATATCAATTTAATAAATCTACACACACACACAAGCAACACACACACTCCCTCTGACCTTTGTTTGTCCACAGTAGACTGGAGTGTGTCACGTCTGTCATTGCGTATTTAGTCTCTCTTGCGCGCGCTCTTGCTCTGTTTACTGGAGATATCCCCTTGGGCATTGCGCTACTCTATTCCACATGCTTTCATACGGCACGGCTGCCTGCCAGAGAGCCAAAAGGCTGAGCTTTGCTCCAAATTGAGCTGTTTAAAGAGCAGACAGCAAGCTGTTTTTGCGCTGTAATACACACATCATAAATGTGGCAAATGCCAGTGCCACATGTGCTTAAATAGAGCGTAGAGAGCTGGGAGCTTGGCAGAGAACAGAGTCTGAGCCTGTTCAGCCCTGTCTGCTGGGTATGAAATCACAGTCACACTTCATAGAGCCACACTAACAACACTGCAAAACAATACAGGAGCACACAAATGCAGCAGAGGTAGGGATGCATGGTTTATCGCACCATTTTATTGCTGCGTTTCATGGATTTCCAGTAAAAGTTTCAATTTATAACTGTGAGAGAGTTTAATTACAGCAATTAATCATGTAAAAAAACTTTCAATTTAAAGAAAAGTTCATGTTTAATAAAAAAACTGAAATACGTTTCTTTCTGACACAAAGATATCATGGGGGAAAAAAATGTAGCGGGGACAGAGCAAATATAGATTGTTGTCCAGAGTAAAAAAATAAATAAATTTATGTATATTATGACAAATCATATCTGTTTATATCCATAACAAAAATAATTAGTGTCTACAACCAAAAAATGGCCTTTATAAAACATGACTGATCATCAAATCATATGCATATTAGTTTTTATTTATTTTTAATGAACATTTATATTTATTATTTTTTAATTTAATTATTTATTTTAATTTTGTTCTTATTTTTATTTCTTGCTTTTCTTTGACTGTAGAATTATTTTTATGTCTGTTATTCCTCCTTACTTGACTGTTTGTTTTAATGATGCTCTTTTACTTATATTTGAAAGACAATAAAAAGTTGATCACAAAAAAGGCATATTAGAATGATTTCTGAAGGATTATGTGACACTAAAAACTGGAGTAATGGCTGCTGAAAATGTAGCTTTGCCATCACAGAAATAAATTAGATTTTATAATAAAATAAAATGGAAAACGGTTAAATTGTAACAAAAAATTCCTGTATTTTTGATGTATTTTTGGTGAGCATAAAAGACTTCTTCTAAACACCACCTCATAAAAAACAAGCTCTAAATCATACAAAGTTTCCTCTTCCACAGCAGCAAAATGTTAACATCCAGAATTTATGACACAGATCTCTCTACATATAACCATATTCTCCCTTACTTGTCAAGAACGACATTAACAAAATATATACCACCCATGTAGCTGATTTTACCTCTCTTGCAGAAATCTCTAGGTTGAGGTCAAAGTTAAAAGGAGAGCAGGTTCTGTGAGGGTTTAAATGGCCCTGAAAAATGTTGAATAATTTAAGGCAAATATTGGTCATCCTGTCTTGCATGGCATTCAAAGTGCCAGGAAGCAGCCATGGCCATGTGCTGAGCTGGTGCAGTCAGCCTGTACTGTCCAATAAGCAATAATGTGTCCCTGGACTCCCTATTCATCTGACCACACCAGACTGCATGGTGGCAGACTATTGAATGAGACTTGGAGGCCCCCCTCTCATTTCCTCCCACTCACCTCGCAGTAAAGACGCTCTTCAGGAAGTTCACGTTTTCGTGAGTTCACCTCAGAACGAGGGGGTCGTTTTCTAAGGACGTAATGAACAAATATGTACATATTCGTAATGTCATTTGAATTCTTAAATAGCCCCCCCCCCCCCCCCCCCCCCCCCGCGCAACTACAAAGGGGTCCGGCACACATCCGAATAAGATGCATGCAAATTCATTAACGCGTTTGCTTTTCTTTCGGGTTTTCGGACTCACTCAGCTGTTTTGTCTCCTCTGATGCCTTTATTACAAAGAAAATGGGACGACAAATGAAAGACCTTTGAGATCCAATTTAAAAGAAGGACAACAAGAGTGAATTTTACATATAAAAGGAAAAGGACACAAAAAGGAAACACGAAATTTATTACAGTTTACAAAACCTGTGGAATGACCCCTCGGACCTCCATTTCAGATGATTTTTTTTTTTTTTAGACATAAATTACATCTAATGACGACACTGTAAAAAAGAACAATAATGGAAAGCTATTCTGTATTTCATTATACTGTATTATTTGGTGCACCTGATACACGCAGAGCCTGTTTATGAGTCACCATATTAGCAGATGCTCAGTCGAAGCATTTGCTTTGACCTTGCCATTCTCATTGGGGCATGAAATTACGGTGGTGGCACTGCGATATTACAGCTATAAATACTGTAAACTGCATATCTGGGCTACGTTTTCTATTGTCTTTCAACATAAACCTGATCGGTATTTATTTAAAGGAAAACCCATTGCTCTCTGTATTATTTATGGCTCTATTTTCTGGGCTCTTATTTTCAGGATGTTTTTTTTCTCCACACTTTTTTTAAAGAGTGATGAGGCGACTCATCCAGCCATAAAGTGCAGTTCTCCAATTTTGGCACTTGTGAACTTCATAGGGTAAGAACAAGCTCACAGGGACAATTATAAAACTGCTTACTGTTAAAGGTGGCTGCTCTTTTTTCAGCAGACCAACAAGGCTTGAACAAAATTGCTTGGTGAATATTGCTTATTATTATAATAATACCAGATTGAACATGAAGAAAAATACTTAAGGTCGTAAAGTTGGAGGTCACCGAGAGCGTTTCTGTGAGATTTCACATGTCAAGTCCATGTCCCACACGATTGCATGCCTTAAATAATGACCGCTCTCATAGCGTATTCATTTATGTATTAAAAAAAAAAAGGAGGACTCTGGTCATTTTCCTGCTTTATCGCCTTCCCCTGATGACAAAGTGAAAAGCGGCTGGCCTAGGTGGCGCCGTGGAGTAATTTATAACCACATCAATCCCTTTGTCTTCTATGCAGGCCTTGGTCATTGCCATTCCTGTCCAAGAGGTGAGTCGCATCACCTTACTTGCAAACTCTTTCCTATTAACATCAGGGATGATGAACCATTTCTTTACCTTCATGACGTGAGCGGTATTACACCTGCAGTGCACCAGTGTCCCTCATGGCCCTTTAAGCATAATGAAACGACTACAGGAAGAACACTAGTGAGGTCAAAGATCCGGGCACCGAACTCAGCGCCAGTGTCGCACCAGACGTCCACAAGCAGGCTTACTGGAAGCTGCTGGGTGAAGTTTGTGACAGGACTGGTAGACAAGGGAAAATCCATTCTCTGTTGGGAAAACTAAGGAAAAACAGTTTTAACTTAGATACACTAAATGAGGGACGGTAAATTCTGCACCGCTGCCAACTAGTAGTCAACTGAAAATTTCAGCCCGTAGTTTTCTTAAGATAACGACGTATCAGCAGGCACATTTCATTTTTAGCGACTGAGAACACAATTCAATGTTGTTCATAACTAAAATATAATTTATTAGAAACTATACTCTGTTGCGAATCTGGGTACGCTTAACTACATGTTGTCATGCGCAACATAACAGACAGTGAGGGGCCGTTCACACAAAATGCATTTTTTTGTATTCCTCTGCGCTGCTTTTCCTTTGTTTTTCAATGTTAAGTTGCGATAAACAGAGTCCTTTCATCATTACGTTCAAACGTAATGAGACCTTCCATTTTTTCCCATTCCACTGCCCGCGAAACACGTTTTTCAGTGAATCAGTCATTAGAGAGATTCAAAATGATAATTCAAGAATTTAAGATTGATTCGTCAAAATGTTTTTGGCTGATTTATTAAAAAGAACCAGCTTTTAAGGGTCAATAGTTTACAAATTCAATATACTGCAAAATGAAAACTAAGCTACAACAAAATGCATTTTGCAACGGCGCTGTGAATTTAGCAATGGTGCAGTGAATACTGATTTGTAAAACACTGGTGTATCAAATGTTTAACAAACACTGGTGTATCAAATGTGTGTATCACAATGTTTAATATTTTTTTATAAAATATATTAATTATACAATAATAATAATAATAACATAAAAATAATTAAATAATTAATTTAAAAAATTAAATAAATAAAATATTTAATACGTCAATAGATGAAACTAATAAGGGGAAAAAATATCATATGAAATAGTATCCGAGCAGTCACCTGAAAACTAAAAATTCTGTAAAGTGACTGTAGAGTGCTTGATATTAAAAAAAAAAAAAAAAACATAAATTGATATTACTAACCCACATTCTAGTGTACACCTAATTGCAAAAATCAAGACAATGTGAAATAGATAGAGACATAAAGAAATACTTGTTCATAGACCTTCATCAATACAATAATTTTGGGAATTATGGGTAAAATGGTACACACCACAGCGATAAGGCAGTGATTACATGCAGCTTCTTTAAGCTACCTTTGTTTAAGGACAGCACAAACACTTAACGCAAGCCTAGATAATAAGTACATACACACCCACATTTGGAAAGCCCAATCAAAGAGTGATGTAATGATGTGGGGTGTGCTGGGGGATCAGTAATTCACAATTTACACTGTAAAATGACCTGCTTAGAAAACATTAGCACATATCTCTGAATGCTTACCGAGACCAATCACATTCCCCTTGAAAAGAGAGGGAGACAGAAATACTGAGAGAGAGAAAGGGGTGGAAATCATGGAGGTATCCTTCAGCGTGGATTAGAGCATAACGGCATGTAAATAATACGTGTAGGAGAGATTGTTGTGTAAAGACGCTGCAACATGTAATCAAAGTGCTTCCTATTTTCCCCTTCATCAGCTGCCCGCCACTATGGCTGCTTGCTGCAGGAATCCAATTTAACTCCCCACTCCACCAGAAGATGGTATTGTTTTATTTTATGGGGGCTTTGACATTTCTCACCGTTAATATAGAGCAAAACTGGAAAATATTTACATAAATATGACATTAAACTGCTTTAGAGATTAAGATGGATGTATATTTAGGTGTCTTTGTTTGGAGGGAGATGACCTGACCTGAAATCTGATCTCTGATCTTTGTAACGTCCATAATGCTCCTCTCATTTACTTAAATCTTGACAGACAGATCAACAACACCACCTTAGAGTTATAACTCATACTAAATGTCAACCAGGAATCATATGGTAAGATTTTAATGTTGTTTTGTTTAACATATAAACAGAAATTACATTACAATTTTAAAAAAGCAATCAAGTCCTCGATGTGTTTTCCTGGTCCTGATCCCCTCTTTCCCTTTTCTCAGAAATAAAGGCATAAAAGCTGAAAATATATATTTTTTAAATAAATAAATTACATAATAAAAATGTCTTTTTAAAATAAATTAAAACACTTTTTAATGCAATTTTCTGTTGGTAACAGCTTGTGTAGTTATAAATTCTCATATGTCCTATCAAATAAAGACAAAAATATCCAAATAAATTATTGTGGATAAATACATACACGCATGCATATAAATAGAGTTTAATGCATTTAATTTATATGACTTTTTAAATTTTTATAGATAATCTAAAAATCTATATTTATGCAATTTTAGGTACCTTATGTATTTATTTTTTAAGGAAATAAAACAATAATAGTTGCATTTAGACAATTTGTGTGGACGGAGGTCAATTTCTGCAACAGTGCTCTTTACTCATCTCACACTTCACAACAATACGCCGCTCTTTCCTATTTTCATCCCATCAAATGTCTCAAGCTATAAAACCAACCAATATCAAACTAAATGCAGTTATAAAATAACAGCTTCCAGCCTATATTCCTCATACTGCTTCAGTTTGATAGGAAGCAACTGGATAAGTCTATTTTTCACCCGCAGTATTGATTGCTTTTAGTTTAAAAGTGACTCATTGTAATAATGCCGCTTTAATAATATTAAAGATAATGCAAAATTATATCCAGTATAATGAAAGTTAAAAGGAACACATTTCTGGTTTGAGGTTGACGAAGGGGTACTTGAGGCTTACTGATAGGGCTGAGGGAGTACTGTACATATACAAGTCTAAAAAACATCAGGAAAAACCGTTGTACAGCATTTATCAGTGGCAAAATCTGTATTTGCATATGAAATGCAGTGTAAAATAAAACAAAGCACAAATGGTTTAATGAAAAACTACAGTGTGGATTACAGACAAAACTCTTATATGCCAAACATAATCAAGACGAGTACATCAACAATTGCTATTGAAGAATTTGTGCCTGCATTTAGCAGTTATTACAATGACCTTGCCGTAATTAATAGGTATTAGACATAAACAGTGAAAATTAAAGGTCACCTTCATAACCACTGATCCGTCATTTCGGCTAGCGTGTTTAAGGCATGCTTTAATATGAATGACATTAATCAAATTAAACTTTCGAGCAAACTCCAGGAATGGCACGGAAAACACTGCAGAAACAACACACAGAGCAGCGTGTTAAAATTGCTTCTGTGAGCTCAGCAGGGCACTGGGAAAATGGTAAATTTCAGGAGAAATTTAATAAGGAGAAATTGGCTTAAGATTACTCAGCACTTTGCTTCTAGATTAGTCTCCCTCCTACCCTTCAAATTGCACGAGTTGCTTTCAGAGTGATACAACATTGTGACATAATTACATTGTTGAAGGTGAGGCTCAGTAGAAATGGCTCCGTGCTGACACAAGACGATTTTCCAGCACATGCAAATTTTCAGACGGCTCACTTTAAAGCCTGCACTTCACTGCCATTTGAGGGACTAGTCAAAACAAAAAACCGTTTGCATGTTGACAAAAGGTTGCTGATTGCGATCCACAATTAAAACAAAAGGGTCATTGTGACTTTAATCCAAAAGCCGTCCTTAACAACAGGCGTTATGAACTGTACCTACACACAAATCATTCCCAAATCATACTGGCTTAATTAAGCCGTCTGATTGATGGCCTGATCGTCCCATCGGGAACGTCCATTGAGAGGATATTGAATAGTTGTCTATTCCAATGTTTAGCATATTTTCATAACTACGTGACAAGAGGCAATATCACAGCAAAGTCATCCTCGGGGTGTAAGCAGCTGCGTCCCACCCAAAATTGCATGAGCGAGCAGAGGAAACGAAAGAAATGAAACTTGAAGCGTTGATGATAACTCGTCGGCTGTGGTCGTAAACAGCTGTGTGCTTTGAGTTCTATCAATAACCTCCCGGTTACAAGGGTCGGTAATTAAAAGGCTAGTGACCTGGAAATAGTGTCCTCGTTCGAAGATCTCCAAATGTCCGCATAAAAAATATAACATCAAATTAGAATAGCAATAGCATGAGGCCGAGTCTTCCAGCTATAGATCTATTGATGTTCAAACACACCCTGGGGGCACATTGCCATGATAGTCCTGAGTTCACCGTGTTTCCCATTACAACCTGGTTTCGCTGTTCGGAGAGGTCAAAGTCAATCTGAATATACATTATGCACACATACAAAACAGATAAATGTATGTAAGAATTATAAATAATACAAACACACTAGGGTCCAAAAGTCTGTGAACATCAGGATTTACATGAACTTGGGAAATTCTTGCAGCTTGAATAGCATTAAAGCAAAAAGAGGACACATCAAATAGCAATAAATATTAAAATTCATGTTAATTTTTTTCCTCAAGTTGTTATGCTGATAAAATAAAATAAAGTAATATAATAAAAAATAGCAATTAAAAGTACTTAGAAAAGTATGAGTTTTTTTTTTTCAAGACTTCTGAACCCCCCTGCAATTTTTTTAAATAACATATTATTTCTATAATTTTATTAATAATTAATTTATTAATAATATAAATTATATATTAGTTTATTATTATATTTATATATTTGCTCATTCGTAATTTAATAGATAAATAATATATTATTTCTATAATTTTACTAATAATTAATATAAAATTTATATATTAATATATTATTATTAATTATTATATTTATTTATATATTCGTTCATTCATTCATTCCAAACTCTCCATCTCTGAACATATTTCTTATAAATAAATAAATAAATGTATATTTATTTAGTTAGTTATTTAGATAGTTAGTCATACTGGATGTTTGAAGAGAGGGAATTGTATATCTTTTTCAGAAAGCATAATGAAATGTTGTGTTCATGTGAATTATAGGGACCCATTGAACACTACTGACTTTTAGCTGGCATGGGGGGTTGACTTATGATGGCACACTGGCATATTAATACTTAAAGTACCAGTAGGAGTAACCTCCAAACACGCTTGTTACAAAACACAAATACAATGCATATCGCTCAAAACCTGCAAATCCCTGGATCTGGATACAATTTCACATTCACATTCAAAAGAACCACATGTCATCATAAACATACAGCATATTAAGCCGCATAACCCAGCTGTGAATTATAAATGAAGCTGATCTACTGCTAACGAGAAGCACTGACCGAGGAAAAGGCTAAAGATATTGAGACGTCATAATAGGCCACTGATGTGAACAACAGCAGCCGGCAACTATGGATTTTATCTCCAGTTACCTACACCGGTCATGGAGCTATTAGGCTCGCTTTCCTCTGCTGCTATCCAAGCACCATCGTAGGCCAAATCCACCTGCCTTTACCATTAATTAGTCCCGACAGAACAAATTTCATTTTAAATAAGAGCTAAAAGGAAAAAAAGCCACGTCAGATAAGCACGGCTGTGCTAAGATTTACAGTTATCAACAGCGTGCAGAGACAGATGAGTTATCACGTTATAGAGGACAGTGCTGACCTTGCTAAACTTAAATGTAATCAAGATAAAACTAATCTGACCTTTGTGAAGGACTATATTTTATTTTAAAAAATGATATGCATTTCAGCGCCGAAGTGATCGTTATTTTATGTGACTGATTTTAAAGTTTTAAGACCTGCTTGCAAAACACTCAAATAAGCCATAAAGTGAGACAGATTACATTGTGCTTCTCGATTTCCATCAGTGCCACCCCCAAAGTGATTCACTAAAACATCACAATGTCATTTTCAGTGCTGGCTTTTAAAAAAATCTCTCGAAAAAGATCAAAATACAGGGTACGGATTGATTTCTATCCAGCACACACTCAGGCCGGTGATTTGATCTGAAAGGGGTTTGTGCTATAGGAGAGATAGTGGTGGGTTATGCATCAAACACACATATTGATTGATACCTAAACTGCTCTGAATTTAGAGTGAATGCATATGTATGCTCACAACACGTTACTTCTCTGGTCGATAAAACTTTCCGATGGATTCCAGTGCTTTAATATTTATGATAACAGCTAAATTAAGTAAAAGCTTTAAAATGCTGGGAGGTAGCATAATTGACAATTCCATTGAAAGTGCAGGAGGGTTTGTCAATATTAATTTTCTGGATCCCAAAGAAGCATCCCAACTGATAGGTCATTTATCCACACAGCTGGGATCAAGCTCTCTGCAGCCCGATCGACCCTTACCTGACCCTCCAGGGCATGCAACAATGGCCTCGACCTCTGACCCTTAAAAGCAAATGATCTCATCCCGTGAAAACCTTGGGCCAAAGTCCACTGGACTACATTCTGCTCCTAAAGCTGAGCTGTCTTAAAAGGGATAGTTCATCCAAAAAAATGACAGTTGTGTCATTATTTACTCTCTCGAAACCTTTCTTTCTTCTGTTAAACACGTATAGCAGAATGTACAAGATGCTCTTTAAGTAGATGATGACCATGGCTGTCAAACAGTGAATAAGAGGGAATTTTCAGTGAATAACAATTTCAATTTCTGCCATTTTGTCACAAAAACTTATAATATGGTTTCAGAAGACTTGAAATATAGTCATACTTCCTTAATGATTCACTTACGCTGGTTTTTTGTCCAATTTGGAGCTCAACAGCATCAGTCCTCCTTTACTTTTCATTGTAAATGAAAGTAAAAAGAGCAGCGTGAACATTCTTCACAGCTTCTGTTTTTGCGTTCTACAAAATAAGTCATAGGAATTTGGAACGACACAAGGATGCTTAAAAGATTCTAATTTTGAGGCAAACTGTCCTTTTAACCTAACACTGCAAAAAGGCTTTCTTTACTACGCCGATTCCACTCATGTTTGAAATGCATAACGAAAGCATTCGGCTGCTTAAATTTAAGGTCAAAGTCTTGGAATTGAGCCATCTCGTATCCATTCCGCCTGTAAAAATGTAACGTTTTACATTAGGTTCTGGAACATGCTGATGATGCTCACCTTTTTTCTTCAAGAATGCTTTTCTGGTTGCCAGGGGGCTTTGACGAACTTTCTGGTTTTGTAGAAACTTGACTGCCGTGGCAATCTGCAAAGAGAGAAAAAAACAAAAAACAAAGACATCTTACATTTGCAGCGTGAAATGAGCTCATCAGTGTAATAGAAAATTCTCAGTAAATTAACTTCACTGGAAATGTGAGGAAGACTCAGGAATTCTTGCAAGGCGGCTGAATTATTGTACATTTCCAACTCCCCAAGGTATATCATCAGCCAACAACAGGAACTTATAAAATAGCCCTCCCCCTCCCAATAAGGATATGGAGGCCAGACCACCAAACCACTTTAGAGATAAATCTAGGAAATGAGTGAATCAGCAGTTATAAAATTATCCCATCAAGGTGAACAAATGGGGTATGGAGTTTAATTTGCCATTATCCTCTTTAAGACAAACTCCTAGCCTTAAGTGAGCAGGGACTGAAAATCTATACTTAATGCTGAAGTGCCCATCTGTATCTAATAACGGCACAATACCTGGCTAAAAACTTCAGCAATTCTTAAAGAAGAAAATGCATTATGATCAAATCACCTAGGCTGCATGTTGTAATGACTGAGTGTTAATGCACTAGAAAATTAAATATCATCAGAACACATGTAGTCGGAAGTGCAGCGCCGCTCTCATCGATTCCATCACGTTTTCCTTCGAGATGCACCTTGATCTGCCACTTTAGCTTGCTTCTCCTAGAATTAAAAAAGGGTCTCCTCCTCAAACACCATTATGGCATGAATTTGAAGTGCGGGCTCTGAAGTGGTGCTTTTAAAGAACAGATAAACATGAAATAACATCTGGAGATAGGGGGGAAACGCACACTCAAGGATAAAGCCGAGCCGCCTCGTTATCGCACCTGTGGTCCCTGTGATTCAATTGTAAAAGTCATCCCTCTAATAGGTTGAAAGGTTTTGATTACTGTTCTTTTTCTTTAAGCAGCAAAAGATAAAAAGTGATTGAGAGCGCTGTCTGTGGTAATCCGTTTTAGGTAATGCATTGCATATACTAAAGACCTGTTTCAATCCAAAAGGATTGCATTTTGAAAATAGGCTGAGAAGAATGTGTAATAGTCGGGCCAGCTGTATAATTCTGTGGCGACAAATCAAGACAGAGTGAGTCAGGGACCCGGTTTTCCTTTCAAAAACACATCATATTGATTTCAGCTTAAATTTATGGGGAACAACTTTGACTTTGTTGGATGAAGAAGGAAGACGAAAAGGGGGGCACTGGCAATTTAGGGAACGGCATGAGATTATGATTCCGATAATTGGAATAAGCAAGCAGGCAGGCCACATTTGTCTTCAAATATATATATATATATACGACTGAGTCAGTGTCTGCAAAGAACGCAACCTTAGTCACACCTGGTTTCAGAACACATCAGGGACAACGTTTTACGGTAACACGATCTTTGCAAAGCTGTTACCCAAAGGGTAAGGAAATTTCTGGATCACTATATTAGTGTCAGGAGTTAACCTCTTTTTTTATATTTACAAGGGGGTATTTTTTCCAACCATCAATAAAAACACACTTTATTTTATCCATTTGTCAAACAGTTTATTTTGCCATTTTAAAACTGTTTGTACATGCCATTGTTTCACACCAATAGTTTAAAACTTTTAATGAATGAATTTATTAAAATCTCAACATGCAAAATTATTTTTACCTATAAATTCAATAACACATTTATATTTTGCATTATGCAAAATATGTAAAAAAACAAAAAAAACAAAAAAAACAAAAAAAAAACCACCAAAAAACAAATAATCATCAAAAACATTAAAACAAAACGTAAAAGTAAAAAAAAAAAAAAAAAAAGTCTTTTTGTGCCACAGGAACCTATTATTTCTGACCGTGCTATATATAAGCTTAAAGCATAGTAAATTTAGTCACCTAGAAACTTAATGACAAGAAAATTGCAAAGTCCACATACTCAAACACACTAACACACTCCCACTTCATAAATGAACAAGTTCAGCTCAGTTCTGGGAAGTCTTCAAACATGAATCGAAAGTTAAAATTAGTATCTGAATGGATGAGGTTTTTGAGATGTTGTACAATGACACAATAAGTGCCTTTTAAAATCCAGAAACGCTCTTTCCCCGCTCTATAAACACCAAGTAAACTGCATAAACCATCAATTTCTTTATTCACTGCACAAAAACGATGTCAGGCACGTTACGCGTACAGTAAATCACATTTTACAGGAAAAGAAAATTCTCAATTGAGTCACTGCCAGCATAAAAAAAAAAAAAAAAACAAGTGCGAGGATGTTTCATTTAAGATTATAAAGACAAAGGGGTCAAAATCGTAGCTCCTCGGCTTGAAATACGACTCTTTTTTGTGATTGAGACTAGCTTTTACTTGAATGGAAGGGGCACGGCATTCTTGTAAACACTTCTCTAAAAGATGGGATCAAAGTGGGATAACAAATGAGGGCGATGTCCATTTATTTTTCAAAAGTGTTACGTCTGTTCTTTAGGGAGAAGAAAAGTGCTTTTCTTTGCAGATGGCACGGCTGCTTTATGCAAGTTCCACCCAGACATCTCAATCAATTATAACCACATTGCACAGATTTTAGTCTTGTCTACTTATTGACGTATAGATCACCCTCGTTGTCATATAAGGTAGCAGCATGCGATTGTGCTTTTAAGGGGGAGAGCTGTATCACTGCATGTCAGTACAAGGCACATTTGGTTTGGCAAGCAAAATATTAACTCAAATTAAAAAGGTGGGAGCGTGTTTCTTCGCTGAATACCAGTAAATACTCTTTGTTAATCAACCATTATTTTCTAGTGTTTCTTGTAAGGCTAAAATTGCTAATGCACGGAAAGTGCTCCCTGTTCTAACCAATAATCTTTACAAATGAGATGAATGATCAAGTGTCAGGTGCAACCTAAAAAGTGGTGAAAACTCAATCATAGGGGCCAAGCAACATTAAGGGCCACGTCTGGAGACATGCCTGCCGTGAACATGATGACTGGACAAGGTCTTGCAAATCGCGTCGTGTCGGTTATTGAGTTTGGATCGGACCGAGTTTTAACAGAGCACTTTTGCCTCACGCTCGCCTTAAATTTGGAGGAGGTGGTCGTTCCCCCTTAACGTGATGATATTGATCGGGAAGGAAACATAAATGTCCTATTAGGGAAGCCAAATTTTTAGAGCTAACCTCGTATGATGCTTTCTTCATGTTAGTCTCTGTTAAACAAGTTAAAAGTTCAATATCTGGTCTGTAGAACAGGACGAATTTAGATAAATCACCACATTTTGAGCCAAATTAATGTCAAAAAGTGTACCTGAATTTATCTTACTCTTACCCTAAAAATCATTCTAAGAATAACCAGTGAATTCTGATCAGATGATTTATTTTTCCTTTTTTAAAAGCATAGCTCATAAGAAATAAATTCTTAACTGTAAAAATTAAAGAGGAAGTTTGATATTTGCTATTTAACTAGCAGATATGAGAAGGAAGACTTCCTCAGCAAACAGGTCAAACAGGGAAATATACTTTTGCTCAAGGCAACACACATTTAGATAAAATATTAAGCCAAACACGATTAAATCAGTTGTAGATGGAGGAAAAAAAGATTTTATTTTAACATTACAAAAGTGGTAAAAGATGCAAAAGTGCCTTAAACTGTGTGTGCAAAAAAATAAAATAAAAATAAAAATAATAATAATAATAATAATAATAATATTATAAATTTTACATAAGTAAATACAAATATAAATAATATTTTTTTAAATAAATTTGTATTTATTATTTATTTTTAATTTATATTTATTAATATTTTTTAATAAAAAATAATTGGTAAAATAACTGTTTTAAACACAAATAATGTAAATGAAAGAGCAAGAGGGGTCTTTTATACTTGGAGAATATACAGTAGTGAAAAGTGAATATAGTGATATGGCAAAATCTGACATAGGCAAACACTTTTCATGTATCAAGATATTTTAAGTAATGTCTAAGTGCATATTTAAAACAAAATACTTTTACAAACAGTGTACCAGTTTTTGGTGTACTTTTTCTGTTTTAATAATATTAATTAAAACACACACACACACACAAACACAAGAGACACCTTGAACAACATAAAAGAAATTTGCTGTTTGTAATGGATAACAGATTTTATCCAGTTTTCATTAGCTAAATAAATTTTCAATAAAATTTTAAATAATAAAAGCATTAAAATATTAAATTTTTTGTCAATGCATTTGTCGAAAGCATAATCAGGCAAAAAATAGTTGTGCGTAGCAACAAACAGCATTTAGAAAAGTTTTGTGGTGGTTATTTCTATTAGAAAATAAAACAAAATCAACAAAGACTTTTACCCTGTAGGAACCTTAGGCCCAAATCATGCACCAATTTTGAAGAGGGCTGCGTAAAGATGTGAAATGGAGTTATAGACCAAAATGCGTGTCTAACTGTACACGAGTCTGATGTTAGGCTACAGGACTGTTGACAGTAATGACTGCTCCGTGAGAAAGGGCAAGATCTACAGCAGCAGAAGGTGGGGGCCATCAGTTGGCACTTAAAAGGAAAGGGTAAAGGAAGCTAAAAGGAAATCATTAGCAGGTCTGGGGATCCAGTCTCAGCGTGAATCAATTCATTTCAAATTGCCCTGTACATTTGTGAAGAAGCACCCCTGATATAATAAAGGCCTAATAGACACTGATCCAATTGTGTTAGGTTGGTCTCAGATTCCTACAAAACAATGGTTTCAGAAGAAGAGAGAGGGAGAAAGAGATGGTAGTCGACTTTTTATATTAATTAACCTCTCTTGTGAATGTTTCCATGACATAGATGGATATCTAGGACGCTTTAAGCGATCCGACTCTCTGAAATTGCAACATGGGTTTCCATGCAGTCAGATCCCTTTCAACTCCTGATGGGTTGATGCACAAAATGGTGTTTTTAATCTTTTATAATTAGATCTTTGCCCTTCTAATTATGACAACTTCAGCTTTAAATGACCTTTATCGAGGAGAGCCCACTGAGAACAGTCGAGCATGAACCGTGTGTGCATGAGCAAGAGTTCATCTAAAACAGCAGTATGAAATCAATTCTTACTGATCAACTCCACACCCACACGACAGACATTACATACATCAATAAACCTTTACCATCCTTCATAAAGCAGCGTTTTAGCCCATTTTTGCTTTCAGATCAGATTTGATCTCCCATGACTGCCCTTAAAAGTGTAGTTCACCTAAAAATAAAAATTCCATTTCAAACCTGTTTCTTCTGCAGAACAAAGTAGATATTTTGAAAAAATAAATAAATAAAAATTCTAATATTTTTATACATGGAATAAAAGTCAGTGGGGTCTGAAACCAAAAAAAAAATCCTGAGACATTTTTCAAAATATTTTCTTTTGTTTTCCACAGAAGAAAGAAATCCACACCGCTTTGGAACGACACGAGGGTGAGTAAACGATGACAGAATTTTTATTTTTGGGTGAACTATCCCTTTAAAATGTTCTGCCTGCCCCTCATCATAATCACAAAAATCTTAGCAGTCACTCCGATCGGTCTTCAGCATAACTGTGCGGTCTGTTTACGACTTTGAACTACTGAAAAAAGTGCATGAAAAGGGAATATCTCAGTCAGTTATGCCTTTACCCATCTTCCTTATGCAACCAAATCCACTTTCAAAAGGTCACATTCATGATAAATAGATATATGCAAAAAGAGCCATTACTGATGACAAAGTAGAGCGACACACATTTTCCATGTGCTGGGAGTGGATTGAGCGCAGAGACCCGCGATTACAGTGCTGATATTCAAATCACGGTGGAGGCAATTTTTTTATGAATGTTCTGAACTTTGACGACTTAAAGGTCACAACGAATTTTAACATCAAAACAAAACAAAACAAAAAAATACAATGGATACAATAGCAGAGAAAAGGACAGTTGAGAGTTTTGTTATGTGATCTACAAAGGTTTGAAAATAAGTACGACTAAAGCCTTCTGGACAAGATTCAGAATCCAGGGTTCCCACATTTTTTCCCACAACTGTTCCAGTTGTTTTTGATGATTTATATAAACTCACAAAGCCAAATTTCAGCCAAATAAACACTTCAGAATTAGGCTAAAAATAACTAAAAAAAATCTTTTGTGGAATTGTGGAAATCCTGTAAAACATTATTAGTTATCAAATTCATCACATCAACAGCATATCATGCCATTTCAGTCTCACAGGAGAGACTGGGACTGAAAAGAACAAAACTAAAATATAGCAACATATTATAATATAAATAAATATTATGAATGCATGAATAAATTTAAAATGAACCAGAATATTTTTTAAGCCTAATGTTAAGAAATTCAAATATTAAAACGCACACACAAATTGATAAAGTCAGTCTTTTCACAGGTTTATGGTGGCACTGACACACATTTGTACACACACAGACGCATATGCGCTCATTAAACATAGACGTTTGCCAGCAACTTGCCTCACTCAGCCCAGGCTAATCTGTAACACTAGCCTAACTAGTACTCAATACTTTCGATTACAGACCTGAAATATTTCCTCTTAACATGTAAATCAATAGAACACGGTAAAGCAGAGCATTTGCTGGAAACATTTCTGTTAATGTGGGGCAAATTTATCTTAATCGTTATTATTAACTGTTGGAAGATATGTCCAGCTTTCACATGTGATCATTTGTTTCCGCTAATGAGAGAGTTAAAGCGGCTGTGGTGCCGGAACTACACATCCAACACACTTCGCCGGAGGTGTTCGATATAAGACTTTTTCACATAGCTAAAAGATACTAAAAAGATTTTTGACAAAAAGACAGTTTTGGGATGTTCATTTAATGTAATCTCCTTTCCTATGCCCACAGAGTTGACAAACTGCTTAATAAAAAATTTTACACTTAGACTTGCACTTAAAAAAAATAGACAGGAATCTTGAGGGGTTTTTTTACAGTCATTTTGGACATTCTTCATAAAAACATATTTTAAAAGTGTGAAATGTGTATGCGAGAGGTTTTCATTATAAAGCAGAATTGTTCATATGGCTGATTTAATGTGATTTTGTGCTAAAAAAAAATTTTTTTAATTCAATTTAATTTAATATTGCTTAATAAATTATAACAAAATAAACAGTAATCTTGCAGTCTAAGGGTCAAATATAGCTTAAAAATGATTACTCGTTTTTTTTGCCATTGTTTTTGGACATTCTATGGGAAAAAAAAAAAAAAACTTGAAATGTGTGTGTATGAGAGAGAAAGAGACAGAAAGATGAAACTTGTGGCCCCTGGACTCGGCAGTGAGAGGGGAAAAAAAGCAAAAAAACAAAAACAAAACTGTACTTAGCCCGGCTCACCGCAAATATTCCAGCAGTAATCCAGTAATGGATACTTCCTCAGCTCCACAATTGGTCAAAATGTTTTCATACAATAATTTAATTCAGAAACACTTTTACAAAGCAAGAGTAATCAATTTTAATTAGTTGATTCCCCCCCAATTGTATAAAGTTTAATGTACTGCCATCGATCCTCTTTGTTCTTTAATGCAGTGCTGCTTTCCTGTAATTTGAGGCATTTTTTTTCTCTACTTTTACAGTCAATGATGACATTCGGTGACAGGCCGTGCAAAATGTCTCCGAGTTGCAAATGAGCAGGGCGTAAACACACAGACACATACACACACACACACACATTCAATGCCACCGCAATTCATAACAAAACCTGAGGAAAAAAACCCAAACATCCAATTTCAAGACAATCTAAAGGAAACGGCGCACAAATTAATAGCATCCTATCATGACTTAGTGGCACATCCTAATAACACGTTGCGATCTGGCTCATAGATAAACACAAAGGCGGTCTTAAACCCGACGCTGGATCCTTGTCCTTCATTTTCAGAGACACTACCACCCTTCACATCCAATTAGCTAATTGAAGCAAAATGAAAACAGCACCAATGGCAACAATGCCGCACTCATGTCCAAACCGCACAATGCGGGGTTTATGGAGACGAAGGAAGAGCCTTCTTGTCAGCTTTGACTGCCATAACCCTGACGAGTGTCTTTCCTCTCCACTTCAGACGCCCACCTACCCATAATCACACACACACACACACATACACACAAAATCAAAGTGTACAATTTTGTGCCAACATCTCTCACATTAAACTAGCTAACAGACGTAATAGTACGTTGACAATTAAACGGGAAATGTGCATGCTGCTGGTTAGTTGATTAGGCATAAGCACAATATGACACTGAAAGAGGACAGCCACACCACCGGCAGACAGATTGTGACATTCCGGTGACATTATCATCTCACAACGGCTTGCATTCAATAGCTTGAGATGCTTATTGCATGTTGCGGATCAACAGTTTTGCAGTCTTCAAAAAGGTGAAGAATTGGTGGTGTGACCCTTTTGCTCGATGACCCTCCTCTAAATTACTCAGAGGGTGGCAGAGATGGAAACAACTGGATGTTGAGCAAAAAATGATGTGTCGAGTATAACAATAACACACGGTACGGAAGATACAGTTATATATAAGGAGGTAAAAGGCAGAGAAAGTTTAAAGTAGTAAGATCAGACAAGGAAAGAGACAAAGACAGGGCAACCTGGCCTCCCACGGCTCTCTGGGTACATCTCAGAAGATGAATACCACCATCTACTGGATTCAAAAGAAAGCTCAGCAACAACAGGGCTCGTTCGAGTGAACCGACAGGCCTCCCAGGCTGTGTGATAGTCAGAGCTGTCAAGAACGATTAGATGACAATGGAGCTTGCATTTAAAGAGATACTCAGACCACAAATAGGGTCACATGGCGGAGAAAAGCAGTAAGTGTTTAATCCACCAATGAGATTAAACCTTCTTCAAACCACAGCGGCACGGAAAACTAATAAAAAACAATTCAGGTTTCCAGTTTTAATTTAGTGCATCCAAACAAACTGGAACATTTTAATTATCATAGTGACTGAAATTGCATTGAAAAAAAAAAAGTTGTTTTGTTTTTCTTGCAAAATGGTTTGGAATGGGGTAGAAAATAAAAGCGTGGCAGAGTGATTTATGCTTGTTGACTCATATGGAGAATTGCTGTTACTCAACTGAAGCCACAGAATCTGAGAAATGCTTGTCTGCGAGAATAATCGTACATTTCTAAAGGTTCAGCCAGAATGTACAGGTTTTACTGCATAATTGCCCAAAGCATGTCTGTGGTACGATTGTGCCACCCAGCCCTGTTCTCAAACCTGTGGATAAATCGGTTCAGCTTGCGTAAAAACCCTATTGACCCTGCCCAAGCAACAATAACCATGAAAAACACCAAAACACAAAGGAATGAACAAGCAGAGATCTGATCACACGCAAAAGTTCAAACAAGATTGACAGATCAGACTGGCTTTCAAAGGAAAGTTTCATATAGACACACCTTAAAGGGATAGTTCAGCCCAAATTGAATAAATGATGACAGAATTTTCACCCTTGTGTCGTTCAAAACATGTATGACTTTCTTTCTTCTGTGGAACACAAAAGACAGACTGGTTTTGTCCAAACAATGAAAGTCAGTGGGGCCCAAAACAATACTGAACCTCACTGACTCACTGTGTTGAGAAAAAACACAGACAGGGTGAGGGTAAATGATGTCCGAATTTTCATTTTTGAGTGAAGTATTCCTTTAAAAACTGTAAACAGTAGCGAACACATGGGTTATTGCAATCTAAAATTGCTTTGTTGCAGTATCAGATGCAATATGTGCTCAATACGTGAGACTCTACGTGAGTCTTTGCTGTGCCCGGAGGTGACCCGCAATGGCTTTATGGGGCATGAGGATCCAGACGTGTGTGTGTGTGTGTGTGTGTGTGAGAGAGTGTGAGTGTGAGTCCTGCTCCAGTGTCACAGCATGGCGTGTTGGAGCCCAGGGGCTGTGCTGGCAGGCCACTCACTGACAGACACACACCTGCTCTGACATTTCCTGCCGACCTTGACTGAGAAAAACACATGACAATACCTCTCCACTGAGTCCCACGGGACTGTTGTCCTTCTCTCTTGCTCTCTCCCCAACCCCTTTAAAGGAATAGTTCATGCAAATCTAAAATTCTGTCATTATTTCCCCCTCATGCTGTTCTAAACTTGTATGTCTTCTTTATTTCTTCTGTGGGATACAAAACACATCGGCTCTAGGACGCGAATGAAAAAAAATTGACTTTTGTGAACTCATTCATAATTTATTCACAAATTAGACATTGTTACTTTTATAATTAAGGCAAAATCACATGATGTGAAGGATATTTTTTTTTCAACAGCTTTGCATACAGCTTATTGAATCAGAATTCAAAAATCTGTTTTACAAAAACACACTACCGTTCAAAAGTTCAGAGCCAGGGTTGTTTTTGAAAGAAGTCTCTTATGCTCACCAAGGCTGCATTTATTTGTACAAAAATACAAAATATTTCTATTACAGTTTAAAAATAAGTTTTGTATTGTTAGATATTTGAAAAAGTTATTCATTCCTGTAATGCAAAACTGAATTTTCAGCAGTCATTACTCCAGTCTTCAGTGTCACATGATCCTTCAGCAATCATTCTAATATGCTGATTTGGTGCTCAAGAAATATTTTTTAATATTATTTCTTAATATTAAAACAGTTGTGCTACTTTTTTCAGGACACTTTGATGAAAAGAAAGTTCAGAAGAACTGCATTTATTTTAAATAGCATTCTTCTGCAATATTATAATTGTCCGTACATTCACTTTTGACTCTTTTCATCTTTTTCTGAATTCCTCAGTGCCCATTTACTGTAATTGCATGGGGGGAAAAAAAACAGTACATTCTTCAAAATGTCTCCTTTTGTGATCCTAGAAAGAAAGTCATACAGCTTTTGAATCAAAATGAGAATGAGTAAATAATGATTTTCAGAAACAACCTCATTTTCAGCTAGCTAGAAGAAAATATTGCAACAATAGAAGCAAGTCATATAATTAATATTACACAAAAAGGCTGCTGACAACTCTCACCTCTCCCCCAACTCTTTCACAACCAGCTTCTCCGCAGAAGTGACCGCCGCTGACTAACCAGGCAGCCCACCCAAAACAGTGACATGTGCCACACTTGCCGCCTATCCTGAATGTTTAGGCCTGTCTGCCATTCTCTTGTTGTCACAACACTTACAGCCCTCGGGCCGCTGGTCCAGGTGTTTGGCAGGGCTGCCAGCAGCTAGCAGAAACATGCGGGTTCCTGTTTCTTGCTGTTTGTCTGACTTGTAAGAAGTGTTAATAATACAGCGCTAATCTAAGATTGGGCTCCTGTTGATATACAAAGAAAGAATAAAAACTGTGGTTTATATGGATACATGCGAGTCCTCAGACGGACAGTGAAGTATTTTTTGAATTGTACAGCACACCTGATTCAGTCAGCACGGCAAAGAGTCATCATCAACAATACTGCACTTACTAGAGCCCAGAGGCAACTGCGATTTTATATAAGCAAGTTCAAGCAGCGCCTTTGCCCTTTTGAGACCTATAAAATGCATAGTTACAGGCCCTCAGAGGGGATTTACTTTGAGAGAAGCAGGTACAGATCTATAATACAGTCTCCAGCAGCCCCTAGTGCTCACAAAAGGGGCAGCAACAGGTGCCTATACACCATTTATATTGAATACACAACTTCAACTGCTATTTTTTTTTTGTGCTTTAATGCTATAATTTTCTATCGCGTCTTATTACCGTTTTTTCGCAACTTCCTGTACGTTTACAGAGCTCATTCACTCCATAAGAACTTTTATATGCCATAATGCAGCTCACTTGACTGATTCCTGATTGGCTTGTTAAAGCTGTAATCTCCCAGCGCCACACAGAGAGAAATAAGAAGCCTATTAGCATCTTCTCTTCATTATTTTTCATCAAAATGGTTAAAACTGACACGTATTAATTAATATCTATTACTCGTTTTTTCCCTTTGAGGGGGCAAGATGTTGGGTTTGAAGGGGGGCGGGCAATTAGTTGAACAAAATAATCAAAATAGTGTATTTGAACGAGCGCTGATAAATGTCCCACGCCGTCCCATCTCAGAAAGCGAAGTGCAATATATCCTTGCTGTCACGTTCTATTAAACAGCTATTACAGTCTTGATAGAACTATTAGTCACTTCATTATTAATAACATTAATGTATTTACATTTTAGTGTACATGCCAGTTTTCCAGCAATAATTTATGAAGTCGACTTCAAATATTTCATAATGTTCCTCCATCTGAGCCTTTTTGAGCTTATTATTGATTGTGAAAACAGACTGAATTTTTATGTTCTCTCTCAGCCGACCTCACTCACTCTCTTAATGTATTGGCGAGGGGGCCTCTGCATTAAGAGACTGAAACAAAGTGCATTTACATCTGAAGCATAACTTCATAATTTACATTCCAACATTTATTAGAGGTGACAAATGAGTGTTTGGTCCACTCGCGCTTTTCCACAATACGGCACTTATTCAATCCGCATAAATTACGGTGCGGGATTGAGAGTGCTGGTGCAAATGATTCTATTACATTTATGCGGCGGTACAGGCGTGTGTGCCCGCGGAGGTTATTCGAGGGGCGGGCGTCCTGTTTATGAACCAATCCATAAAGTGACTACCTACAATAAGAATAAAAAGTGAGGAATAATGTATAAAAGGCTGTGTCGGCATGCAGGCTTGTAAGGGAATCCTGTTAGAGTAGAGCAAAGAAGACTAGAGTAGATTAGAGTATCGTATAGTACACTGGAGAGAACTAGAGTAGTAAGTACTGGAGTAAAGCACAATAGACAAGAGTACAGTACACTGGACTCTAGAGTGCACTGGAGTAAAGTACAATGAAGTAAAGCAGACTAGACTAAACGACAGTAAAATAGACTACACTGGAGTAAAGTACACTAGGTCAGGAGTTTTCAAACTTGTTGATGCCAAGATTATTTTTCTGCATTTATACTGTGTGAAACCATAAAAAATTAAATAATTGCCATTGTATTAAAGTAAATCGTTAATTATTATGTGGAAAATATTTAAGTTAAAAATAATAATTGAAAAAAAAGAGAGTTAAAACCCCAGAACAACACTTTATAATGTAGCCTAGAATTAAATATATTACCAGAACTTGTCTAAAACATATAATTAATAAATAAATAAAATCTTAAGTACACGAATTTTCAAATTTCAAAAATGTGGTAATATAAATAAATATAAATATATACAGTATAAAAGATAAACATAAAAATTAGTAAAAATATTTACAAATTTAATAAGTTCACATTTATACAGTTATTAATTTATTTCAAAATAATAATAATAATAATAATAATAATAATAATAATAATAATAATACATATTTAATTTATAAATACACAGTTATATAATTACAAATTTTGTATTTTTTTTTTTTGTATTAGAAATTTTTCATGCACCCCCTAGCAGGGAAGGATGTAAATTAGCAATGTTGCAATATTCAGGCATGTTTAAAGTTCGATAAAAAAACAAACAAATTAATTAATAAAATAAATAGCACCCCCTTGTGGTTCCCTGTGGGTCCTTTAACCCCAGTTTAAAAGCCCTGGTCTAGACTAAACTTTAGTAAAGTACAGAACAGTACTCTTACAATAACAGGCAAGTCTAGGCTGGTAGAGTAGAGTAAGATACAATGGAGTGAACTCGAGAAGAGTAGAGACAAGGAGACTACCTCATTGCTTTACTACAAGTCTACTTCTTTTCTGCACATTGATGTCTTGTTGCACCTACTGGATGAGAAGCAGGGGACCATCAGAGGGTCTTCCACAAGCCTTTCTGTCTTATTGATCAGAGATGTTTCCAACACCTTCAAATCAGGCCAAATTTGAAGTTTTATTGTGCAAGGAAATGAACATTTGCCATAGCATTCAAAAGCAGATCATAGCAAACCCATGAGCTCCTAAACACAACTCTGGCCCAAAGTCTCAGTCGTGATTAAACAGCCTCGCTTCTTCCCATGTTAATATTCCAGCACCGATAACCACTATAAGTCAGCGTGTAATGTTAAATAATTATAGAGAGGAGCATTTCAGCAGTGTAGTTACAAATGCACCATGGGAATCCCTCCATTTAAACAAATAACGGGCGCTGCAGGGGAGTTGGCAGATGAATTAACAGCTAATAACTTACTGCGCAGGCAGATAAAGAACAGTCCCAATGTGTCAATTACATCGCATTTTTCTCTGATTTCTAGACTTCCAAACATAATTGCACACTTCAAAGAGGTACAGCTAGAAAAATTTGGCTTTCGCAGTGCACTGTGGAGATGCTCTTTTCCTTTTTGCCTTATTCATTTGATCAAACGCTCCCAGAAATCAGAGGAGCCGCTGTCGGCGCTAGGCGTTTCCAAACAAAATGCTGCCTGCCGGTCGGTCCTGCGTGCCGTCCTCCCTCCTGACAGATCCTGGGAGTCAGAAACACAGGGCTTTAGTCCCACTCCTGTTCATTAAAATCACAGGGACAGGGCCTGCAACGAGAAAGATGCTGACATATCAAAGGCTCTCTGTACCTGCATTACCATAGTCATTTACTTAAAGCAGAGATGTTTCCTGTCAATCAGGGGGCCATCATGTCTCCTCATTTGCAGCGGAAAACTGGCATAATTGCTTCTTAGACTAATCAACACAACTTGGAGTAATTATGCCTTGAAAGTGACATTGGAGGCAGAGGGGGACGTGTGCGTGTGACGGGGGAAGGCAGTCGCTGATTCGACCTGATCGTCAGTCATATGGCGAGTCTCTCTCTTTCCATCACATGCTATACTACTCTTCGTATCTGCCGCCAAGGAGAACCTTCACATCAAACGGAAGTAATTACAAAGCGCAAGCCAAACTGGTGTCACAGATCTCCTTCCATGCTCTTTAAAAACACGGCTACGCTATAATTAAAATCCTGTCATATTTCCATCATCGTGTCGGGTGAACGTATAATGAGACAGTTCGGCAGGCTACGGCAAAACTAGAAATTACAGATCTGTACTTGCCGTTCTGTTAGCATTAATATATTTGCAGAGATTTTACAAATTACGGGGCAAGTATAAATCATGTTTTATTGATTTCTGGCTAATCAAAGAGTTCAATTAAAGCCTGCCTTTAAAGCGGTTAGCAAACTGCGGCCGTCAGAAGGAAAGCTCTGAAAACAAACCGCGCGTTCCCAGGCAGTGCGGCCCAACCTCATCAGGTCACTGAGCAATGTGAAAGGAGGATAGTGTAACGTTAAACTATTTCATACAAAATTAATCTAGACACATGGAAAAGGAGCAAACAGAGAGAAATACGCGGTGACAAACAGAGAAGCACATAATAAAAGAGGATTTAATTAAGGAACCTTGGAGAATTTAATGGTCTATAACCCACAATTTCCTAAATTCGAGACATTCTCAGTCATTTTGACAGGCCGTAAAAGGAAGTAAGATGAAGCAAGTGGTATTTGGCTTGGAAAATCTTGGCTTCGAGAACAATATGACACAGACTGTAATGTTTAACAGGCTAGATGTCAACACAATTTCCTAACAAACATTCTCTGTGGTCAAAATGAAGACAAACTTTAATTACCAGCTTATACAGGCAAACACGAAACTATCATGAAAGCTTGTGTCTGAAGAATGGCAAAGTCTCGTTCTGATGAAATAGGTGGTCATCGGGAGAAATGGACAAATAACCAGAGACGCTGGTGACCCAGGCAGTTTTAATTGTTTTCCTTGAGCTGACAGCTTTGAGTCACCTGACAAACCTAATGAATCTTCCCACAGGAACGCCAAACAAACAAAATGCTGGATGTCAGAAACTACAGTTGAAGTTAAGAAAGAGACAAAAGCAGCTCATATAAGTAGGGTCCTATGATTTCCTGGATGCGGAAAACGTGGACAGAACTGCAGAATCCGGTCATAAAAACGGAACTTACTGTATAACGCAGAATATCTCTGTGTTAATGAATAGCTCAGACATGGGTTTCGTTTACTACACACATACTGAAGCGCACAAGACACTTGCGGTGTTTTCAGCCTCTGCCACCTCGATATATGAGTACATAATCTCTAGAACTGCTCTGAGAGTCACTTTTTACTGTTTCTTGTGAGAAAAACTATCGTCATATCATATACAAACAGAAACTCAAAGGTCTTCACAGCAACCCGTCAAAATAAAAGTTCGCTTTAACTTGAAGAAACTGTGACAGAAATACATTACTTAATGTACTGACAGTACTACTACTATTAATAAAAATATTATTAAAACATTAAGGAATATTTACCTGAAAATTTATTTACCAGAATTTATTTACACACAACACAGTATTTCTGAAAAAAAAAAAGAATAAATATATTTTTTTTAAATTTATTATTTATAAATAATATAAATAATATTTTTTATTTAATTATTTAGAGATGCTTTTGATTATTAAACTTTAGTGAAACCATTAAAGTGGAATGCAGAAAATTAATGGAAAACAGAATTAGGAAAAAAATAAAAGTGAATTTGAGAAAATAAAATGTTTCATAGGGCCTTAAAAATGTAATTTTTGTTAAACTTTTAATTAATTGCTGTTAAATTGTGTAAGCTTCATGATTTCACTTAATTACACTTTTGAGTAAACGCCTAATGACGCTTTTTGATTAAATACATTTAATTTTAATAAAATTTAAATGGAAAAAAAATGGAATCCAGAAAAATTTAAACCGAAAAATCAGAATTAGGGAAAAAAGAAAACGGATTTCATATGGCCCTATGCAAGGACTTTAAAACTACAACTTATGTACCAGATGATTCTGGAGAGAAAATCAGGACTATAATAGTTTCAAAACTACACACACAGAAAAATGCTAAATAAAAACCCTATTTTTATAACCTATTTATGTTTTTTTTTTTCACATAAAATACATATACAAATAAACCAAAATGTTTTATTAAAGAAAAAAAAAACTGTAAGCTTACATTTTATAAAACATAGAAGTGTATAAAATCAGTAAATTGTTTAAACCATTAAAAATAAACTATAATAGTCTTAACTGTCAATGTTGATCAATTTAATGCATCCGTTGAATAAAACTACTAATTTCCTTATAAAAAAAAAAAAAAGACTACCTAATGAACTAGCTAATATAAACAAAGTTTTAGGACTTTTAATTTTAATACATTTATGTATTCATAATTCCACAAATGGTCTCAAATGTCTGGACCTCACTTTCTATCCAAGTACTTTCTATCCATCTGTTACCATCATTGCACTGTTGCACCTTGACAGTAGTCATTAGGAGGCGACAGTCACTATGATGTAACGTAATAACATGTTTGGAAACAGATCTTAAACTCTTGATGCTGAGATCAGTTTATTTGCTGATATCTTTGAATTATGATTCTACCTAATGTCAAAATGTCACTTTGGCAAGAGAAACATCAAAAGAAAGCAACAAGATCTGATATCAGTAAAGACCCCCTTAACAGATTGTAAAGCAAAATTCACACACACACACACACACACACACACACACACACACAAAGAAGAAAATTAAAAGAAAAAAAAATGGGCTTTTCATGTGGGAAGATGTCTGGCCATAAATCTGTTGAATTTGGCCTCGGGGGACCGGCTCGAGAAATCTGGTCCAACAGCACACATGAGACCAAAACCACAATGTAAAGAAATCTGGGCGCCACTCGTCTTTATCTTCTCTGCCTTTTCAAAGAGAAGCAGAAAAAAAAAAAAATAAATAAAAATTATATATATATATAATTTGCCATATAATAATTATATATATATGACAAACATCAAAAAAGAAAAACTAACCGTTTACAGTTATGGAAACTACAATAAATGAGGCTAAATAACACAGTCACTCAGACTAGTGTCATAGAGTCAGGCCGAAAACAAATGAGGATTGGAGAGACGGCATTACACGGTTCAAACGCAAAACTGGGATTTCTGGTTTGTGTCATCCCTCAGTCATTTAATGAGCATTTCACAGCAGTAAACAAACACATTCAGTAGGGGACTTTACAGATGGAGTTCTGAAATTATACACACTGGGGCTTGAAGAGGAAGCCAGGTCTCATCTATTCACCTCTAATCTGGTAAATTGAGTCAAAAAGAACGACTGAAACAGGAGAATGAGTCGAGCCAAGAGCTGTAAACACATTTTCCGAAGCCCCTGATCTGCAGACTTCAAGCATGCACGATAAATCTGACGTGAAATCATAATTATAAAAGCAATTAGCTGACCCTGTGCCGCTCGCCCTTGGACGTGACAGTGAAAATTCATACAGAGCCCTTTCAAGGCGGCTGGGACAAGGTTGGTGGGGGGTGGAAAAGTGCAACACAGCAACAATAAAACCGCAGGCCTTTCCTGTATCATTAACCACAAGCTCAAACAGCTCAGGACAAGACAGTGCCAATTGCAACAACACTAAACTTCCACATCTCACACAAACATGTGATTTGAGGTCAATAATTCCTCAACCTATTTATACATCTCCAAAATGCTTACTGTATGAGCACATTAATAGTTTCAGCAAACATTCTACATTTTTTGTCAGATAAATGCCAACCTAATAATTTTTACCTTATATTTTTTATATTTAATATTTATTTTTTTAATTTACTTTTTTCATTGCTCCCAGGACAGATAAAATAAGATATATGTAAATAAGATTTTGGTGCAGACAGCATCGTCTTTTTCCAGCCAAAACGTTGGTGAAACGCGTGGAATAGGAAACAGACTGGGCACCGGTACCTTTGGAAAATATGTCCTGCCAAGGTGTGCTGCTTCAATCAACTTAGTCAGATCCTCAAGGCAGTCTCTCAAGAATGAGAGACCCCTCATTTGCCCGCTCATCGCCACCTAGTGACCATCATCCCCAACAATCATGAAATATCTCTGTGGCCCGAGCCCCCATGCCAACCATAACTCTCCTTTACTGCAGACAGCTCCAATAAAGGATTACAATTACAATTAAAGTAATGAGCAAAGGGGGGGGGGGGAAGAGAAAAGTCCGAGGATGGATCCCCAGGCAAATTAAATTGCAGCACAGTTTGAAAGTGAGCACAGAGTAAGTCTTTTGGGTTATTACTGGCTAACCACCCCTCATTCCCTCAATAATTAACTTTCAAGTTTCGTAATCAGGAACCAGAGAAATTGAAACAAAAGTCGAAAGTCCCAAAATGTCTACAGCGACCCATAGATCAAACCTCACCTATAATGAATGCTCCTTTCTACCATCTGTGTTATTTTAAACGAATCCCTGCAAGGTGGAAGCAAATTTCAAAACCAACATTTGAGCAACAGATGTGTTTGCAATGCCTAGAGGGCAAGAGGCAACAGCAAGGTGTATGATATAAAAAAAATAATCGTGTAAATGAGATTGAGCAGCAAGTCAACGCAATGGCCAAAGTCAACATTGGCATCTCGTCAGGCAGACCCCAATTCCTAGGCTTTGGGGATGTTGTCTCTTTTTTCCAACGTGGTGGTGATAGCAGAGGGGCTCCGGAAATTCAGAGACTGCTGAGCCAAAACAGATCACTTCAAAGTGCCTTATTTAACGCTTGCTAAATTTTTCATCACAGTTGCTTAATATCCTGGGGAAGGGGAGCTTTTGAAGTTGCGGCGAGAGCGGGATGTTCTTCTGACAACTTTCCTTTTTTTCTTCCCCTCCCTCCTCCTTTCACCTCCTCCCTCTGCTCCTGCATCCCTCGCTCTTTCCACAGGAGGCCAGTGATATTTGGGGCGCATGGTGGAGCCCCAGCGGGCAGAGCGAGGATGGGAGAGCGTCCCATGGAGCCGGCAGTTACCATGCCAACACGCTGAGTGTTACAGTCACTGACGGTAGATCGCAGGAGGGTACCGCAAAACACCACTGGAGGGAAAGATATTTAACCTTTCACACACCTTTGAGGCAGAAAGCTCACCACAGAAGTCTAAAAGGCAAACAAGAGAGCTGACAAACATGGTTCTCTAACAGCCTGAGGGGATTTGGTGGGTTGATTTTTAACTCCACCAAGCCTGAGTATATGGTTAAATCTTTAGCTTTTGCTGTAAATTCAGGCATGTTACTCAGTTGGAAGTTTATGGGCATTCTGTGATTTAATAATTAATGCATGGGCTGATGTGCCTACACTGTTAGACATTTCTGTAATTTCTACAGTTATTTACTGTATATCACCCAGTATAATACTGCAAATTCCCTTTACAGTAAATAACTGTAATACCCTTTGCATCATGGGAATTTTCTGTGACGTCAAACCCCACATACAGAGACTTACTGTATTTTTTAAAATTGCTGTATACTACTGTATTTCCCGTAATGGCCTCTTTGGCGCCATTTTATTGAGGTTGTTTTATTTTCCTCATTTCTTACATTTGGATTGACACGATTTGCACAACACCGTTTCTAAAAGGCTGCAACAGCTTGGGACTGGCTACACTGGACCATAGACTGTAGCACTGGACGTGTTACACCGCTTGTAATGATTGGAAAATCTGTTTGTCCTTCATGTCAGAAACAGCGCGAGCGCTTGGAGTACATCTGTAGGCTACGTCAGAAATATACCGGGGCATCACTTTACTGTCCGCATCCACTGTAGATGGTGTAATAGGTTTTATATTGTCTTTTCGAGTCGCGCATCTGCGCTGTGTGTCGATGCACCTTACGACAAAATAAGACCTGGAAGCAAGGTAAAAATATATGTACGTTTGTCTATGTTTGTGTCATTTTTGCACACCAGTTTAACCTAGTAACATTTACCAGTGTTACATTTAAACATTTACCATTTAACATGGCGGTAACTAACTTTACTATGGTAAACTGCGCTGTCGTTACAAACGACTTTTGTCAGCTTATTGAATTAAGTTACCGAATTAAAATTATTTTTAACGAGCAATGCTTATCTTATATTAACATTAAGTTAACTAATGTGAAATTTTGTTCAGGTGTTAGTAGTTAATAGCCTATTGAGAAAATAAAATCGTATGTCAGCTAGCTTAAACAAGTTTTACGCTAGCTGCCTTTCTAGTTTTAGAATTAGTTTGTTATAGTTTTTAATAGAATTTAAGATTTACTGCATTTTTTTGTATTTGTGTTTTAAAGGCAACTGCAATGAAAAATCAAGAAAGACATGAGCATGCCAGCCACCCTGAGACTGATAATTCATGGTAAGAGAACAACTATGTTTTTGAGAGGTTTGTGTATTTTATATGGGGTTTGCCTTTTAAAAGTGTCATTTCTACTTCTTGTTTTTCAGAGAAGACATTTCTGTCACTAACAAAGTGGATGGTGAGCAAAGATGGTGGCCACGTTTTGGAGCAGCACCTGGGTTTTGCAGATGGCTATGTATTTTTGTGAGGATAAATCCAGAGGATACAACATAATGCACTGCAAAACATACTAAGACAGGAGAAATGGTGAAGATGCACTGTTCCAGCATTGGAAGACTGTATTTTTAAGTGTTATACATACAATGTTTTAAATAAAGAATTTGATATTTTGTAATTATTGTGTCTGTTTAATTGAATGCCAGTAGTACCTATGTATAGTAAAATTAAAATGAATTCTATATAAAAATGATAAAATCTAATGAAATCTATATTAAAATGAATGAATTACAGTAGTATACTGATTAATTTGATTATTTTTACAGTAATTTACTGTAAAAGAGTACAGTTTGCAACTGTAAATTAAATACAGTTTGCTACTGTAAATCTTATTTACAGTAGCTTACTGGCAACAGTGTTGCCAGTAAGGTACTGTAAAAACCCTTTGAAATGTCTAACAGTGTATGGTTGTGACTGTCAGGTATAGACTGGGAAAAAAGAAAGAGGAAAGGGGACAGGAAAAGGAAGAGGGACAGGGGACAAAGGGAAAAGGCAAGAGAACTGGAAAGGAAAAAGAAAGGAAAAAAGAAATAAAATAGAAAAGAATGCAAAGGAATGGAAAGTAAAGGAGAGAAAAATAGAGGTAATAGAGAGGAAAATGTCCAAGGAAAAGCACAGAAAGTAAAGGAAAAGGTTAGTAAAGGGAAATTATAGTGAAAGAAAAGGGAAATGTAGAGGGAAAAGGAAAGGTAAATGTAAATAAAAGGGAAAAGAAACAGGAAAAATCATAGAACAAAAAAGTAATGAAAAAAGAAAAGAAAAGAAAAAAGAAAAGGGCATAGGCAGAGAACTGAAAGTAAAGAAGGAAAAGGACAGGAAAGGGAAATGTTAAAGGAAAACAAAAAAGAACAGAGAGAAAAGTAAATGAAAAGGAGAATGAAAGTGAATGGGAAAGGGAAAAAGACCAAAAAAGACAATAAAAGGCAATGGCAAAAAAAAAAATTAAAAGAAAGGGAAATGTAAAAGGACAAGAAAATGAAGGTGAAAATGGAAAGAAAATAACACAAAGAAAGGAAATAAACAAGGAAAAGAAGAGATAGAAAAGTAATGTTAAGAAAAAAGTATGGAAGGGAAAGGGAAATGTAAAGGGAAAAATACAAACAAAGAGCAATAAAATGGAAAGGGAAATATACAGGACATTAAAATCAAAGTGAAAATGGAAAGAAAAGGAAAAGAACAAAAATGAAAGTAAAAAGGAAATGGAGAAGGAAAAGAAGAGAAAGGAAAGGAAATGAGAAGGAAAGAAAAAGGAAAAAATGAGGGGGCGGTTAAATAAAGAAATAATGAAGTAGGGCGCAGTGTGTGGGAGAGGGACAGGCCAGGAAGGACAACCCCTGGAGGCGAGAGCTCAACCCTGAACACGACTGGTACTGGGTTTGACTGACAGGCCAGAGTGCAGCGCAGGTCCAAACCTGCTCTAGCTCACACTCCAGCCAGAGTCGCCTGCCACAGAGAAGCGAGGGCCGCCCATCCGGCGAGGTGAGTCAGAACCTGTTAATGTGACTGGTGTCCCCAGCCTGACACCCCGGCACTCGCGCTCAGAGCCTCCCTGCAGCCCTGCCACTATTCCCCTTCCGCTCATCCACATCAAATCCTTTCAGACACAGATTTCAATTATTCACCCCATCCAAATAATGCCTTGTGACATGAATTATCCAGAGCTGTAATAATCCACTTAACTGGGAAAGAGCAGCTCATCAAAAAGAGAAAAGCAGAGGAAAAAAAGGGGACTTGTCAAGCAGTTAGAAAGCCAAGAAGCCTTAATAATCGACATTTTTCCCCGCTGTTAAGGACAGTGCTTTGAGCATGGCTAGATATCATTCATAGCGGAAAATCACATCACACAAAACCGCACAATACACAGCCTAATTGTCCAATGATAGTAAATGTGCCATAGATAATCCAAGAACTTCCTAGTTTAAGAGCAATAAAATAAAGAGAGCAGTTCCGCTACTGAGGATGAGTGAGGATTACTCACGTTCATACCCAGGCTGTTCACAAAACTGCCTGCTAACAAATCATATAACTGACGGTCAAATGTTTTCAGATAATCACAGTCAATGACATCTTTGACATGCTGAGAATTACATTCTATCAATGAAAAAATAATGATCATACACTACGGTTCAAACGTTTAGGGTTGGTAAGATTTTAATCTTTTTGAAAAAGTCACTTATGCTCACCAAGTCTGCATTTATTTGATTAAAAATACAGTGAAAACAGTAATACTATGAAATATATTATTACAATTTTATCTAAATGTAATTTATTTCTGTGATGGCAAAGCTGAATTGTCAGCAGTCATTACTCCAGTCTTCAGTGTCACATGATCCTTCAGAAATCATTCTAACATGCTGATGTTAGAATGTTTCTTCTGATGACAAGCTTCTCCTACACTTCCACATTCGGTTCTGTCCACAACAAACCCAGAGAAACATTTCGACACTCAAAACATGAAGCTACTAAATACAGAGTTATGACAGTATATGATTTGTACGTGATTTTCATGAGATTTGGGAGTATGTTCATAACAATAAAGGGAAATGCAAAGCAGGTGAAGTGACTTGCTGCTGATAAAAGGCTACAAATAAAATATTTCAGCAATATTATATGACCATATTAGATTGCAATCGTAAGTTATTACAAACATTCAGTGGTGGTTTAAAGTGAGTTTTGAGTGAAAGCGCAGTATAAATCTTATAAATTGTCTTATGTAGCATGGCGCTAGCTGTGGTTCTAATGTATGTTACCCTGTTGTGATTATATTTCATGATGTAAGAAAATGTTTTGTTTTTATAAAGACTCTTTATGATAAATGGATAAATGTATATTGGGATCAATGTGGGCCAGGAGGCATTCATCTATAAGGAGCGGATGAAGAGGTTTTATAAAATGAAAAATAGAAGACTGAAATGTTCTACCTGTGGTTGTGCACTGAGTAGATTGAAAAAATGGCTTTAATGCAATCTTATATTTATGTTCAACTACACTGCAAAAGGGCCCCTTTTAGCTGTTATGCTGTATTTAATATTTGTCCAACAATTTAGCATTTTATAGAATATGCTTGAACCTGATAATTGTCATTTTCTTTCACTATCTAATTATTAGAACACCTAAATGCACTGCTTGTAAATAGTGTTTGCTTCAGCCAGTTGAAGGCACAGTACAGTATGTGTGCACATGATCAGCATGGTACCACTAGAAAAACCCATATATACAGTGCACAGCATAAATGAGTACACCCCCTCTGAATAAATATAAAAGATGTATTTTCTTAATGATCACTAATATAATTCATGGAAAGATGGCAAAATTTAAATGTATTAAAGACATACTTAATTAAAACAAAATATATGCCAATATTTTCTGTAAGATAAGTAAATTAGCCAATTTTGTTTAAATGAAGGACTGCAGAAATGAGTACACCCTAGATTTAATTCAGCAAATGTATAATATTCTAGTACTTAGTATGTCCTCCAGAACTTTAAGTATACTGCTCTGACCCTTCTTGGCACTGAGTGTTCATGACAAAGTTCATGACAAATTTTCACATCTGCCTTAACTCCTGGAGGACGACCTCCTTAAATGCTCTGGGGTCTCATTTATAAACGTTGCGTACGCACAAAATGGGCATATAATATGCGTAAGCAATTTTCCACGCACATATCCGGATTATAAAAAATAAACTTGGCGTAAATATGTACGCACCATACGGACATTCTAGATCACGCATGCAAACTCTTTTGGAGTGAGAAGTAATGAAGTAAACGATTTTAAACTGTGTTTTCATTTCGATATGCATTTACAATAAATATTCCACTCTCATTAATGGAGATAAGCACTGAAATTACAAAAAATCATTACGCAGAAGTTAAACAAAATTAAATTTAGACATATAGTGGATGCATTTGATCACTTTTCATGTGGCATCCTATGTTTTAATGACAGCGAGGAGTGCTATAGGCGCACAATAACTCATTTTTAAACTAAACTCCAGATCTCATGTTACGAGGAATTTTTTTTTTTTTTTTTTAGCGAGAAAACTAATGATCATGATGTGCACTTACTTCGATATTATGGCGGACATAGCTGGATATGGTGGTTGAACGGTCAGTCCATTGTTCGGTTTGAATAGGACCAATGATAATATCTAACTGTACAATCACAGCTGCACAGACGTGTTGATGTCGTGTAAAGGCATCTCCAAAACATTATAAAAAATACCACTGTATTTGAAGGATATCATTAAAGGAAAACGGTAAAATTTGCACATATCCTTTTTAAAATATTTTCAGTAATTCGCCGAGTCAGACAACTGTATTTACACTGCAAAAAATATAGGCATATTATATCAGCTGTTTCCACTAAAAATAGATGTTCAGCTTATGTTCACCTTATCAACAAAACTGCATAAATTTAATTTGATTTGAATTTTTTAAAACAATTGAAATACTATATGACCTGTGTAAAAGAATGAGATCAACTATTTTAAACCATTTTGTTTTTATGGATATTTTCATTATAAAAAGTAACAAGGATACTGGATAATTTTTAGCAATAAAAATTCATGTGTAGGCTATGGCCCAAATGGAATTACAGTCAGGATCTCATATTTCCTTAATGTCTTGTACCTTTGATGGTGTTAAACACGTGTCACGTGGATGGGAATATGCATGGAAATGATATGCAGATGAGGTTATGCATAGTAAAACTAGGCGTTGTAAGCTCCATATATGGTGATTTATGGGAGGAGTCAGAGTGGAGATGCACGTACACACAATCTTCCCCTGACTGGGATTTATAAAGGGATTTTTTGCGCAGATTCTGGCGTACGCATAGTTTTATAAATCTGAAAAAATTCACACATACGCAAAATCTAGCTTTTGTGCGTAAGTACACTTTTAGGATGAAATCTACAGAGAGTTTTATAAATGAGACCCATGGTCTTTAATGGGGAGTTTTGCTCAGCTCGTCACTACAGAATCTCCCACAGCTGCTCAAGAGCGTTAAGATTGAGTGAAATACATGTCCACTGAAGGATTTTCACCTTGGGAGAATGAATATCTTCATTGCCATGCTGAAAAAATGCCCAATAATGCAGGGAATGAAGGGAGGGTAGCATCTTCTGTTTCAGGTTTTTGTATTACATCACACAGTAGTGTGTGAGTTCATGACAGCGTTGATAAAGCACAACTCCCTCACACCTTCAGCACTCATACATCTCTATATAAAAGCTTTACTACCACTGAACATCACTGTGGGTACCAAGCACTTCTCACTGTACTCCTCCTCTAGCAACACCAGAACATTTTGGATGCTTTTGGATCCGAAATGATTGACTTGGTCTCTTGAGACCAGAGTATGGATTCCCAGAAGTCTCTATTTTGTAAATACGGGCCTTGGAAGAGGTTAAATGAGTTTATTTTGCTTTGGCTACAGTAGGTAATTCTAGTGGTGACAACAACCATGCATGTCACTTCTGCAGGCTGCGTTATACTCTGTGATATAAAGTGTCACTCTTTTCATAGCTTTTGCCGGCTCTGAGACACTGGCATGGTATTTCTCCTGCTCTTTTTTCTAGCAAAAATTCACTCATCACTAAATGAAAACTTAAAGTGAAGACCTGATTATTTCAGGAGCCTTGTCACAAGTCCATTGTTTTTGAATGTCGGTTCTACTTCTGCTATATTTTCACACTTAAAACAATAATTTGGTATTCCTCTTGTACCATTGTCCTCTTTTATGCTAAGAAATAAGTCACCTGGCAGTTCTCTCCCAAGTGGTTCCACTGCTGCCAGCATTAAGTCTGAGTATGATTCAGTGGGCTATATAACACTTTTAATTGTCAGGAAATTACTTGTCTTTAAAAGTTTTTGTTTAATATACTTACCTGTTGATCAAAAATAGCCTTAAACCTATACACATTTTATTTTTTTAGTTTTATTTAGTAACTTTCAGCAGGGTGTACTCATTTTTGCAACACAACATTTTATCACTTTGATAAGAAAATCTTATATTGCTGAATAATTTTGACATTCTTCTTTGGTAACTGATCAAGCAGGCTTGATTGAACATTATATCTCCAAAGAACCCTAACATGTCATCTAAGTAAAGAGTAATTGCTGAATTTGTTAAGTTTTAGAGGGGGTGTACTCATTTATGCTGTGCACTGTATGTATGTTTAATCTCACTGAGCCCAAACATTTGAACAGTAGTGTACCTATAGACCTACAAGACTAATACAGTGGTAAATTCTCTGTAAAATACAGCCTCGTCTGGGTTATTGCTTTTACAACAGCAATATGACTAAAGAAACCAATGACCAAGAAATATTCAAATAATGTCCTTGAACGTGACTCATCCAATTAAATTTCAGAGCAGAGCATTCTTATAAAGCAGCCAATTAAAAAGCAGGCAATACAAAAAAGCAGAACCATACAATTTTTGCTAACAGAAATTCTGCAAAAAATTCTTATGTATTCTGTGTTTTCCTATTTTCTTATACACATATGGTAATAATAATGTTAATGCAAGCCAATTCATTAAAATACTGTATTATCCAGTGTTTCAGTCTGTATCTACGGATGCTGGTTAGTCAGACTCACAATCACTTACCAGCGCTTCTCTTGGAGGCGCGTCTTCTCTGGCTGGAGCAGCGTTCTGAAAGAGAACAGCAGCCTTGTGTTACAGCGCCATCTAATGATAGAATTTATGACATACATATGATTCTATTACACTTCAGTACAGCAGGGGTCATCAAACTTGATTGTGGAGGGCCAGTGTCCTGCAGAGTTTAGCTCCAACTTGCCTCAACATACCTGCCTGGAAGTTTCAAGTATACCTAGTAAGACCTTGATTAGCTGCTTCAGGTGTATTTGATAAGAGTTGGATCTAAACTCTGCAGAACACCGGCCCGTGTTTGACACTACATGACAGCTCTAACCAAAGAAAAAGCCATTTAACGTTATTCTGTGGCTGAGTATTATAGCCAGCTTTCATATTCTTAAGGCCTTTTTATAATATTAAAGGTGCACTAAGTAATATTTGAAAAACGCTTTTAACCTTTTAGTTAAATATTTAATTTTTGAAAAACTCTTTTAGTCCCAAAACACACTTGTAGCCAATCATCAGTAAGGGGCGTGTCTTGTAATGATAGAAGAGAGCGCTCAATTTGAGTGCACAGGACGGATATTATCAGACCAACAATAGATAGAGAGAGATTACAGATTTAAAAAAAAAAACAAGTAAAATATCAGAGGAACATAACATTTAATTGATATTTTACTCTTTTTTTTTCATCCGTCATCTCTCTCTATCTATAGTCGGTCTGATAATATCCAGGTTACGGTCAGGCAAGAGGTAGGACCTGCATAAATATCGGAGCAGCTTTCCAGCGGTGGAGAGTACTCAAGGAGCAGGAAGGGCTCGAATCGGACGCCGAGGTTGCGTTGTTTCTTCTTGATAGGCGAGTAACTTTTGTTTGAATATGCTTGTGTGCCATCTTCGCTTGTTTCCGTAATCATCGTTGCCATGGTTATGTAATGTTATGTACGTGTGGGGCGGAGACACTGATCTATAGTAGAGAACATTATATATAGATCAGTGGGCGGAGATATCAAATTAGGGGCGAGATCCTGTTGGGGTATGGGTGTGTTTGATTTGGTGCTTTCAAATGTCAACATCGTTTGGCAAAATTCGCTTAGTGCATCTTTAATATAATCATGAACAATCCCCCACTAGAAATGCACACTATCATTCAAAAGGTTTTTTTATTTTTTATTTTTTTAAAGGATGTGTTAAATCAATCAAAAGTGACAAAGTAAACATTTATAATGTTTAAACTCAAGTTCCACGAACCCTAACTGTCTATACACTGTAATACGATTCTTGAAGGACTTTAGAGTTTACTGCATTGCTGATTGCCATTCAGTGCCATTAATACTCCTGCCTTTATCATCATTGTGCAATTGCACCAGGCTTGGAGTCTCTTCAGTCTCTTCACTGCTTTGGTTCTGATAAGTGCATGATACCATTTGTTAGATCCACTTTAGAGCACTAAGCAAGCCTGCAAGGTTCCAATTAGGATATTTAGTTTACTAATTAGCCATTCAGTTGACTCTTTTAAGATAAATTGACTTACTGTAAACGTATTAGTCTTCTGAAAGCAACCTTGGGCTAAACGTTAGGCTCAAGGACACAGTAGTAACAGTTTATATATCAGCGTTGTAAATTTTGGGGTCAGATTTTTGGTTTTTGAAACAAGATTCTTTTGTTCAACAAGACTGCATTTATTTGATAAAAACAGAAAAATATTGCAATTATTATATAATTATTGAAATATTTTAATAATTCAAAATAACTGTTCTCCATTTTAATATATTTTACATTTTTCATTTTTTGTGGAATAGCAAAGCTCTAATTTTAGTGTCTATGCTACAACATCTGCTATATAAGAGCTGCAGATTTTCAAAATCTGATTGTAACTAAAGGCATCCCATTACTCCCAAAAATAGGCCAAATATCAGCACACTAAACTTCTTATCTAGGCTGGTTTACACTCTCTAACAAACGGCAACACTGCAAACATTCTAAAGTTGCCAACAGATTTTGTTTGTTAAGAAATATAACTGTCATTTTCACACTGCGCCAACACACACCAACAGGGTTGACACACTAATTGCAGCCGTTCTTAACTTCAGAATACAGGCCACGCATCCTCAACACACTTCCAAAAAAACTGATTAAAAATAAGCAAATCTTAAACAGTCATAGCATTCATATGTTTCCTATGCAAGTACTTATGACAAACTTATGTTTCCATTAACAGTATCCAATAGAGAAAAATGCATAGGAATTATCATGCAAGATTCACATCCTAACCTTAAAGCTGAGACTTTTAAGCTGTAATAATTGAGCACAATTATGAGCACATTTTAAGCTGTAATAATTAACAGTGCTTTAAATAATTTAATGAAAAATATAAGAGTCAAATTTAAAATTTTAGAAGATAATGATGAGTAAAGAAAAATATAATTAATAAAGTTTAATTAAGTATTAATAAAAATTAACAAGATAAATTTAAAAAAATGTATGAAATATTGTCAGTTAATTTAATTTATAAATATATTTTTATTATAAACTATTACAAATATAAAACATATACGCACACAGCCTGAAACAAATGTGATGCATCATGTTCTTATACCAATTCAGCCAAAAATGCAATTAAAATTAATGTGTTTACATTCTTTGATGTTTTTTCCATTGCTGATTTTGCATCACTCCTGAATATGTTAAAGTATCATATCTCTCTAGCATACCTTTATTTTACAAAGATACAGGTTTGGAACAACATGAATGTGGGTAAATGATGACAGGGTGAACTATACCTTTAATTCGTTGTTGCTGATATATTTCATAAATAATGCTTATATGTCGGCTGTAAACAGATAAAGCTTTACTGAGACATATGAGCACATGGAGGAATGAATGTGTCATGTTTTCAGGGTCAACGACCCCTGACTGAATATTACTAGATAATTGTCCATATAGCGCTTATATTATTTCACAGAGACTGACACATTAATATCTGCAGTTCTCTGTGGCCTGCACCTGTCACACACATCTGTCTAACTGCATGGGATGAGACAGTGAACAGGGCGCTAGCAAACCAGCTAAAACTTTTCCAAAACAACATGGGACTGCCAGATTATGAGTTTATCAACAATTAAAGCGTGACAAATCGTGCATTTACTATGCAGGTCCACGGCGGAAAAATCAAAATGCATGTTGTTAGCTGGTTGAATGTTATTAGCTACCTGATTTTGGTGGTCAGGTTGGTCCGGGGATGCCATCTTCTCAGAGCTGTTAGCCAGAAGGCTAAGGACGCTAATGCTTCACCAGTGCTCGATTACTTCAGTCTGACTCTGAACTAGTCATACGAAGTTCGAGTCATTTGCATTGATCGGTTCTTTTGAACTGTTCGTTTCAAAGAACGAGTTCAAAGTGAATACTATACAAAGCTCGTCCGCTTTTGTGAATCAGTTCAAACGATTCGCTTCAAAGATTCGAATCAAAAGAACGATTCGTTCACATCGCAAGGCCACCGAGCTGTTACAGATTCGATCAGCACATTTCAAAACACGGAAGCCGACATCTATTTATTTTGTATTTTTTGTGATACACTGTCAGACAGATGGTAACAATATTACATGTAATGTGAGTTATTAGGTTTTAGACACAAAATAACAACCAATAACAAAGTGTGAAGCTTTGAAGATACGAATTATGAACTTTGAACTTTGACTATCATCATGGCAGAAATAAAAGCGTGTAAAGTGTGTAACATTAGCCGACACAAGTATTACGGACTGGCGGTAACCTCTCTGGATCAGCTCAAAATAAAAGGTTGGTGAATTCAGCCTGAATTGAGTAAATAGCCTTTTTTAGATGAAATTCTGAAACAGATTATTTAACAGACATTTAAAACAGTGGGAATTGAAAATGTTTTACGTACAGTAGGTATAATTTAAAAGACATGTAAGAGTCAAGTTTTGGATTATTTTAGAACATAAAGATTAGTATAGAAAAATAAGAGTAATAACTGTTGAATTAATTGATTAATAATAATGAAGAAAAAATAAATAAATAAATAAATAAATATATATATATATATATATATATATATATATATATATATATATATATATATATATATATATATATATATATATATATATATTTAAATATTTGGATCCTGTTTGTGGACTTCAGCTCGGCTTTTAACACTATCATTCCAAACCTCCTCCTGCCCAAACTAACTCAGCTCTCCGTGCCCACCTCCATCTGTCAGTGGATCAATAGCTTCCTGACAGACAGGCAGCAGCTAGTGAGGCTGGGAAAATACACATCCAGCACTCGTACGATCAGCTCTGGAGCTCCTCAGGGCTGTGTTCTCTCCCCACTGCTCTTCTCCCTGTACACCAACGACTGCACATCTAAAGACCCCTCTGTCAAGCTCCTGAAGTTTGCAGACGACACCACACTGATCGGCCTCATTCAGGACGGTGACGAGTCTGCTTACAGACAAGAGGTTAAGGAGCTGGCTGTCTGGTGCAGTCTTAACAATCTGGAGCTCAACACGCTCAAAACTGTGGAGATGATTGTGGACTTCAGGAGAAACCCCCCTGCACTCCCCCCACTCACCATCATGAACAGCACTGTGACTGCAGTGGAGTCATTCAGATTCCTGGGCACCACCATCTCCCAGGACCTGAAGTGGGACACTCACATCAAGTCCATTGTTAAAAAGGCCCAGCAGAGGTTGTACTTCCTTCGACAGCTGAGGAAGTTCAACCTGCCACGAGAGCTGCTTAAACAGTTCTACTCCGTCATCATTGAATCCGTCCTCTGCACTTCAATAACTGTCTGGTTTAGCTCAGCTACCAAATCTGACCTCAGAAGACTACAGAAGGTAGTCCAGACTACTGAGCAAATCACTGGTACAACCCTAGCCCGGTCTCCAAGAACTGTACTTATCCAGAGTGAGCAAAAGGCTTGGCAAAATCACTCTGGACCCCTCACATCCAGCACACTCCCTCTTTGAACTGTCTTTTTATTCTTTTTATTATCTGTGTTTTTTGTTCTGTCACTGTCATTCTGTTGTACTGTGGAAGCTTCTGTAACAAAAACAAATTCCTCGTATGTGTAAACATACCTGGCAATAAAAGCTCATTCTGATTCTGAAAAATATTTTTTAATAAGTTTTTGGAATTAAAGATTGTTGAATTTCTCGTTTCATCCTGTGCTCTATTTGTCAATTGACACATTCTCTTTATTTCTGTCACCCACAGGTGGTGAGGCTCTAGGTTTCAGTCCCAGTGGATCTGTCTCAGTGGTGCTAGAAGATGATGGGACCATTGTAGAAGATGAGGCTTACTTTTTGTGCCTGCCAGCAAATACAAAATTCATGCTGTTGCATGCCGACGAAATATGGATGCATTCTCATCAAGGTGAAATCTAACCAGGATGTTCCAGGATGTTTTTTTTTTTCTTATTTCTTCTTCTTCTTCTTCTTCTTCTTCTTCTTCTTCTTCTTCTTCTTCTTCTTCTTCTTATTTGTTCAGCACACTAACTAATGTAAACTGGTCTATTTTGTTAGTTGATGGAGGGACAGCGCAGTCTTGCAAAAGGTCCACTGATGTTGAGGTAGATGGAAAAGATGATGTTGATGGGTTTGAATCTTGGCGCAGTTTGGCAGAGCAGCTCAGACAGGACCTGGCCAGTATTATCCTCATGTCCGAGGCAGATCTACAGGTCAGTGTGATTCTGGCTTGTTATTTTGTGATATCATTTATGATTATAGTGTGTAAATAGGCAATGTTTTACTGTGATTTTAGAGAATAATTGTATAAATGTGTTACAGAGTCTGATTGATGTGCCATGCTCAGATCTGGCTGCAGCGTTGGACTTCTCACAGAAGAAAACCGAGGTCCTACAGGACACTCTGCAGAGAATGCTGGACCGCAGGGAAGAAGAGAGACAGTCCAAAGACTTACTGAGACTCTATTTGAAAGCCATAGAACAAGAAGGCACCTGGGACCCACAAGAAAAAAGTAGGAATATGGGAATATGTTTCACATACCAGCAATACAAGAAAAATCCCCAAGTAAAGTCACAACAGTTATTTAAAGGAATAGTTCCATAGTTTTGTTGTTTTTTTTTTTCTTTCACTGAACAAATTTTGAGAAATTTAGCTTTACATCTCCTGCTCATCAATGGATCCTCTTATAGTGAATGGGTGCCATCAGAATGAAAGTCCAAACAGCTGATAAAAACATCACAGTAATCCACAAGCAATCCACATGACTCCAGTCCATTAATTAATGTCTTGTGAAGGCAAAAGCTACGTGTATGTAAGAAACAAATTCACCAATAGGGCCTTTTAACTTTATAACCATAGTTTCTTGCCAGAATACCAGCCCATAATCCATAATAACGTTTCAACAGTGAAAAATTCCATTCCCTGTTGTTCTCCCATATCAAAATATACCGACATATTTGTTTTGAATCATTTTGATCTGTACATGTTCCTCTCCTGAATTAGATAAGAAGACTTTTTTAATAGAGACAGCAGTTTTATGGATGGAACACTCCTATTTTAGCCAAAAACACCCATTTCTGACGGCACCCATTCACTGCAGAGGATCCATTGGTGAGCTAGTGATGTAATGCTGAAGTTCTGCAAATCTGTTTTGATAAAAAAAATAAATAAATAATAATAATAATAAACTCTTATACACCTTGGGTGGCCTGAGGGTGAGTAAATTTTTCAGCAAATATTCATTTTATGGTGAACTATTCCTTTACTGTTGCTTTGACTCTGCTTCCACTAGATGGCATCGCTGAGCTATTTCTAAATATTGTACCAGTTCATACAAGTTCATTTTATAAGTTCTTGGTAGAATAAAGAAAAGTAGCAGCTTGGATGATCAACAGCTTATCTGTTGCTGTGACAGCCCTAATCTTTCCAGTGCTTTCAGGATGTTAACCACTGTCATTTCTGCAGGCGCTAGACTAGATGAGACAGATGGGGTGCAGGTGGAGGCCGCAGCAGGGTTCAGCTCCACAACACTAATGGTCCTGAAGGACAAAAAATACCCAGAGACCAGACTGTCCAATGAAGAGCTACAGGTATGACATCTTACAGTGTTCTAACACCTCCCACAATTTCTTAAGAATGGTGTAAAAACCAAGCATATTTTAACATAAGCATTATTTTACACTAGACAGCGGAAATCAACATGAACATCATTCAAAGCCCATTTTACCTGCGTAATACGACATTTCAGGGTGTTCAACAGGAAAAAATAATGAAGGACTTGATTTTATTGGTTATTATTTATTGGTTTGTGAGAACTAGATGTTGCATAGGGTTAATTTTGACTGAACTTCAATCATATGTCAGTAGGGGTCACTCGCTCTTTTCAATGGAATGAGCACAAGCCACAAGAGTATAATCAGTCTGTTATCAGTTTATAAAAATAAAGTGATTTTAAAAAACCTAATCCTACTATAACTATATTATATAATACAAAGTAATTATGTAATAACAATAGGTAAGTTTTTGTGTTTGGTTATTTAAGAGCATATAATTTAGTGTTATTGTCTCAAATGGATGTATTTTTTTTATGCAGATGGTGGTGGGGCATGGAGTGGAGGTCATGATGGAGGTGTTGGGCTGGGACGGTGAAAGGACATCAGCACTGGTCCAGGCATGTGAAAGTGAGCTCAGTAAACGCCTACAGCAAGTTCAAGCCCTGCAATCCCTCAGTGCTCAAAATCAGTCCACTTCACAGCCACACACTGAGAGAGAGACCCGAGCCAAACGCCACAAAACACACACACACTGATAGACCTTTACTCTTTATTTTTGGACTGCTTGATTACACTCCATCTAACAAGAGAAATTGAATTTAGACCGTGTTTTTCCCATTTTTGGATAGTGATTATTTTGATAATAGTATATTGTATAGAAATGCCAAAGCATAATAAAAGTCATGTTTTAAGCAAGGAAAACATACAGACTGGTACTCATTTTGATTTATAAAATTCCATGTTTCTTATCTGTTGCCTATAATTTGACCCATCATTCAGGGGGTCGATTGGTGATAATCCTATACTACACTCTTAAAAATAAAGGTTCTTTTATTGGCATCAGAACCTTTACCATCCATGGAAACTTTTCACTCTACAAAAAGTTCTTTACAGTGGAAAAAGGTTCTTTAGATTATTAAAATATTCTTCACACTAAGAAAAAAATGGTTCTTTTAAGAACTGTTCACTGAAAGGTTCTTTGAGGAACCAAAACTAGTTCTTCTATGGCATTGCTGTGAAAACCCCCTTTTGCAACCTTTATTTTAAGAGTGTATGTAATTTTCAAGTTAATTGGTGAAAAAAAAACAAGTAAACATTTTAGAGAAAAGTTAATGTTGTTGTTGTTATTACAGTATTTCAAAAGGGAGGTAAATTATTCATAATTGATTGTACCAAATACCTGTAATATATCCTGACAGATATGACATTTTAATACCTATTACAAGCATTTAATGCTGCTTTATGATATTTCTCAGAGAAGGAATGTGTTGCCGTAGTATTGCAAGGTTAGCAATTAATGTTAGCAATTTAGCCCATGGGGTGCTTTTTTTTTCTTCTTCTTCTTCTTTTTTCACTTGTTGAAACATCGAATGATATAATATAATATTTTTGGACTAATAAAAAGATTTTGACATTTAATTTTGGCCATTAATATAAACTGAGTTACATAATGAATGGAAAAAAATATTTCAGCTTGTCAGAGAGCATTGAGAATGGTAATGTATGTAGATAAAATTTCCATATGCTGATAAACTAATGAAGAGACCTGCTGGTCTGTTCCTTTGCACCATGAATGTCTTGTTAAAACAATCTATTTCTGTGCGGGTGTAGTTCTACCTTAGATTGTAATGAGCATGTGTAGGCTTTGATTGGTGTTGGGCGGGTTTGTGAAGCCAGTCTTTGTGCTGTTTTGTGGCTGTGATGTACTATTGATTTGAATTTTTGAATTCTGACCATTGTTAAAACTATATGCCAATGATCAGAATATCACTTCAACAGGATGTAGAGATGTTCCTGAGGAATTCATTAGACTGGTATTACGTATGCAGTCCCCAGATGAAGTGTTCTAGTAATGGGCTTCCTTGTCTTGAAACACTTAAGAGATGATTTTACCCATTTTTCCTCAATATTGCAACAGTCGTGTCTTTATTCTGATCAGTTTACCTTATATTTTTGATAAGCTTCCTTTTGGTGTGTGGTAATTATAACAATAAGTCTGTTGTTCTTTATTATGTGCATGGGAAGTATTAGGAAATAAGCAGCAAGCTGTCTGTGATTGTTGGTATAATGTCAGTTTGCTGGATCAATGCGTGACACTGCGACCACCCTGTCCTCACATCACTGAGCTCTGACCACCAGAAGCAAGCAAATCAACTGTGAATTATGTACTCTCTACCAGACAAGCGTGACCACAGCTTCAACCGGGGTCTGTTGTTGCATGATGGATTGGCTGTGTCATGCAGGGCAAAACCACAGTGCATTGATCATTCACTGACTCCTGGTAGCATACTGAGATCTACAGGTTGAAGAATATGTCTAAAAAAAGAACTAATAAATGAGAATACAGAATGAGATATATATATATATATATATATATATATATATATATATATATATATATATATATAATGTATAAAACCTTAATTTATTAAAGCCTATTTAATACATGAATTTCTAAGGCCTGTAAATATACATGTCCACCTTCAGGTTGGGGTACACGTCTTTTTGCTGTGAAATCTTTCAGAATTTCTTACAAAGCAAACATAATTTTTATATTGTTATTAATACTTCAAGATTTCAACTTAAGTTTACATGATTATCTATACATCATATTTAGGAAAATCATGTTAAAATGTATAAAATATGATACAACTGGCTATTACGTTTTGCCCTCAACAGTTAAAACTACAGAGCTTTCATAAAGGCATTTAAATATCTTACTAAAAAATATTATTGGGACAACTAATATTTATATGCATTTTACGTATATGTCTGTTACTGTTATTTAGATCTCATTAATTTACATTACAAGCTATCAGAATTTCAGCTTATTTTTGGCCATATAAAAATTACAGAACTATACCAAATTGCATATTTTTCCTTCGGCCTGTTTTTTCCTCCTTGAATGTGAGCTATATTTTCATTATATCATACAATTTTTTTGTATCATATCATCTTTTGTATTTTGTCTAAAGGTTCAGTAAAGTTTTACTTTTATTATGATTTATGACTATTGTTTGTCAGGCTTTACAGAGCTAAATATTTTTATATAAGCAACATGAGCAAGAGTACTTTTAATTTTTAAGTATTTTTGAATGGATGACTCTCTTATTGTCACCTTCACTGATATTCTCTGCTCCCTCTTTTAAGTCATTTTATTTAAAGTGAAAGTACACTTCTAATAAACAAACAATGCTTGTTCATTCATGTCTTTAGCATCGCCAGCGTGGTTGCATTAGCGGCAACCAAGGAAGGTTGCCGCTAATCTCGCTTACATTGCTAATACTCTATTCACACACATTACCATTGTTTTACTCACTGCTACTTGCTTTAATGGCGGATGTGTGTCTACCTTTGAGTGCAGGCGAGGACACGTTCGAGCTGCATTCGGTGCAGCTGGAGCTGGAGGCCGTGGAGAAGCAGATCCGCAAGCTGGTGGAGAAGCAGGCCCAGCTGAGAGAGCGGAGAGCCGCGCTGGAAACATCCCCGGCTGACACTCACAAGTCCGGGGTAAGTATACAGCGTGCCGCTAACACTCCCACCACCTCTACTCCGTGTGTTTCTCTGCACAGACCCTGTGCACCCAGGACGTGATCTTCCCAGATGTCCTTCACTCCGGCGCCGGGACACCATGGACCCTGGGTGCAGCAGCAGCGGCAAACGCGAGCCAGGCCCCGTGCGAGGACCTCTCCCCCTCCCCCTCCACCTCCTCCGGTCTTCGAGATCTCCACCCGGAACCGCTTCGCTCCCCTCCGCGAGACAGAATGCGACGCTGTGATCATCGGAGACTCCATCGTCCGGCACGTCCGTGCTACGTTTGCTGAAGGTAAAGCGCACACTGTTTCCCTGGCGTTCGTGTTCTCGATGTTTCTGCGCAGATACTCGCGATCCTGAAGGATGGCGAGAGCATCGGCGCGATTGTGCTGCACGCGGGGGTGAACGAGACCAGGCTGCAGGAGATGGAGACACTGAAGAGGGACTTCAGGAGCCTGATCAAGACGTTGCGCAGTGCATCACCTGCAGCGACGATCATCGTGTCTGGACCGCTTCCCACATATCGACGGTGGGACCAATCGCTGCAGCGATCAGGGAGTCCCTCCTCCCTGTATATAAACCGCAGCTACCTGCCGTTTCGTCATTCTCCGCATATCTCTTCTCCATGCAGTAAGACAAGGAGGGCAATGTTTGTGACACGAAAGGTTCAGTAGACTTTTTGCTTTAAACGAATGGTTATTGTCATGGTGTAAAGAACTGAAACTGCTCTTTGTGAATAATTGGAATCTTTTCTGGGAGCGTCCTAGGCTTTTCTGCGCTGATGGCCTGCACCCCAGCAGAGTCGGAGCAGAACTCCTGTCGGACAACATCTCCAGGACTCTACGCTCCATCTGACTAGTAAGCCCATTCTCAAATAACTGCTATGATGTCTTTTGTTCTACCCACTTAAATGATAGAAATACTTGTGCTGACCAATCTATAAAGACTGTGACTGTTTCCCGAACGGTGAAACCAAAATATAAATTTAATGCATGATCTAGAAATAATCTGATCGTGATTAAACCAGAAAAATGCAAAACAAATAAACAAAAGCAATTTTTAAAGCTTGGGCTCCTAAACATTAGATCACTTGCACCCAAAGCAGTTATTGTAAATGAAATGATCACAGATAATAGTTTTGATGTGCTCTGCTTGACTGAAACCTGGCTCAAACCAAATGATTATATTGGTCTAAATGAGTCTACTCCACCAAGCTACTGTTATAAACGTGAGCCCCGTCAGACTGGCCGGGGCGGCGGTGTTGCAACAATATATAGTGATATTCTCAATGTTACCCAGAAAACAGGATACAGGTTTAACTCATTTGAATTACTTCTGCTTAATGTTACACTGTCAGATATGCAAAAGAATTCGTTAGGTTACTGACGTAACCCCGGTTCTCTGATAACATGAAGTGAGGTATCTCACTATGGGAACGCCTCGGGCGTGAGCGATCGCGGAAGCACCAATAACACCACGTCTGCCAATTATGGCAGACCAATCGCTGCAGCGATCAGGGAGTCCCTCCTCCCTGTATATAAACCGCAGCTACCTGCCGTTTCGTCATTCTCCGCATATCTCTTCTCCATGCAGTAAGGCAAGGAGGGCAATGTTTGTGAGATACCTCACTTCATGTTATCAAAGAACCGGGGTTACGTCAATAACCTAACGTTCTCTTTCTAACACTTGTTCGGTATCTCACTATGGGATATAGACCACTCCCGTATTGCCGATATGCTGATGAAGCAGACTGAAGAAAGAGTAGGTATTATCTGAATCATAACCCCCAACTGAGGTGAAACAGAATGAAAAGAGGAATTCGCCCCTTAATAAATTGCATTATACCCCTGACTACTCACTCCCAGGACTGAGTGGACCAGAGAGGGTTCTGTCACATCCAGTCTATAGAAACGAGCAAATGTGTGCGGAGAAGACCAGCTGGCTGCTGCGCAAATTTCTTGAATAGAAATTCCCCTAAACAGAGCCCAGGATGTAGCCGTACCTCTAGTCGAGTGTGCTCGTAATCCTATTGGGGGCTCTTTATTCGTATTATTGTAACATAACACGATAGCTTCCATCCCCCAGTGGGAAAGGCGTTGACAGGAGATAGGCTTTCCTTTGTAAGAGTCAGCCCACGAGACAAATATCTGATTGCTCTTACGAAGTGTGCGGGTTCTCTGAACATATGTATACAGAGCACCAACCGGACATAAACTGTGTAACCTCTCCTCCTCTGGGGATGAAAAGGGTGGTGGATGAAAAGCTAGCAGGTCCACTGAACTGCACCAGCGTGATCAAACACTTTAGGCATAAATACCAGGTTAGGTCTCAAAGTTACTTTTCGACCCCCCGGAGCAAACATCATACATGAGGAGTGAATAGATAAAGCATGTAGCTCACTCACCCCTTTTTGCTGTAGTGAGAGCAAGTAACAGAGCCGTCTTCAAAGCGAGCAGCTTCAAGGCAATGTTATTAATGGGTTCGAAAGGGGCTTTTGAGAGCGCGTTCAGAACTACGGACAAATCCCAAGGCGGGACCAGCAGCTTCGATACTGGGTGTAGCCTACGTGCCCCTCTCATAAATCGACAGACGAGAGGGTGTTGGCCAATAGTACCCACGTTAAGACCCACATGACATGCCGAGATAGCGGACAGATAAACCTTAACTGTAGAAAAGGCTCTGCCCTTGTCCAGAAGGTCCTGCAGGAAGCACATCACCTCCGAAGCTGAACACAAGAAAGGAACAATGTTTCTATCTGCGCACCATCCCTCAAACACCCTCCATTTGAGATTATATAAAGAACGTGTCGAGACAGCCCTCGCGTTCTGAATTGTCTCTATCACTTTCGGAGGTAACCCAGTTGCATCCAGATTTAGCCTCTCACGGGCCAGGCCCAAAGAGCTAGTTTCTGAGGGGAGGGGTGAAATATTTCCCCCCGTGCTTGTGAAAGGAGATCCCTGCGTGCTGGTAACGGCCATGGCTTGTCGTAGAGCAGTTGTGCAATCTCCGCAACCCACATTCTCCCCGGCCAGTTTGGTGCGATCAGAATCATTACATGTTTGCATTGCGGAACCCTCCGTAGTGTCGGCTCGATCAGGCTTAACGGAGGGAATGCATTCAGTAACACCTCTGGCCACTCGTGGGCTAGAGCATCCACACCTAACGGTGCATCGTCGCCAGGCCAGAGAGAAGAACAGGGGACATTGCGTGCCTTCGCACGATGCGAAGAGATCTACGGCGGCCCGGCCGAATCTCTGCCACACCCTGAGAGTCACTTGGGGGTGGAGTCTCCACTCCCCGTACAGAGGATTCCCCCTGGACAGTAAATCCGCTCCCCTCTTCATTATTCCTGGAACATGTGTCGCGCATAATGACAGAAGGTTCCTGCTGCTCCACATAATTAGTTCTTTCGCTAACGAGTGAAGCTTGTGAGAACAAACTCCTCCCTGCCGATTTATGTAGGCTATCACCGTTGTATTGTCCGCCCTGACCAATACATGATGATTCTTGAGAAAATGCACAAAATGTCTCAGAGCTAGTAACACTGTTAGTAGCTCTAGAAAATTTATGTGCTTCTCTCTCAGTGCGAGAGACAAAACTCCTCTCACTGTTCTGCCTTCGAACACCGCCCCCCAGCCCATGAGAGATGCATCTGTCGTCACCACTTTCCTTAACATAACAGGACCCAGAGGGCATCCTGTCCTGAGAAAAGACGGAGTTCTCCAATGACGGAGAGCGCTCATGCATTCTGCTGAGACGCGCACTCTGCGGCTGAGACGACTCTTGGGGCGAATGCCCTGTGATGCTGTCCAGTTCTGAAAATCCCTCATTTGCAGCAGTCCCAGGGGAACCACTGACAGTGTTGTGGCCATCAGACCCAGTAGCCGAAGACACATTCTGAAAGAGACTGATCTCCCTCGTTGAAAAATGGAGAGGCAGCTGTGAAATGTCTTGATGCGATCCTCTGATAGGAATGCTCGAAACGTCACTGAATTCAACCTGAGACCCAAGTAGACTATTTCCTGTGCAGGAGTTAGACAACTCTTCGTCTGGTTTATCTTGAAACCTAATCTCTCCAGATGCATCACTAGTGTGTCCGTATCGCTCTCTGCTTGCTTCGGGGACGGTGTGCAGATGAGCAGGTCATCCAGATATGATGAAACTCTGATCCCTCCATTCCTTAATGGCATCAGAGCTGCTTCCACACACTTGCTGAAAACCCTGGGGGCCAAAGCGAGGCCAAAGGGAATTTTCGTATACTCGTATGCTGTGCCCTGATAAGCAAACCTCAGATATTTCCTGTGAGCAGGAAAAATATCTATGTGAAAATATGCGTCCTGGAGGTCCACTGAGGTGAACCAATCTCCCTGACAAATACTCTGACACAACGTTCTGAGCGACAGCATTTTGAATTTGTATTTTGTGAGGTGTTTGTTGAGGACCCGTAAATCCAAAATGGGAAGGAGACCTCCCCCTCTTTTGGGAATCACAAAATACCGAGAGTAAAAACCTATGTGGCTTTCTCTCGTTGGAATCACTCTTATCACTCCTTTTCTCATTAAAGAGGATATCTCTTCCTCTAAAACCTGAGCTGCTTCCCCTTGGGCCACTGAGATTACCACTCCATTGAACATAGGAGGTTTTACAGCGAATTGAAGTCTGTATCCCCTGTCTATCGTGGTTAAAACCCAGGGATGAACTGCGCATGCACGCCAGTTTGCTGCCTGAGCTGCGAGTGGGCCCTTCTCATCTTCGCTCACTAGCGGTCTTGCAGCACACTCTAGTGGCGAAGGAGGGGAATGCTGCTCCATTGAAGGAGTTAGATTCGTCTTTATTTGTGATTGTTTTAATTTTTTTGTGATTTTCATCCCACTCTGCACCCTCAGCCCTTGGCCTGGATGCGTCAGAGAAAACTTTATTTGTGATGGGATGCTTATGAACTTTTGTCCTTTCTCCCTCAGAACAAACCTCGTAGGTGGAGGGAGAGACAATTCTTTGGGGGGGCACCAGAGGAACATGGGCCATTTCCCCGCACACATTGGACTTTGAACTGACCGCACAAGTCCATTTCACTCTTAAATTCCTTCTCCTTTTCCCCACGGGAGGGAGAACGGAATCGTTCTGAAGGGATGGGACAGAGAAACCCTGAGTGCTGTCTCCAAACCCTTCCTGATGCCAAGCTGACGTCTCAAGTCGCCCGCTTCTTTTTGTTTCCCTGAGGGACTGCCGACTGGTGTTTCGCTGCAGCGGCTGCGAAAGACTGCTTTGGTTTCACGAAACCGGGCTTTAACTGAGGGCCCACGTATCCCGGCTGTTGCGGTGGAGCCGGACAGGAAGGTTGATAATCAGAATGTCCCCCTCTCCCTGAAGTTCGGTCGGCTCGGGTGATAAGGCCGAGCTGCTGGCTTTCTGGGGAGACAGACCTCGAATGCGTCTTCCTCCTTTTTCTGCAGGTCGCATTGCTGACGCATCGCTGTTACCGTCGCGCCGAACATGGCCTTTGGATCAATAGGGGCATCCAAAAACTCCACCTTCTCTTTGTCAGAGAGGCCTGACAAACCAAGCCATAGCGATTTCTCTCCCACAACCGCTAAGCCCATACTCTGACCGCAGCTTTGAACTGTTCCTCGGGACGTGCGCAGGTTTAAATCTGCAATGACACATATCTCCTCCCAGAGCGCTGGGTTGGGAGATCCGGAGTCCAGCTGACACCCCATCTCCTCAAATAACTCCGCTTGGTATGCGGTAAGGAGGGACGTCGCGTTCAAAGCATGAACGGCCAGTGCAGATGATTTATAGATCTTCTGAAAAACAGAGGCAGCGAAGCGCTCTGTTTTCCCTGGCAGCGAGGCTCTGGTTGAAGAGAGCGCTGCCCTGCAGCCTGGGTGCAAGTGATTAGCCACAGATGATTCGATAGGGGGAGGATCTGCCATCCCCACATCCTCCATACCCTGAACATCCAGCCTCGAGAAGCCCTTAACAGGCACCCGGTGGGAAAAAGGCTTGTCCCAAAACCTCTTCATTTCAGCCACACATGCCGGGACGGCTGGAATAAACTGCCTCAATGGAGGGAGACATGACAGAAGTCTCTTTCCATCATACAAATCTCTTTCAGCCCCCTGACCTGCCAGTTGGGATGGCCAGTTGATGGACAGTCTAGCCGCTGCCCTGCGACAGACCTCGAGTAGATCTGTGTCCGTCTGTACAGGGGAGGGTGAACTCACATCCTGTGCACTCGGCGGACGCGACTGATTTGGGGGAAGAATAGCATCTTCATCATCGTCATCCTCATCCTCGAGGATGGCCGACAATACTTCGTCTTCGTCATCTTCCTCTCCTGCTAACGGCTCATCGAACAGCGGGGGAAGGATGGGCGACACCCTCTCCATCATCTCTCCCCACGAGCTGCTGGCCTGCGGACAATCCATCGGTTCCTCTCTGGGTTGAGCAGAGAGGCATAGGTCCGACTTACCAGCTACTGCCACGCGGAGTCTCCGCTCTCAGGTCTTAACCGAGAACTTCGAGCAGTGCGGACAACCCTCGGGGTTGGACAGAGCCGCCTGAGTGTGTTTAGCGCCCAAACAGGAGATGCAGAGGCCGTGTGAATTCTTCGCAGTAATCCACATTCCGCAAGCACACGGATGGGTAGGATGACCTTTTCCTCCGGGGCTCTCCGGTTCTTTCGCAGTGGCCATGGGGCCTGCACTCTCTTCGTACGGTAAGCCCACCACAACGTGACAACTAGTACGGAGCTGTGCTGCGATAGAGAGCTGTTCTTTTCCTTCTTTTTGGTGCGTGGTGAGCGCCCCCAAAACTTAGAAAATAAGTAGAAAACTTAGAGCAGAAAACTCGCCGTGACGCGTTAGTTATCTCACTCTAAGTGAATTCACTCAACAAACGTTAGGAATATTGTGTTTGGGACGTTACCTTGCGGCTCCGTCTGTAAACTGTTAAGCAAATGATTCCCGAAATCTGCTGAGCCAACTTCCGAAGTCTTCACGGGGAAGAGAGCGAAAATGACGAAACGGCAGGTAGCTGTGGTTTATATACAGGGAGGCGGGACTCCCTGATCGCTGCAGCGATTTGTCTGCCATAATTGGCAGATGTGGTTTTATTGGTGCTTCCGCGATTGGTCACGCCTGAGGCGTTCCCATAGTGAGATACCGAACGAGTGTTAGAAAGAGAACTCTCCTATCTCTTGCTCTGGCTACTGTGTATAGACCGCCAGGGCCGAATACAGATTTCTTAAAAGAATTTGCAGATTTCCTCTCAGACCTACTGGTTACAGTTGATAAAGTGCTAATTGTCGGAGATTTTAACATTCACGTTGATAATACAAATGATGCGTTAGGACTTGCGTTTACTGACCCAATAAATTCTTTTGGAGTCAAGGAAAATGTCACCGGGCCCACTCATCGTTTTAATCATACGCTAGATTTAATTATATCGCATGGAATTGATCTTACTGACATAGATATCGTACCTCAAAGTGATGATGTTACTGACCATTTCCTAGTATCGTGCATGCTGAGTATTACTGATATTAACTATATGGCTCCGCGTTATCGTCCGGGCAGAACTATTGTTCCAAATACTAAAGATAGATTCAGAAATAACCTGCCTGATTTATCTCAACTGCTCTGTGTACCCATAAATACACATGAACTAGATGAAATGACTAGCAACATGGGCACTATCTTCTCTAATACATTAGAAGCTGTTGCGCCTATCAAATTGAAAAAGGTTAGAGAAAAACGTACTGCGCCATGGTACAACAGTAATACCCATTCTCTCAAGAAAGAAACTCGTAAACTTGAGCGCAAATGGAGAAAAACTAACTTGGAAGTTTTTAGAATTGCATGGAAAAACAGTATGTCCAACTATAGACAGGCTTTAAAAGCTGCCAGGGCAGAGCATATCCGCAAACTCATAGAAAATAACCAAAACAATCCAAGGTTTTTATTTAGCACAGTGGCTAGATTAACAAATAAACAGACGCCACCCGATCTAAATATTCCCTCACAATTTAATAGTAATGACTTTATGAATTTCTTCACAGATAAGATAGATAACATCAGAAATACAATAACAAATGTAGATTCTGCAGCGTCTAGTACTTCAGCTCCATTCATCGCACCCAAAGAAATACTGCAGTGCTTTACAACTATAGGACAGGAAGAGCTAAATAAACTTATCACTGCATCTAAACCAACAACATGCCTATTAGATCCTGTACCCACTAAATTACTGAAAGAGTTGTTACCTGTAGCAGAAGAACCGCTTCTCAATATTATTAACTCATCGATATCTTTAGGTCACGTCCCAAAATCATTCAAGCTGGTGGTTATTAAGCCTCTTATTAAAAAACCACAACTAGATCCTAATGAACTAGCAAATTACAGACCCATTTCTAATCTTTCGTTTATGTCTAAAATTTTAGAAAATGTTGTCTGCTCAGTTGTGCTCCTTTTTGCAAAAAAATGATCTCTATGAAGAATTTCAGTCAGGTTTCAGGCCCCACCATAGCACAGAAACCACACTTGTTAAAATTACAAATGACTTGCTTCTTGCATCAGACCAAGGCTGCATCTCATTGCTAGTTTTACTTGATCTTAGTGCTGTGTTCGACACTATAGATCATGACATACTCATAGATCGATTACAAAACTATACGGGTATTCAAGGGCAGGCTTTAAGATGGTTTAGATCCTACCTGTCTGATTGCTACCACATTGTTTATTTAAACAGGGAGTCATCTCAATTATCACCAGTAAAGTATGGAGTACCACAAGGATCTGTCCTAGGTCCTCTGCTATTTTCAATATACATGTTGCCCCTTAGTAATATTATTAGAAAATATGGGATTAGTTTCCATTGTTATGCTGATGATACTCAACTAAATATAACAAGACCAGATGAAACTTCTAAATTATCTAAGCTAACAGAGTGTGTTAAAAATGTAAAAGATTGGATAACCAATCTTTTTTTCCTATTAAATTCAGATAAGACAGAGATATTACTTATTGGACCAAAAAACAGTACATAGAATCTCTTGGATTATAATTTGCAACTAGACGGATGTACTGTTACTTCCTCTACAGACGGATGTACTGTTACTTCCTCTATTTCCCATGTTACAACAACAGCATTCTTCCATCTTAGAAACATTGCCAAGCTACGAAACATGCTACCTGTTTCTGATGCAGAAAAGATAGCTCATGCATTCATGACCTCTAGACTGGACTATTGTAATGCACTGCTAGCTGGTTGTCCTGCATCTTCAATAAACAAGCTACAAGTAGTCCAAAATGCAGCGGCTAGAGTCCTTACCAGGTCAAGAAAATATGATCATATTACCCCAATTTTACAGTCTCTGCACTGGTTACCTATTAAGTTCCGCATCAGTTACAAAATATTATTTCTTACCTATAAGGCCCTTAATGGTTTAGCTCCTGCGTACCTAACTAGGCTTCTACCACGCTATAATCCATCACGCTCCCTAAGGTCGCAAAACTCTGGACTTTTGGTAGTACCTAGGATAACAAAGTCAACTATAGGAGGTAGAGCCTTTTCACATTTGGCTCCCAAACTCTGGAATAGCCTTCCTGATAACGTTTGGGGTTCAGACACACTCTCTCTGTTTAAATCTAGATTAAAGACACATCTCTTTAGCCAAGCATTCACATAATGCATCTCATAGTCTTGTACTGCAGTTATATCTGATCAAACACACATTATTGTTCTTTAGCTTGGATTGAACAAATCATTTTTGCTTGGTTGGAACAGCAGCTACGCTAATCAGCTAGTCTCGATTAACATCCCGTGGTAACTAGGATTTACACAAGCTTCAGTCTGGATCCAGAACACCTGAGAAGAGATGATGCCAACCCCTCAGAGGACCTCAGATGATGCCTACCCTCAGAAAACATACAGAACTACCAAATTTCGCCATAAGTTAAATATATTAAGTTTCTGCAATATATAAATATATTGTAGAAACTTAATTTCCTGTAAAGCTGCTTTGCAACAATTTGTATTGTGAAAAGCGCTATACAGATAAACTTGAATTGAATTGAATGTCTTTAGTGCAAAGTTAAAAATATGTAGGAGTTTGTTCAAACCCCAAGCAATACTAATATTGATGCTCGTCTTATCCACCACTGTTGTTTGTGTTTAGTTAGGAATGTATTTAAATGGTACATGTTGGTATGAGATGTTGCTCTGAATACATGCAGCATTTGCAGTTGTTTATCTATTCATTCTTCAAGTTCATGTGATAGGACACAGGTTTAAGTAGGCTTGAGAATGATTAGAAATCCACTGGGCCAAAATAGCACTGGAGAGGTAATTACACGGGGCTGGAGAGACCCTACGGTCCCCGTTGATAGAAGAAAACAAGAGTAACTCTGAGATCAGATGCATAATGCATAAGAACCTAATGACTGTAAATCATGATGCCTGAACTTATTTGACTTTTAAACAAACACCTCTGCATTAACACCAGTGGCTTTATGAAAATAAAACAAGTAACTCTGGGTAAGTAACTCATTATTTCATTCTTTGACTACAGAAAATAATTTTTGAATCAATGTAAAATAATTCACAATATAGCATACCCTCTGCTGTCTTTTGTTTTTAGAAAACTACCATAGCTTTCATTAAACTATATTTTATAAAGCAAATTCATTGTGACATCTTTCCACTAAATGATAGTTCCTGAAATCTAAACCAACAAATTTCCAACCGAACACTGAAATAATTTTTTGATCAAGTGTTTATTTTATTTTTATATATATATATATATATATATATATATATATATATATATATTTATTGCATTTATTAATTAAGTATATATTTCATTTTTTATATCCACCACCCCCCCCCCCCAAAATTGTGTGCCTCTACTTTTATTTATATAGCACATATAAAAACAGCAAATGCCAACCAAAATGCTGCACAAAAAGATTAATAAAACAACAACAGAAAAAATAGTCTATGACTGTCACATGCAAAACTGTTATGGTAAAGATAATTTTGTCAATAATAAATTCATATCAAATCAAATTCAAACATTTCAACAATATTCAACTGTTTTTGGACATGATTTCCTCAATCCATGAAAGATAATTGCTCACTTTAGTATAAACCCCATAATACCCTGGCTGGGCACATCCGTGACCCCATGACACAACTCCACCTATGAACCAACTTTTACTCTGTGTGTCAAAAAACACATAGGGCCCTCCACTGTCCCCCTGGCAGGAGTCTTTTCCTCCATCAGCAGTCCCAGCACAAATCATGTTCTCTGTCACTACTAGTTTCCCTTTAGCTGTCACTGTGGCATCATATTTAGCCTTACAGTCCTCAAAATCAGTGATGGGTAAAAGTACGTACTGGAGATTATTGGAATATAACGCGGGTCTGTTTATATTTGACACACCCCATCCAGACACCTTCCCGACGTCATTAGCCTTCAAAACAAACCGCTCTTCCATCCCAGGCAAACACACAGGCATGACGGCTTTACTGACAGGTACCTTATACTCCAGTTTAATCAGGGCAATGTCATGGTTGAAGTTAATGTTATCGTGCTGGTACTGAGGGTGAATAAAGATTTTCTGTGGAATGCCAACTATAGCCTCGGTGTCATGTTGTTTGACTATGCCCATCTTCAGCTGCAGGTTGGAAGTATCTGTGTAGCTTTTCAGGACATGAGCAGCAGTGAGGACCCAGTTGTCCGAAACAAGAGAAGCTCCACCGATGAACCGATTGCCCATTCTTATCATGACCTGCCAGGGAATCTCGTTCTTTTCTGCCTTCTCCCCGCCAATCACCTTGGACAGCTTGATCTCAGGCTGGCCACAAACTGAAACACAACAAACACCAAATCAGTGTTTCCACCTGTGTATTTTTCTTTTCTATTCTCACATATGACATTAAAAATCTAACAAAGATATGACACTGATATAAACTACAAGTAAAAAAAAAAAAAAAAAAAAAATATTGACACACCTGCTCATTTTTGATTTTAATTATTGCTATTTTCCACATTTTAGAATAACAGTGAAGCCTACAAACCAATGGTTCTCAACCTTTTTGACAGTTTTCAAAATTTTATAATAAAACATGGTAGTGTAGTGTAAATAAAACTGATAAACCATATGCATTAAACTCACTGGGTGAACATATCTGGAGAATTTTTCCACCCAGGGCATCTCTCCAGTAGCCGTCATGTGCACAGGTATACACTCCTAATTTCAGAGAGAAAAAGATTAAGGCTGCTACACACTGTAAACCTCCAGTGATGACTGATCTGTTTTACAATGTATTGCTATCCAAACACTACAACTTGCCCATTACCATTTGTTCCTTCCCTCATTGTGTAAAATTCATTGCATGAATACTTGATCACAGATTCATATGTGGTTGTGGTGAATTTCACACTTGCATTATACACTTCTACAGGATCTCCACAATCAACAACTGCAAAAGAGAGATATTTGGTCACTGACACAACAAATGACATGTTGGCGAAACCTAAGCATATCAGTTTGTTGACTTGAATATCTGGTCAAGTTAAAAAAGAAAATTCTGGTAAAATTCTGTTTACTGTTAATTATTGTTACTTTCATTTTGAGTTTAATGTATTTTTCTTTTTTTAAAAAGTCTTTCTATTATATCTGTTTGTTCTTTCCTCACATTTTAACACTTTTAACCTGGTACACCAACGTGAAAAGATATGGGAGCGTTTTATGTTGATCGTTGCATTGAAATCTTTTCAAATGAAATTAAAAGACATTCAGGTCACATAATTTAACTGAGCCAACTGAGAATTTGCAATGCAGCATGTTTACATTTTGACCTCCAAATTATTTTAAAAGTGTTTTATCAGTCCTATACCAGTTGTTTTTGCATACTCCTGTATTTTTATGAATATTTAATTTAATCATCAATGTTTAAGCAGATTTTTCCTTCAAAATAAGTTAAATTTAAATAAATACATACACACATACATAATTCACACCTAAAAAATCTTTACCAATGAGGTAAGAAAAATAATTTCTCTTAAAACAAGTCACATAATTTTATTTCTTTATTTTATTGTTTTTAATTGACTTGCATGATTAGGTTTTTCATGCAAAAATTAATAAAGTTATTATTATTATTGTAGCGTTAAGCTTGACTTTGTCATAATCATTAATTTTACCAAATGCATTTTTTTCTACTAATTCTAAATGTATTTAAAATATGCTTTCCGCTATAAGTTTCATCACTATTTCATCACAGAATTATTTTCTGAGTTCGCAGTAAGAATTTCACTCACTTCAACTTGAAATAACACCTCAGGTTTGAAAACGTACCTCCTCTTTGGTACGCAAGTAAACCCCCATTGACGATTATACACACTTCATGCTTATCTGGGATTGCTGAACAACTTACTGATGCAGCGAGGCATCGGTCCATTCCAAAATCCACCCTTCAGGCATGTAGCTTGATAAAAGGGCAACGCTTCTTCCCCCTAAAGACGCAAAAAGTCACTTTTAAGTCTATAAATAGCATACCAAGCCTCTTTTCTTAGATCTTCGAGAAAGTAAAAGGTTACCAGAATTAATTCATAGCCCAGATCACACGTGACATTGAAAGTGTCCGTCATGATGTACTGAGACTGCTGGGGTTGAATACGTCCATGCTGAGGAGCCACAGGGTTTGGACATGGCTGCGCTATGAGAGCAGGGAACAGTGAGCACTGGTAATGAAAACATACATGCTGGAAACAGCCCATTTACTTGTCATTTAAATGTTATCCTTAATGCATCATGTACAAAATGTCTTTTCTGACAGCCATCAGATCTGAATCCCTGCTCCAATAGCTTTCACATTATTCATCATTTTATACAATTTTTTTTTTTTTTTTTTTTTGCTCAACACTGTGCTTTATAGGAGTAGGCGGGTGCTAAGGAGTTCATTTGACTTGTTGAGATTCTCTGATTAGTGGAGATTTCTTTGCAGAAAAATGTGTATTGTAGTTTTTCTTAGTTTTTACTTATCAAATAACGGAAGAGAAAAGGGTGTTGTAAATTACCTGTGCTGGTATACTTGATCTTCCAGCCTTTGTTTTTCCCCGAGTGGTCTGAGCGGAAGATCACATGCACTTTGTGAGTTCCCGTCTCTATTTTTCTTGGTGGGGTCTTTCCACAAAATGGTCCGTACTCCCTTCCACCTGCAGTGATCTTAAACAAAATCGTTTGAATTGTCAGTGTATACAAATGGCAACAGATATACAAGTCTCTTGGGAGGTGGGAGGGTGAGGAGAAATAATAGGCGGTTGTGGAGGCCATGAGAGAGCATACATTATGTATTCAACAGCCTTCAGGTCAGTGATTAGTGGAGTAGTCTGACGCTTAACACCAGTGCTGAGAAGACCATAGGCAGTGGGGGGGGGCTAAACTGAAAGACTGCAGCTATAACAAGCTGTTAAACACCATAAAAAGGGATTGGATTTAGCCATTAAAATCAAATGAGCTTTGATGCAGAGTATAAAAATCTGTGCTGAAAGTAAACACTCTTAAACACTTATCATGCTTATTTTCATTGAGAGCCAATCTAATGTGTGTAAACCACTCTAAAATCAATCTTTCTTAACACCCAACAAGGACACTAGAAGGCATATTATATCTCTCTTCAAACAGTACTTGTACTGTAAACAATCTTCCTTAAGCTATAGTATGTAGCTCAGTATATATATATATGATTTTTTTTTATTTTTTTTTGCATGTTTGTCACACTTTAATGTTTCAGATCATCAAACAAATTTAAATATTAATCAAAGATAACACAAGTAAACACAACATGCAGTTTTTAAATGAAGTTTTTGATTATGAAGGGAAAACAAAATCCAAACCCACATGGCCCTGTGTGAAAAGTGCTTGCCCCCTAAACCTAATAACTGGTTGGGCCACCCTTAGCAGCAACAACTGCAATCAAGCGTTTGCGATAACTTGCAATGAGTCTGTTACAGCGCTGTGGAGGAATTTTGGCCTACTCATCTTTGCAGAATTTTTGTAATTCAGCCACATTGGAGGGTTTTCGAGCATGAACCGCCTTTTTAAGGTCATGCCACAGCATCTCAGCAGGATTCAGGTCAGGACTTTGACTAGGCCACTCCAAAGTCTTCATTTTGTTTTTCTTCAGCCATTCAGAGGTGGACTTGCTGGTGTGTTTTGGATCATTGTCCTGTTGCAGAACCCAAGTTCGCTTCAGCTTGAGGTCACGAACAGATGGCCGGACATTGTCCTTCAGGATTTTTTGGTAGACAGCAGAATTCATGGTTCCATTTATCACAGCAAGTCTTCCAGGTCCTGAAGCAGCAAAACAGCCCCAGACCATCACACTATCACCACCATATTTTACTGTTGCTATGATGTTCTTTTTCTGAAATGCTGTGTTACTTTTACGCCAGATGTAATGGGACACATACCTTCCAAAAAGTTCAACTTTTGTCTCGTCAGTCCACAGAGTATTTTCCCAAAAGTCTTGGGGATCATCAAGATGTTTTCTGGCAAAACTGAGACGAGCCTTTATGTTCTTTTTGCTCAGCAGTGGTTTTCGTCTTGGAACTCTGCCATGCAGGCCATTTTTGCCCAGTCTCTTTCTTATGGAGGAGTCATGAACACTGACCTTAACTGAGGCAGGTGAGGCCTGCAGTTCTTTGGATGTTGTTCTGGGGTCTTTTGTGACCTCTTGGATGAGTCGTCGCTGCGCTCTTGGGGTAATTTTGGTCGGCCGGCCACTCCTGGGAAGGTTCACCACTGTTCCATGTTTTCGGCATTTGTGGATAATGGCTCTCACTGTGGTTCGCTGGAGTCCCAAAGCTTTAGAAATGGCTTTATAACCTTTTCCAGACTGATAGATCTCAATTACTTTCTTTCTCATTTGTTCCTGAATTTCTTTGGATCTCAACATGATGTGTAGCTTTTGAGGATCTTTTGATCTACTTCACTTTGTCAGGCAGGTCCTATTTAAGTGATTACTTGATTGCGAACAGGTGTGGCAGTAATCAGGCCTGGGTGTGGCTAGAGAAACTGAACTCAGGTGTGATAAACCACAGTTATGTTTTAACGGGGGGTGGGGGGGGGAGGGGTGTTGTGCATGTTGTGTTTACTTGTGTTATATTTGATTAATATTTAAATTTGTTTGATGATCTGAAACATTAATGTGTGACAAACATGCAAAAAAAAAATAAAAATCAGGAAGGGGGCCAACAATTTTTCACACCACTGTATATATATATATATATATATATATATACAACTCCTTGTGGGGATTCTATGAACCATATAAAATATTTTATTATATTCAATACACAATAATGAGCTAACTGACTTATAGTTCTTTTTTGTTTGTAGTTATTCTGTGCTTTAATAGTTGTATTGAGTTAAAAATCTGGGTATTTTTATGGTGATGGTCACACAAAAATCACACTATTAAAAAATTTGTTAACAATAGCAAATCTTTAGCATGAATACTTCTCAGACATTACAAAAAAAGCATGAGAACATATGATTCTATGATTATATGATATCATATTTAATCATGTTAACTGTATATAACATTTTTAACAATTGTCTTATAAACTGTATATATTAACAGCATTATAGGTATTTTTGTAACATTTTAAAAACCTTTCAACATTTTAAACAGAAAAGGTGAAAAGCACTTCTTCTGTGTGCTTTCCTGAAGGTCAGAAATTATCATTTTTGCTCCATGCAGCTGACTTTAACAATGAATTTAAACTGACTCACAAACAAAAATCAAAAATCAAAATCACATTTTTTTTTTTTTACACATATTCCTCAACAAACCAGAGTGTTGACACTTTTCATGCATATTCATCACCCTAAATGAGAAAAAGTCACAAAATGTCAAGAAAAACATCATAGGTTAGCCAGTATTTTCGATGAAGAAAAAAAAAATTGTCAAATTGATCCATACCATAATATAGAGATAGAAAATTCTGTCATTCATGTTTATACAAACATGTTTCCAACGACATTGGAATGTTTCCAACATTCATCTTGTTGAAATCATGTTTCAAAATGTCTTCTTTTGTTAAATAATGACAGAATTATTGTTTTGGGGTGAACTGTTCCATATAATCTAAACAAAAGCATGTAATGTGTGTCTTTAAATTCTTTAAACTCTTCAGTCTCTGTTTTATCAGGCAGAGGTATAGAGAGTTCCCAAAGGACCCCATTAAAGTGACTCACACATGTGCACACAAATACTATTATGGCTGTTGTTTTAAGTTTGAACTACCATCCTAGCTGGAGTGCTGTCGGTGCTTGTTGATTGTGAAATAACCAACCTTGAGGATGTCATAAGGACAGTGGATTTCAGGATGAGTCTCCACATCAAATACGTCCAGGAAGTCGAGGGTGACTTGGAAGCCTTCCATCAAACTGATAGTGTAATCACACTGGCTCATCTTGGGGTAAACACCTGGGTACTCTGGACTGCTCAGTTCTCCTGACCTCTCCTGAAACACCTGCCCACTACACTCAGCTACAGTGGAAAAAATGCATTTTCACACCCACTGGGAATTGTTAAAAGCACACACACATATGGTTAACAGACAACTATCCGTGCCACATTTAACCCTGAGGGACGCAGGAAATTGCAACATTGATTTGGGACGCTCAGAAGTAAATAAACCTTTCCACCCGTAAAATGGCCTGAGAAATGGCTTTTCGTCACTACTTTCAGAGTGACATTTATGAGCAGTTACAAACATCACATGTGTGGCAATTAGATACAAACTTTTTACAGCTAAAACAGTACAATTTTCTGGTAGTAAATTCAGGTTTCTATTATTTTTGTATTTATTCTATTTACATGAATGAGTGATGTATGAAAAGACAGCAAATAAATGAACATCTTTACTCAATCATTAACAACTTTAGATGCAAGAATCGCAGGAGGCCTCAGATTATTGCTGTTTATATTCACTGCTTGCTATTACCATCTAAACTGTGTATTATCAGATGTTTTTAGGACTCATGCTTTGATATTTGTCCATTTATGATTAAAAAATCTATTGGTAGTTACTTAAATTTCAGAATAACAAGACATACATATTCAATCGTGCCTGTTTGTTTGTGAGCACAGCACTTCAATAAATATAGGAATAGTTCACCCTAAAATGAAAATTCCATCATCAACATCAGGTTGCTGCAAACCTATTTGACTGACATTCTTTCACGGAACACAAAAGAAGAAATTTAAAACTTTCTTGTTTGCTCTTTTCCGTGCCATTAAAATTAATGAGGATTGGAACTTTTAAGCTTTTAAATTAATTTTTGCATTTATGCATTTGGCTGATGCTTTTATCCAAAGCAACTTACACTGGATTCAAGGTACATGTTTAATTAGTTCTTGTTTTCCCTGAGAATTGAACCCATGACCTTTGTGTTGCTAGCACAATACTGTTTAAACTACAGGATGGCTTTAACCCTCTATGGTACCGTGTTGCCTCCAGGCAACACAACATATTTTTGTTTTTTTGTTTTTTAGATAAAATGAGACACTCATTTAACTGATCAATGCTGTCTCAGGGAAGTAGTAGTCAAATACTAATAAATTAACATACAAAAAAGTGGTCACATGACCCACAGGGGTCCATTTTGTTTCCACTTTCAGGACATGTGCACATGTCTGTATTTTGGCCAATGAAAAGTGTATTTTTCTTCCATTTCCATACATATAATTGCCTACAAAAATGTTAGTCACCTTCATTTGAAAGTAAAGAAGTATTTTCAAAAACTTTGCATAATATTTCATTAAATGTATTATAGTAAATTACAAAAAACTGCATGTTACCTCAAGGCAACATTGTACTGTAATGGAATCGCATAAGGCCATGCAGGCATACTAGCTTAGAATACAAGTATATGACACTTGTAAGGAAAAGGGTTAGAATTATCTAAATGTATTAGAATTTTTGCATGATTTTATAATGCATTTGCAAGAATAGTAATTCTCATACTATATCTGCACATATTATGATTTTTCTGTAGAGTTTAATTGTTTCCTCAGCTTTCACAGGCAATGAGGTGTCATTAGTGAAGTAGGAGATTTCGCATGCATGTGCTTGTGTGTGTATGTGCATGCTTGTAAGGATAAAGTGTATATTAGTATAAGGTTATGATGATTTTTCATTTTTTACTTTGAAACAACACTTATTATAATGTTTTGGTATGATAACAGATATGATAGTTTAGTTATACTTGTGATCCACGATGGTACAATGTTGCCTGAGAGCAACAGCTGGATATGAAATGTTACTTTTATTAAATATGAGATGTACAGTACATTAAAAACTAGATAAATCTGTTTGTTTAAGTGTTTGGTTAAAGAAAATGATGTTTTCGATAAATATATTTCTTTTTTCTGCATGAAAATGTCAAAAGTTTAAATTTTTCCATTGTGGTACAATGTTGCCTTGAGGCAACAAACTTTTAAAAAATAAATAAATAAAAAAAATAACAAAAATGTTTATTGATATTGTTATAGTGTCCAATTTTAAGTAGGAAAAACATCACAAATAATTTTTTCCTCATTGATATTATATTCCGTACCGTAGAGGATTAAAGGATGCAAAAGTACAGTAAAAGTTTCAAAATAGTAATTTATTATAAAAGCAACATTTACTAAAACACTATTATTCATGAAAACTCTTGACATACAGTACACCAAAGCAAATTCATGAAAGAAGCAGTTGTGGCTGATTCAGGAACAAACCAATCTTTTGATTTAAATCTTTTAAACAAATCAGCTGATTCAGTCTGAATGAATCACTCAAGAATTGGCTCACTGACTCAATGATCCAATAGTAGCAGTTCTCAAGTAAACAGCTTACTGGATAGGAAGATTTTCAGTGAATATTTCTCACACAAAGCTATCAAATGACTTCAGAAGACTTGGAATGTCGCATAAATCACATTTAGATCAAATTTATCCTTTTGTGTTCCACCAAAGAGAGAAAGTCATACAGGTTTGGAACATTGAGGTTGAGTTAACGATGACAGTTTTTATTTTTGGCCAAACTATTAATTTAATAAATGAACCCCAACAAGTGCAGATGCTACAAATAATTGCTATAAATGGGGAATTTCAGCTGAGTAGGGCAAAGGTCTACTAATTCATATGATTAAATGATTCAGACACAAGTCATTGTTTCTGTCTTCCGTTCTGCGCAATATGATGTGACGTCTCTATCTTCCCCATTAGCAAAGAAAAACAATTAAGAGGCATGTCTTGGCTGGTAATTGTGATTAATTACCCACCATTAGCACAGTATACAGCTCGAAACAGGTATCAATTTTCAACTGATCCCTATAATACTGTTCCCTCAGGAACCAATGGTAATTAACCTGGACTCGCTTAGAGTGACAGAGATCAACTGCTTTATACAGGCAGACTAGCGAGACGCTGCCCACTGTATCATCAGTCTGTTGCTGAAGCACGCTTCAGGCTAAAGCCAGTTAGTGCTGTCCAGAACCGCAGTAAACATTAGCACTTTAAATGAGAGGAGGTTTTTGGGACTAATCCATTTCTGCCAAAAGTTTTCACAACCTGAGGGGAAGTCGAAAATGTAAATTTGTCTATTCGAAACCCTAAACAAACCTCGCTTAAATCGAAAAATGCCATGCAGGTAGTTGCAGCCACCCTATCAATAATATAACAAACCTCTATTTGGTGACTCTATTTCCTGCTTGATTATAGGCTATGCTAGCTCAAGCAAGAGCTGTTGACAGGGCTGATAGATAGTGTGTGGTGAGCCGTGGCTGCCCAGCCTACTGCTGTGACCGCCGTTTCAACAGGTCTGTGATGTACAACAGTCACTACTGGAGCATAAATCAGTATTGAGCTGTATGGCAATATTTCCTTAAAATATTATGGTTTGTTAAGAACTTACACAGTTAGAAGTTGTGCTTCTTCAGAATAAATATGTTAGATATTATAGATAATGTATTATTATAAGATTACAGACAAAGAAACAGTCTGTTGCTCATATATGCATTTGTTACTGGTTATAGATCAAGATCAGTGATAAAAGTACTAAAATAAATTGTCAACAATTTAATTAAATTGTGATTATAATAATATGTTTTATAGCGCTTTTCCTAAAGCCCAAGGTTGCTTTACAAAGATTATGCTTTAAAAAGTCTCATGTTTTTCTAAATCCTTCTCATTTCCTTTGTTCTGTGGAACACACACAATATATATTTTTTAATCCATACAATGAAAGTATATGGAGTCCAATGTTGTTTTTTTATTATATGCACATTGAAACAGTTTTTAAAGTTCTTCTTTTGTGTTCAGAAATAAAGTCATACAAGTTTGGAACAAAATGAGGGTTATTAAATGATGACAAAATTGTGAACTATCCCTTTAAGAGAGCTTTTAGTTGCACAATCAAAGAGTTTCTATGAATCAGGTAACCAGTAATGGAATCTATGCACAGTCATTTTTGTAGCGGAAATACATAGGCAGTCAGCATGCATAGAATCCATTGATGGTCTATCAAAAAACAAAAAGCAATTTTTACTGTCTCAGTGCTTAACATGCTATTTATAGTGCATTTATAGTAACTAGATTTTTTTGTGAAAATGAACATGTACAACATATTACATAATGTCCACTACATTTTATAATCAATGGACAGAAAATCTACAGGCCAAGGGTTTCATCTATTCTGGTATCCGGTATCTTACCAGGGCAGTGTCTTTTATCATCGTGGAGTTGGTATCCCAATCTGCAAGTGCAGTAAAAGCCCCCCACATAATTATGGCAATTATGGTCACACACAGGCTCTCCATCCACAGAGCCCAGGCACTCATCAATGTCTGTAAAGAGTAAAAAGAGGCCGTTTAGCAACAATTCTCACTTATGTGGATTTGGGCTTCCACTAAGATCAACACATATGATAAAATGGTATATATATATATATATATATATATATATATATATATATATATATATTAGTGCTGTCAAATGATTAATCGCGACTAATCGCATCCAAAATAAGTTTTTGTTTACATAATATATGTGTGTGTGTGTTGTGTATGTTTATATAAATACACACACATGCATGCAGATATTTAAATATATATATATATATATATATTATGTTCATATATTAAATATATTTATATAAATTATATGGATATAAATATATACATGGAAATACATTATATTTTTAAAATATATACTGTATGTGTGTGTGTTTATATATGCATAATAAATATACACAGTACACACACATATATTATGTAAAAAAAACTTCTTATTTTGGATGTGATTAATCGCGATTAATCATTTGACAGCACTAATATATATATATATATATATATATATATATATATATATATATATATATATATATAATCTATTTCACTTTAGAATATACAATATTATAAACATGATAAAAAGTTAAAAAGTAAATATTAGATTTTTAAAATTTATTTTTTAATTTATTTTTTATCTAGTTTCAACCTTAGCCTTTACAGCAAGAGGTGACAGCAAAAGAGAGGAACAGTCATGCCGTGAGAGAGACAGTCATGCTGTAAATCCATTGTTTCCATCACCTTCGGCGGAAAAAAATGCCTGGAAGCCTGTGAATCGGTTCTCGTTGGAGTAATCTGATCTGAAGAGCACGGACATGGTGTTGGTGGCAGAATAGGTGATGGTGTTTTTGGGCGCATCACCGTAATTTTTCTCTGCCTCACCACAGAACCGGACTGTGTCATTTCCTTCTGAGAACACCTGGAAAGTTTCAGCAAGTAGTAATTACTACAAGCACAAATTGGTATCCTGTATTTCATATAAAAAGCTTAGTTAGCATGCTAGGAACTTCATTAGGAACTATGCAGCAGTCATATTGTGCGTTTCATTTCATGATAGAGAGGTTAAAGTGCCCCTATTATGGATTTTTGAAAATTACCTTTCATGCAGTGTGTAACAAAGTTCTAAGTGAATGAAAACATCCTGCAAAGTTTTAAATCTGAAAGTGCACCGTGTTTAAAGTTATTGTCTCTCAAAAGAAAGAGTCGAATCTGAATCATTGAAACCAGTCGTTTTTAAAATGAATCCCAAGCCGTTTCAAGTTGACGTCAACATGAAATATTAGCATATTGCCTGCCCACTTGTTGGTCTTTTTGTGGTGGTCTGAATGAAAACGCAAATTCATTCTTTGCCACTAGGTGCCGCTTTTGGAGCGGTAAAATAGCTGCTTCCCCGGGAACGCTGTACATAAAGCAGCACTGCGCTCACAAACGCTGCTTTATCGGGCATTACAGGCATGATGAAATGAAAATGAGACCAATTGGACCAATCACGCAGATTAGCGTCACGCAAAGGAGGGGTTTGGAAAAATTAATCTTTGAGGGAATTGTTTGGGTATGGAAGCCCGTTTCCGCCACTGAATAAAGAACAACTCGCAATTCTGACTTTTTTCTCAGAATTGTGAGATATAAACTCGCAATTACGAGACATAAAATCACAATTCTGAGAAATAAAGTCAGAACTGTGAGAAATAAACTCACAATTCAGACTTTTTTTTTCTCAGAACTGTGAGTTTATATCTCGCAATTCTGACTTTATAACACAATTGCGAGTTATAAAGTCAGAATTGTGAGATATAAACTCGCAATTCTGAGAGCATATCAGTCTTCCCCTGCCCTCAAAATTGGACTTTAACAATTGTGAGTTTATATCTCACAATTCTGAGAAAAAAGTCAGAATTGCGAGGAAAAAAAATCATAATTGCGAGATATAAACTCACAATTGCAAGTTTTTATCTCGCAATTGTGACTTTATAAATCGTAATTCTGACTTTATAACTCGCGATTGTGAGTTTATATCAATTAACAATTCTGTGAAAAAAAAGTCAGAATTGTGAGATGAAAAGTCACAATAACCATTTTTTACTTTTTATTCAGTGGTGGAAACGGGCTTCCATATTTGGGAGTCGTTGAGCAAGTAATGTAAAAATAAATGCATATTATAAGACAATGAAAGCGTTTTTTGATCTTGCATGCATGTCAGCCTGTTGTTGGGGACTCCCAAAACCAAAATATGAACCTTTCATTACCCATAATAGGGGCACTTTATTCGTAATTCGCACTTTATTCCTTTGTGAATTTATGGATCAAGAAAATATACATATAAACAATACAAGCTGATTTTGAAATGATTGTAGACTCAAGGGGGAATTATTTTAATCTGAAAAGAACTGAACATTACTAATAAGGTTAAACCTTATTAACATTTCAATCAATCATCTGACAGATTCCTGATTGAAGTCTGACTTGAATTTGCATTGGCAAGAATCCCTTAATTTTTTTCTAATTTAAAACTGCAGTTCTCTTTATTCAATTCCAAGACAACTCCCAACTTCTTTTAAAGTACACTCTAAAAAATGCTGGGTTAAATACAACCCACCGCTGTGTAAAATATGGACGAACCCAGCAATTTGGTTGTTTAGACCCAGCAGTTGGGTTACTGCCCAGAAGGTTGGGTTAAACATTTAACCCAACTGTTGGTTGAAAACAACCCATCATGTGTTCTGTCCAATATTTACCCAGCACTGGGTTGTATTTAACCCAGCATTTTTTAGAGTGTACATTTATTATAAGTAATTATTTTAATTTATTAAAGTATATCTAATTAAATTATATAAATATAAAAAATAATTATTTATTTTGTAAACATACTATAAGGAAATTCTTTTCCCACAGGTAGTATAACTATTATAGAAGCTTGATGGCATTGATTGCAGATTCACTTATGATTTCATTGAATTACTATCCGAGATATCCTGAAATATGAAGTCTAATCTAGAACCGTAACTCATGCACTTTGATATGTATATATTCCCCCATAAAATGACCCCATGTTTAAAGGTCAGTTGAAGATATGGATCTAACCTGAACATAGTCATATTCGCAGCGATGAGAAGGCTCCAGGCTAAAATATGTGAAGTAGAGGCGTAATCTGTGTCCCTCTGGTCCTGTGATATTCCACACCATACGCTGGTTGTTAGGATAGACATTTGGGAAGTTTGGTGAGGTGAAGCTTCCAAATAGTCCTGTCAGCTCTGAGCCAAATGCTAATGGTAGCAGGGTAACGAATGCCAAAGATACTCTAAAACAGCAGCAAAACAAAAAGTTGTATTACTGATAATGTATTGAAGCTTTCACAATCCCAACACATTAAACCGAAATATGGGGGGATATGTTCCCACTCCACAGTGAACAAATTTGAACACTTTGCATACCTGTTCATTATTCCAGAACGCCACAAACTTCAGTACATCTCACAAAAAATGTCCTAATCACCTCTGCAGAACTCTAATGTCCTCCAGGTTAATGAACTAGCTGAATAAATGGCTCTGTGCAAACACAGCACTGAACAGCAACAGTGTTTTTGGTTTTCAGCACTGTCTACTCAAATGTCAGTATCAACTATTGAATAAAAGACATATCAGTAGAGAAGTTAACCTTTGTCATCATGCTTGACATCTTCTTTATTCTCCTTAAACACTAGATTTACAATAAACATAAAACAAAAAGAAAGCAGTAATCACATTTAGGCCAAGAAAATTAAACATTTGATTAATCCTGGCATTAATGTTGACTATAAAAGTCAGAATTAACTTACAGTAAATGAAAGCGACTGACAGCAAATGAACCCGTTTTTGCAATGTGTCCTTCTGACCAGTCGTCAATAATTGATTTTTTGTGTATGTGTGTGTGTACATGCAGATACAACTTTGGTTTGTAGAAAATAAAACAAACAAACAAAAAAATCATAAATCCTACTACAAACAAACTTTCTTTATAGCTTTCAAAGGTTTTCAAAAGTGTACCTTTATTTAAATATATAGAAGGGTCCAAAGTCTGATATTACATATATATATATAGTAGTCAACATTTGAAGTGGATCAAAAAAGTTCAGCAAAGTTGTCCTAAGACAAGAACGCATTTTGGTTTTGGGTTATAGGACATCTTTGATAAAAGGTTTTGATCCACTTCAAATGTTGAATTAGAATTTTGCACAATAGAATTTTCACTATAGTGATCTCAGACCCCAATGTATATTTTGGATATTAATAAACATCAATCAACACACAGAATATTTGTAATATTACAAACTTAACAAGCAACCACAATCCAGTAACACTGAGATGACAGGATATTCATAAGGACAAAAATAATCATGGCATAGACACCAAAACCCCCCCGTCATCCTAACTGATGAAAAAAAGACCAAAATTAATATTATAAAATTACTTTTCTGACACCAATTGTTGATCACTTTTGGCCGTGTTGTGATAATGACTTAAGAGATGTAACATTGCAAATGTATGAAAGGCAAAAGTAGAATAGTCACCCTAATACAGAAAAGTATTTACAGCTCTATGACATTTTCAGACATGTGAACTGTGATGTGCCACAGGCAGATGTTTGTGATGAAAAAACAACAGGTGACACTGAAAGCCTGTCGCCGTCGCATGTGCCAATTACCTTCAGAGCAGAATTAATTTGAAATGCCTTTGTAATGCTACAGTCCCTTTCATTTAAACCTTTTGGCACAGAATGAGATGGTTATTTAATGATTTAAAAAAGAGTGAGAAAAAGAGAGAGAGAAAGAGAAAGTGGGTGAGCAAGGGAGAGAGAGAAAGAATGAATAAAGCGACAAATGTTCCATAAGCAAGCTTATAATAGACCCCTCATTTCCAATACACTACGCTGGTAATGCTTGATGTATGAGGAGATTACAATAATTATCCTCATAAACGACAATGGTAATTTCCAGCTTCACATACCCATGCTGATTGTGGCTGTCAGGTGTAATGCGCTGACCTCTGTCATCATGCCTACTTGAGAGGTCTCAGGTTGTTGGAACACAGCTGAAATGATTCTTAAAGAAGAAACAATCAGTCACACTGGTTTATCAAACCCTCTTGAGTACTCTGACTGGAAATCTCTGAAGGCATCTGGTTATCTGCCTGTTTTAGAGAAAAAGATTTATGACTTTTTAATGCAAATTGAAAAAAATTAAGAGCAATTAATAGCTTAAATGGTTTTTTTTTTTTTTTCAAAAGAATCATAAGTTAGACAAACAAACAAAAAGTGGATTAAAATTATTTAATACAAAAATTAAAAGCTGTATTTAAGGCATTTTAAGACTTTTTAAGAACCCACAATTTTTTTTTTTCAGACAGTTCTAGGTAAGCTTTAATCAGTTGCAGGGCTGTAGCTGGGATTTGCGGGGTCCCGGTGCAGGTAGTACCAATGGGCCCTGTTTGAAATTGTGTAAATAGCACAAACAAATAAATAGAACAAAGATACAAATTAAACAATGTTTACGTTTGTGTTTACATCTGTCCAGGTACAGAAACCGAAAAATCAAATGTAAAATATCATTGTAGTTAATAGTCTTCACTGTATAAATTAAATATATATATATTAATTCTTGTTAAAACTACAAAGTAATTAAATAAAGAGCAGTGAGTGATTTTCTCTCATTTAATTTCTTAGATTAACATTAAGGACATCGGCACCAGCTAGTAAATTAGCTGTATTAGGTACATCCAATATAATGATACACATCCAATTTCTTTCTCAACTGTTTACGTTCACTTAAGACACAACCAAAAGTTTTTTTTTTTTTTTTACGGATACTCGCCAAGACAGGTATTTCGCCATAATATTGTATGTACGTATTTGTCAGTTCAAGCGCAAGAAGAAGCAAAACTCAATTCATGATCAAGGGCTGTAACACGCGGCTCTCCGTGTGCACGCTGTGCGCACAGAACACAGCATGCAGGTGCTGAATAAAGCTTTTTGTGTCCTTTTGTGTTTGCATGTTTAAACTGGTGAGGTGTATTTGTTCATTCAGGCGCAGGTGGACGCGAAGGAGAGCTTGGTTTGGTGTTTGCGTGCTGTCTGTGAGACACGGCTCTCTGGCTCGCTTTGTGAGTTTTAATTGGCAAGGCTTAAAAACACATGCAATTGATAAGCTTTCATTACAACGCACAACAGTGGCCGGTCAACTGTCCTGAACATCTTTTCCCCCGAGGATCCTCGGCCAGTCGGTTGAAATCGCTGGGGGTCCCCCTCAGCCGTGGGCCCCAATAATCTCCACCACCTTTCACCCCACTAGCAATGGCCCTGATCAGCTGTACTAATAAAACTTTGACTTTAATAAATAATTTGCAATTTATATGTTGCGCACAAAAAAAAATGAATGCATATTTTATTCAAATGGCTGTCAACGCATTTTTAGTTCCAGATGGTATAGTTACAGCATCTAGTAGCAGTCAAACTGGTGTATATACTAACCAGCCAAATGTTGGCCCCTTGGGAAACGTTACATCTAACTTGATATTACTTTGTAAATCCACATGTAATTCAGACCAGGCTACCTTTAGACACATACAAACATGGTTTTCCAAACTGTGTGCTGTGCATTTCAAACAACAACAACAAAAAAAATCTTCAAGTGCTGTAAATGGAAACTGCCAATTTTTTACAAAGCCTGTTTTTACTATCTGTACATTTGCTAATAATGAAACATGAGATAAATGTTTAGACAGCACCAATTGATGTTATTGACGACAACCAAATCCAGTGAATTAGACAATCACTACACATTCATTTACTCGTAAGTGACTTTACGTCAGAGACCAGATACTTGTCAGTGCATCAGTAAGTGCTAAGCTCATGTCTAATTTGAACACCGTTTAGAGCTCTTTACTTCCTTTTATAAGTATAGATGAAGTTCATTTTGAAAAGATGAGTCACTCTTCAAGTACTTGCATCTTCTGCTGCAGAGTATGCACTACAACCCTGAGGACAGCTTGAAGCATTAGGTGAACAATAATTAAAACAGTTCATCATTCTATCAGGGCACGGTAGACATATTCCATCCCATTAGCCTTGTTTTATATAATTGACACTGTTTTGTATAGCTTTGAGCAAAAAGGCATCTCAGGTTCAGCCTTGATGCAAACAAGCACATGCATCCAAGCAACAACTAGCAATTTGCCACAGAATCCAACAAAATAACAAAAGGATATTTACATACGCATATTCAGAGCCTTAGAACCTTCCTTCTGAGCAGCCCAGTAATGCTTGATGTACCATATGTAATGAAGTGGATCCTGATAAGACACCAGTCAGCATTGTCACTTTGATGTGGAACAGGAGCACTGTGAACACAATATATATATCCAAGATCAATATCGATGAAGGAACAGAAGGGGACAGAATGACACTTGTGACTGAGACTTTAGACTGCGAGAGAAAAAACAGCTGAAACGTCACACACTAATGCAACCCTTGCAGCTAAACATATTGTAGGACGACAGTGTGTACAATACATCATAAGAAACCATAAACACGCTGTTGGATGTTTGCTTCAAGAGCAGGCTGAATCATGTGGAGGAGTAAATCAGATGTTTATGTTAACACTGTAATCTTTTTTCCCCCATTCATGCACGCCACTCAAGTGACCTAAAAATACGAACAAGGAACAATGTCAAAAATTATAATCGTTGTCAGCTTTGTTATTTACACCTCTCTATGGATTCTGTAAAGCCATAGAAACTACAAACACGTATGACAAGGTAATCAATGGTATCACCCACCTTTCCATTTGCTCAGCTTGAAAAAGAAATTACTACAATCAAGACAATCCGTTTCACAGCATTTCATTTTGCCCGTGGTTTAACTGTTTCACAAACTGACAAACAAACAAAAAGAAACAGTCTTTGTAGCCTCACGGTTTTTCTGTAATAGAGCAGGATTTCTTATTTTCTCCAAGAATTCATTGGTGTGTCCAGAACCTTTGGGGTCAGGTGTCGGAAAGCAGAAAGAAGGGGTAATCAGTGCATTATCCAGGGGTCTCAAAATGTGCCATTTCTGACACACCAATTATTGTCTGATTGCTCATCAAAAGTTTGTGTGCTAGGGTAGACTGAAACTTGGGATGTTTTCAGAACAGAAAGTAACTGTCAAGTCTGTGAGTGTCTTAACACCGTAACATCACATGTGAAGATCTAGAACAAATTCAATACTTAAATTAATATTGGTTAATGTTAAAAAAAAAACAACTTTCTGTCCCAGGTGTAATTACAGACAACTATACCTACATGTATGTTATTCGCGCATTGGTATCCCGAAAATATGCAACAAGCTTTTGCTCTGTTTGTTTGAATATCCTAACTAGCCCTCATCATTGACTCTACTAATGGAGTTTGAAGGCGGGACTATCTGTTGAGAAGTTTTTGGAAGCCTATTCGGATATTATTTTTCTGTTTTGTGACTCTTGTATTATGAATAATATTTATGGCTTCAATTCTTTTAACAGCTCTCGGACAGGATTTCTCCTGCTACAAAATATTCATCCAATATGTGAAATAAGATTCCCAAACGAATTAATCTTTTGTGTTGTTTCTTTTTAGTAGTGTTGTCAAAAGTACCGACTTTGGTATCAGTCTGTACTGAAAATTTTACCGTCCATTTCCTGCTAACTTTTGAGTGCTGTTGAGCCGATTCTTAAACACCACTGATTGGCCATTGTGTTAATGCGCTAATCCATTGATAGATGCGGCTTTCAAACGCTTCCGTGTGCTTCTGTGTGAGCGCACATTGAAGAATGTGAAGCAATGATCATTGTAGTCAATCTCACAGTCATATCTATTAAGTGCATTAACACAATGGCCAATCAGCGGTGTTTAAGAATCTGCTCAACAGCGGTCAAATGTTAGCGGGTACTTTTGACAACACTACTTTTTAGTGAATCAAAATACATACAGCGCAAACAGTGTAATTTGATTCCTGAACAAATTAATCTTTTTGCTTTGTTTCTTATTCAGTCAGTTCACTCAGTACAACACATGGAATATTGCATAGTCATGTGTTGTAGTTCGTCTCCCTCCTTCTTCCCTGCTGAAAAAAAAAAAAAAATAGACACCATCACAAAATTTGTAATGGTTTTACTTATGATGGGAATTGTATTGGTTTTAATGGAAACTGTAATGGACCCTGTGGGTTTCTACTGGTATTTGGTCACTTTCTATTAGTGGCTTGTTAAAACCATTAAATCCTAATGGAATAGGCCTATGTCCCAAAACACACCACAGAAAAGCATTTTTAATGGCTTTAATGGATAAAAGTTGATGGTTTGTAATGTTTGTAGTGAAAACCGTCAGAATTTCTGTGATGTTTTATACTGTATTTTTTCAACAGGGGGAACAGTTATATACATAACTCAACGTTATTTTTAGTGAATCTAAATACATATAGCCAAACAATGAAGTCCGATTACCAAGCGAATGCATCTTATTAAACGGTTCTTTTTAAGGAATCGAAAACAGGGCAACGAGTGCAGTCCGATTCTGAATCGAATAAATTGTTGGTTTTTTTTAATGAATCAAAACACATACAGCCAACCTCTGTAGTCAAATATCTGTAAAATGTTTTGTAAATACACTTTATAAAATAATTGTCTTATTTGTTCTATTGAAATTTGAAATTATCTCACCATTTGTCAACAGACGTCTGTTGAGGACAATGTAATTTTCCTCCTCTCATCTGTTCCTGTCTCTGTGATTCTGCCTGACTAGGCAAAGTCTTTGAGAATTCAGACAACTGGATTTATTTGAAGTTTGAAGCAACTTTGCACAGTGGTGAGCATGCTTAATGCATTTTTGATGTGTTTTCCGTGTCTGATGATAACTGGGTGTCCTGTTGTTTGTAATCAAGGTAGATATTATTCAATAGTCTGTGGTTAAACTAATGTCAAGTTGAATTCTTTCCTAAAGGTGTGATTGCTGCACCTGGGCACCATTTCTCGTCATTGCCACCTGACTCTCTGTCATTGGCGCAGAGCTGCATGTCAGAGCCACTGATTTGGCAAATGTCCACAGGCCCACAAGAGAACGGAAATGGCCATATGGGGACTTAAATCTGTGAAAGATGCATCAGCGGCTAAATTGAAAGAGTAATGGCAATCTGACATTGGGGCGAAACTCAGTGCGGAGGGATTCAGCCTCGATTTATCACAAGTAATTTCCCTATCATTAGCTGTACTGTTTAAAAGGCCATACAGCTGCAGCTGGAGACTCATGGTGTTTTTCATTTGACCTCACATCAAAACATTCCCCTTAATCTTTCTTTCTTATTTCCACACCTTATCACAACCTCAACACCACTCATAATCATGAGACATGGATATGTTGTAGCAACTGATCACTTGATTAGCTGTCGATATATGAGCTCCAAAACGCAAGGGAGAGTGTACTTAATGCTGGACTGTGGGGATATGTCACTGAAGACGAAAACTAAATCACAGTCTTTAGCTGTTTACAAGTGTCTGGTGATGTATTTGATATGGTAATGTTTGGATTGGGTTTTTAGGACTTTAAGTTTTAGTTAAGAAACAGCCAATCAGTAAGATTCACAGTCTATAACTACTACATTTAGACTTTGACACGTGCTATTTACAGTCAAGTTTTAAGAGAGTCTGCCTGTGTTTATCCATGGCATTTCTGGTTTACACCCCTGATTTAGTTTCTCAAACATGCAGAAATCTAATAAGGGAGCAAGAGACAGGCTTAAATTGTGTATGAAAGACCAAACCTTCCTAATAATACATATAAACCTAATCACAATATAATAATTTCTCTCAAAATAATGGTTTTTATGCAAAATAAGTTTCATAACTCTGAATTATTATCCACATAGCATCCACATTGCTGACACATAACTTGGTGTTGTTTCTTTAACCTTCTCACATCAAGATTTTCTCATTTATTTTAACTCATCAACGTCATTAACCTTAAAGCTGAAGTGTGTATTTTGTCTGTGTTAAAAGACTTTCCCATATCCCATCTTATGAAGAGACTATAAGCCATTTGTAAGGTGATTTCCTCTCCAAATGTGTAAACAAGGATGAGATATCACAATTGCTTTGTACATTTCAGCACACAGACCAGTCCATCACAGTAAAATTGGCTCAACCAATAGTGTGAGTTTCGGGTGGGACAATCTGTGCAATCATGCTCAAACAATTTATTTATTTATTTATTTATTTTTACATTTTACATGCAAGTACTAAGTTTATTTTGTCAGCTAGCTAGTTAGTTAGTTTTTTTGTTTCAGCTAAACAGCTAAATACGGCTGATTTATTATAGAGTTGTCATGAATTTCAAATTTACCCTCCACTAAATGTCGTTGCACGAAAAAACAATTTTAATTAATTTCAGACCATTCAGATAATATAAATCCTGTCTTAATTTTAGGATCAATGTGATATTATTAGTTTATTAATATTTTGAATCTGTTTTAAATATTTAGATTTTCTATGTAGTTTTTATCAATTCATTTTAGTTTTAGTTATTTTAGTGCATCAGGTTCAACTAAATTAAAACGAGAAATGTTTTTTATATTTAATTTATTTCATTTCACACTTAACTTTTTTATTTTAAGTAATGAACATTTTTTAATGGTTTTAATTTTAGTTTCAGTTTTAGATTAAACTGTATAAATATCTGTATATCTGTAATTCAGTTTAGTTTCAAATTTTGAATAATGTTAATAATTAAAAAAAAAAGGGTTTTTAGAAGGTAAAAAAGGTTTCATTATTTTTGTTAATGAAAAGATTTTTTCACTTATAATTTACATCTTTTAGTTGAATAATGTGTAAATAATGTAAATTTTTGTGTCATGCCTGTTGCCCAATTGGCAATTCAGATGCTCAGCTGGTGTTTAGACATGCAATAGCCTTGTCAGACATCACAATCCGCTGGGAAGAGAAACAAACTATGCTTGGTCTAACCATGATGTATCATGAGGATTCAGTAGTTTGGAGTGTCTGTGTCTGGAGTGTGATGACTTCATTACAGCAAATGACATGAAATTCTCATTCAGCTGCAGCAACGAATCTATTACAGCTCCCTAAAGGTGGACCATTTCTTGCTCTGCTCCAAAAGTGGCCCATCTGTGATTGAGATATTTAAAGCACACGTCTCACAGGTCAATTCTGCGCTTAAACAAGACGGTCAATATTGTGTTTAGTGGCCTTCCCTCTTTCCACAGTCCATTCTCGGTAATTACAGCACAGAGCACGAGAGACGGAGTCAGGATATGACAGAGTCATTGCACAGCTAATGAGCTGCTGCTACAACAACCACTCTGCTTGTTAGCAGACTATCTGTGATACTGACTTACACAAGCGCAATGTCAAAGGAGAGCTTTTAGCAAATGCTGCTTTACTTTCATTTCCCTTAATGCTGAGGCCAGCGTGAATCTGGATCTGTTCCCCTGATAAACACACTTAGTCAAAGAGTAATTATGCTAATTCTGGAGCAGCAAACAGCGTGGTTTTCAATAACATGTCAACAGATTTGAGGCTCATCGAACAGGCTGTTGTTTTCAAATTATCATCAAAATAATTATCCAAATTTTGGACACCAGAGGTCCTATCAAAGACAATAGCACACTGATGTAGGGTGCACTGCACCACTGAACAGTAAATACACAGATGATGGGCTAATTATTGAGCTCTATGATTCAGTTTACTTGGCTAATAATTTCACAAGAAAAGTAATTTAAAAACTGCTTTTTAAGGATTGTGGTTTATAATACAATGAAGTTCCTTGTATTGCACACAATTTATTATACCAACAACATTCATTTTAAACGTTGCTACGTAATCGTAAATTCAAGGTCCCCTTTACACTTTGTCAATTTTTTATCGTTTTTTTTCTGTATTTTATATATATATATATATATATATATATATATATATATATATATATATATATATATATATATATACAGTACAAACACACATACACTATATATGTTTTGAAAATTTATTACTGAACATTTTTATTTAATTATTTTTAATTTAAAAATTATTTCATTATACATATCTATTTTTTAATTTGTTTTTTATTTAGTTTAATTGCTGCTAAAAAAAAAAAAAAATTAGTAAAATAAATGTGCCAATAAAATTTGAATAACTAAAAATATGCACCTCTGCAGACTTTAAATTTAATACAAATGCCAGAAATAATAACGAGAAATTAAATGGTTGGAAACAAAGGTGTGTTCATATGATAAAACTATATTTTTACCATAAGTGGAATTAGGTCTGTTATAGGATCCAGATAAAATAATAACTAGATATTTGGATGTGAAACACATTAAAATCAGATGTAAAGTCTTCCCAGTACTCTAAGAAAATAAACTATGAGCAGCTTATGCTGAACCAGACACAGGATCATTTTTTTTCTTTTATTCTCATCAGCACTCAGTTTAAATGGCATCGGAAAAGGCAAGATCGTGTCCTCTGTCCCCTTATAAGCCCCTTACGGGGACTCTGTCCCTCCCCCTGAACTGGTCCCCTCTGTGATGGGCAGGGTCTCTATGGTTACGGGCATCCTGCATCCCTTCTTCATGTCTGTGACATCTAATTTTCTCAGCTCTCGCTGTGTAGGGTGCGCAGAGAGGGATAATGATATGCTTTTAGCCGTGCTGACTAGCAATGCAGTCACAGCACACAAACACATCAGGCGTCATTAGTGGCTGTTAAGCACGAAATCTAAAACTTCATATCTAGTCTTCAATGCAACCTATTCTGTCCCCCTTCAACTCAACCTGCCTTTTGAGTTATTGACAAGGGTTTGATTCTGTGGCTTGTTTCATCATTTGTGTTTATAAGAAGGTAATTACAGTTTAATTCTCACTCCCTTCAGACCTTTCAATCTGATGGAATAATACAGGCTGTGTATGAAAATGCAAGGCACGCTTCTGATATCACAGAAGTCAAACCTACTGAACTCACAGATTGCATTAGATGTAAAAAAAGAAAAAAAAAGAAAGAAAAAGGCAAAACAGATTAAAAGTTTGTGCTCTATATTTTGATATTTAAAGGAATAGTTAATTAAATAATATGAATATTCTGCCATTATTTACTCACCATGTTATTATATTTTTTATTTTCATAGCCTATAATTTTACCTTTAAATTATTTTAAAGGATTAGTTCACTTCCAGAATGAAAATTTCCTGATAATTTACCCACCCCCATGTCATCCAAGACGTTCATGTCTTTCTTTCTTCAGTTGCAAAAAAATTTAGTTTTTTGAAGAAAACCTTTCAGGAATTTTCTCCATATAATGGACTTCAGACAAGCATTTGTGGTTAAAAAATATATAAATTAGTATTTTTTTAGAAAATGACCAATCTTTCCACTAGATAAGACCCTTGTTCCTCGGCTGGGATTGTGTACAGCCCTTTGAAGCTGCACTGAAACTGCAATTTGGACCTTCAACCTGTTGCCCACCAAATTGTAAGTAAATTGTAAACTACTGTGAGTAAATTGTGAACTACTCCTTTAAGATAAAAATGGTAAATTTGAATGTATAAAACTATGGGTCGAGCAATAAGACCATCACTACAATCAATAACTAAATGCAAAATGGTGCCAGTTGCATTTGTAAAAGAATCTGAGGTCACAAGAGACATGAAAGTATTGCCAGTTTCAGTTGCTGTCACTAAAATGAAATTTCTGCAAAATTTTGTGGGCTAAAAAGGTCAATTATTTATTGTCAGCAGCGTAGCGATGTATGAAGCACAGCTCACAGAGAAGTCACTTTTATGTAAGCAAGTTTCTGTTGGTAAATGCAGCATATTTGTGTGACCAACTTGAACACGTTCTGCATGTAGAAATCTTTCTCCTTCACGTGAAATTCACATTTGTGTGGATTACTATTGGAGTGACTGGATCTCATCTGCAAAAATTCACTGAAAGGTGTGATCACCATTGCTTGGTGAAATTTCGTATTTGAAATCCAGTCATGTTAATAGGAATCCAAGCAATCTGTGTGAGGGCAAACAATTTCCCCAAGTTCAAGTTAAGGTCATTGCACAATAAGTCTGAAATTCTCATCCAAAATTTTTCATATTAAAAATTAAATGCGACCTCACGTTGTGTCAATCATGTTTACACACTGGCTCCAAAACTTTCATCCTTCATAAAAAAATTCGAATCAGGTTCGATTTTCAACATTTTCGCATCCATTACAAGCATTTTGACAGGAAAGAATAATGAAAAAGAAAAAAAATGAAAAAATGCATATGAAAATTTCGGATTCAGTGTGCAATGACCTTTAGCCATGTAAATTTGCCACGTTGACCAACACAAATTTGTTTAGTTTGAAAGTGACTTCTGTGCTTTATACACCACTACACTGTGGACAACAGACAATTGACAGACCTTTTTTGCTATAGGAAATATGATCGTTAAAAGGAACAGTTCATACAAAAATGAAAATTTGCCCTCAGGTCATCCAAGATGTAAATGTGTTTCTTTCTTCATCAGAACAGATTTGGAGAAATTCAGCATTACATCACTAGCTCACCAATGGATCATCTGCAGTGAATGGGTGCCATCATAATGAGAGTCCAAACAGCTGATAAAAACATCACCATTATCCACAAGTTATTAACATGAAACCAGTCGATCAATTAATGTCTTGTGAAGTGAAAAGCTGTGTGTTTGAAATAAGCAAATCCATCATTAATACGTTTTTAACTTCAAATGGTTGCTTCCGGCTAAAATATGAGTCTACTATTCTTAATATTGCTTTCAGTGAAAAAGTTGTCTCATCTGAATCAGGAGAGGGATATGCACAGATCAAGCACTGTTTACAAGCAAAAACAGTACAAAAAATTCTAAACAAATGTTGGTAGATTTTGATGAGAGCGGACAACAGGGGATGGACCTTTTTATTTTTATTTTTTTTACTGGAGGGAGTGTTATTATGGATTACTGAATCATATTTTGGCTTTTAGCTTTTCACTTCACAAGATATCAGTGGTAGCCTATAGTCTAAATCCATTCATGTAATGAAGTACTTTATTGCATAACAATTAACTGTCTGATTATTTTACTCCACATAAAATGTATAACCAACAATATTTTAAAGCTGCATTTCATGCTTAAAATACTTTGTAATGCCACTCGAATATGCCATCAACTTCCCACTCGCTGTTCTCTGCTCGTCAGAAAGGTGAAGAGAGTGTGCTAAAACAATAACACACTGTTCAACATGAGCAAATGTGACCTACACCTGAGGGCAATTGCAAAGCCAACTACAGCACAATGGAGGGCAAATAACTCAAAGAACAATGACTTGAACAATTCAGAAACTCCAAATATAGATTTCTGAACACCAGTGGCAATATTTCTTCTTCCACAAATGGCATTCAAGTTCCACTGTGTTCTTCCTTTGTTCTCAAATGTCTTAGTTAGTCACCCATGGTATGTTTGCATCTGTTCAGGATCCTACCTTCAAATCTCACCACAGAACCAAATCAAAAATTATTGATGGTGATAGAAAACATTGCTGGTGGCAACTGGTAAAAGCAAAGACACAGACCACGCAGAACTAATGAAGTGAGAGTGCTCTCCGATGCCCTCTGACCATGTGACAAAGATCTAACATAACGTAATGGCATTTATGTAGCACTGAAACATTACTCACCACTCGCCTGCGGATAAAAGAAAGTCTATCAAGAGAAAAGAAACAAGACATTTTGATTGAGGCCTTAGTCCTTTTGTCTCAAATCATATTAGATTTGCTGGATAAACAAGGCAAACTGCCAATCATTTAAAAATGTACTTGTGTGTCATTTGAATACCTGTTGCTATCAGTTTACAATTCACATGGTTTCCTTCCACACAGGCAGTGTTATTGCAGTTGAACAGAACATTAGCTTCATAATAAATGAGCAGCTTGTGTCACGGCCTTTTACATTTGCTTGGAGGGGATGGTTTTGAAATTGAAGTGTGAATTTTTCTACTCTCACGTTACCTGCGGCAGATTAAGCGTTTGATATTTGCTCCTTTCATAGACACCATTTAACTGTAAGATATAATAATGTCTAAATTAAGAATGCATTTGAAGGTGGCATTACTAACTGCTCAGTTATTATTTAGCAATAAGTAATATGCCTGTAGCTCAACTGGTGATTCAAATTGATTCAGGGTTCAGCCCTCAAAGGAACACATATCACTGAAAAAATGTAACATCTAAATTATTAATTATTATTAAAAAATATTATTTAACATCACTCAACCAACCTGTTTATACTAAAAAAATCTCTTATACAAGATACTTTACTTGACAAGCAAAATGTGTAAGATATAAGACTTACTGAAATGATTCTAAATTAAGTTTTTTCTTTAGCTCTTCCTCTTGCTTACTTAAAACTAAATTTTGTTATATTTATGCTTTAAAAACAAGCAAAAATGATAAATATAATTTAGATCATTAGAGTAATAATAAATAATAGATATACTCTCTAACTATAGGTCTTAATATCTTGTGCAATTTTGCTTCTCAGTTAAATTGGTTTTAGATATTTTATTGGAAATTGATAATGTAAATGTAAAACAGTCTATAAATTTCAATGTTTAAACTGGATGACTTTGGTGATTTGTTGAGTTTACTATAAAGACAGGCATCCCGAGTTCGAATCCCGGCTCGACGAGGACCTTTCCTGATCACGCCCCCCTCACTCTCTCATTTTGCTTCCTGTCTGCTCTCCACTATGTGTCATAATAAAGGCAAAAAAATTAATGAATCATAATTGACTTATGTTTGACTCTTTTTGAGGCCAGCATCTCAAATAATTAATGTTGATAAATAGCAAATAACCTACAAAAAAGTGCTTTCAAAAATACTAGACTTAATTTTATTTTAAATAGGCCTATTGTTGTTGATGAGTCGGCCCTTCTTGTTTTTCTGGTTTTTACTCATTCATTCCAATTGTTTATTTTCATACTTACTAGAAGTCAGTTGTGTATTTCTATTTCCCAAAGATAAATATACAACACATTACATATGAATTTCAAATTCACGTTCAGGTGGGAGCATGCCTTCAGATCAAAGGCAAAGCAATCAAAATGCTTTGCTTACTAGCAGCAGCTTTGATGTCCCCTCACAATGCTCTCATTGTAACTCAGGGCACTTGTATAATGGACAGTTTTTCTTTCGCTTCTCACAAATTTTCATGCAAATAAAACACATCCTAGAGTCATCTATTTGAGTCAGTCCATCAATCAATTGGCCAAAAAAAGAAAGAAAGAATAACAAGATGGATTAAACTAGAAAACATGCCGTCAGTCATTTGTCATCTTGTGGAATAACCAAAATTATATTGCATGATAACGGTAACATTGAATTCCTCATGTATATTGATGTTTGTTGTGTCTTCATTCCACTGATTAGGTGGTCCCATGCTGTATTGGGAAAGACCAGCATGTTTATTGTTCCGTTACCTAATTAAATTTGGCCCCATCTGACTTTTTGAGCAAACTGAACAGATATATGAATGCCATGCCAGAGACTCAGTTTAATAAGATATTGCATTATCATCCGCCACAGCTGAATAACATTAATGATCTTGGTGTTAACCACAAGTGATTCAATTATTTTACTACATTTCTTTATCAAATTCAAACAACTGATGGCCTGTTAGAGTGCATAATATATTAAGAATTATTCTTAATTATTCATATATTTTAAGTCCTTTAATATTAAATGTGAAACAAGTTTAATATTTTACTTCATTAAATGTTAATATATATGTAAAATATTAAATTGTTTTTACTATACACACAGAAAGAAAGTGTCAGAAGAACTACTGATGTCTGTTTAGAAACTGTTAAGTATCTGTCATCAGTATTCTGAAAAAAAGAGCAGATTGATTACACTATGAAGCACTGAAGATGTTGTCGGTATCATCTGGATTCGACCTTTGAACTCATTGAAGAATTGAAGAATATTGAGTTCAGGGTGACCCCAGCACTACAGCATCAAATATCTACTGCAAACATCATTTTCTTTTTCAATTTAGAAAGTGATATCTTCAGTTGTGTGTAAATCAGCTGGTAATGTGTCACACACACACAAACACACACACACACACTTATTTCGCTATCCTTGTGGGGACATTCATAGGCGTAATGGTTTTTATACTGTCCAAACTGTATGTGCTACTGCTCTACACCAACCCTACACCTAAACCTACCCCTTCCAGGAAACTTTCTGCATTTTTAGATTTTCAAAAAAACTTCATTCTGTGTGAATTATTAGCTTGTTTACCCGTGGGGACCTCAATTTAGGTCCCCACCGTGACACGAGTCCCCATGAGTCTGTGTATTCAGATTTAAAAACAGGTACACACTCACACACTCACTCACACACACACACACAGACATGAACAGGCATTTACACACACACACACACACACACACACACACACACAGAGACATGAACAGGAATTTACACACACACACACACACCAAATGCATTTCATACAGTCATTACATGAACAAGTAAATTGCTCGAGTTGGCCGTAGTGACAAAAAGCAGATTTTGCTGGCACACAAAATGGTATTTATCTCCTTTACATGTAGTCATTCATACTTTGAGACTAAAAACCTAACCTAACCTAACAATAAATTAACATTTTTTTTCCTCACTCTACATTTTGACCTATTTAAACTTCATTGAGATTTCAAACTGAACATTGAGTGGTTATGTACACACACACTGTATATACATACATATATATTTGTGTTTGTGTGTGTGTCTTAGACAAATACAAATAAATTGTGAATTCTCTATCATCTATCTATCTATCTATCTCTCTACATATATCTATATACACGACTGTGATAGATAGATAGATAGATAGATAGATAGATAAATAGATAGATAGATAGATAGATAGATAGCAGTTCATAATCTAGTGTTTGTCTTAGTTGCTAATAATTTAAAGAACATAAAATAATGACCCTTTTTTAATTCTGGATATTTTCAATGAAATGACAATAGAGAAGTGATAGGAAATCAGGTACATGTGCTAATAAATAGACCACAGCTCCAACACATTTTCCCATTTTCACTGTTATGTCATGTATTCGTTGTTATATATATTCATGATGTCAACTAGTTTCACATTCAACAGCAATGACGCAAGCAACTCAGTACTTATGCAGACACAGTTTACATAACCATGTATGCCTACATTTTGAGGAGAAATAATTAAAGTAGACTGATGGCCTACTGCATGTGTTTACATCTATTTATTCAATCTAATTTGCTTTTACATGTTTTCTGTTAAAGCTAGCTTGTCTTTGGAGGTGACGACAAATACAAGTGCTATCAAGATGGGACAAAGACATGATGTGCTTCAAGAACCGGAGCGTTCAAAATATGGTCTCAAAATTATTTTCCCTGACGATGTTTTCCCTTCCCATGTGCCTCAATTTGTTGAACAAAAGGTCAAACCAGAATAAATGTTAGTAATGCCTTGAATTTACCAGCAAATAATTATTAGACAAGGGTTTAGTTTAGAATAATGACCTCAAGCACACCCTCTCATCAACTGCAATTACATATAATTCATTGACAAGGAAAATTACCACCACACAAACTGTCAATCAATTAATCTGGTGTATTAAGAGTCAAACAACAACAGCTTGTGAAAATGCCATTCAGATGAGCTTGTAACAAACAGCCTATATGTGATTTGTTCTTTAGTGAAAATGTTTATATATAGCACTATTACATCATCCTTAACGCATCTGGCTCTGTGATCAATTATATATTTATTCATAAGTCAGTTTAACATTAATTTGATGCTTGACCACAGTAAATGAGATATCTTTTATCAAAAAAAGCAACTCTCTTAACCATGCTTTATTCTTTTTTTTAATGCTGAAAAACAACAAAGGTCCATAAATAGCTTAATCGATCAATAAATAAATAAATAAATATCATCATCAATGTCTTTAACAAACAGACTGTGTCAGAGTAAGTCCACAGAGACCTTTCTTCAGACACTGGAGATGGTATGTACAGTGGACGTCTACACAGTTCATGTCAGGTATCAGGTAGGATCGCGGCATCGTTGCAGGACTGGCGCTGTTAACACGATGTGAAGGTCTTCCAGAAGAAGTTTTTGCAGGGGGCTTTGCGGTCACGCTGTGGCAGCTGTGATAACCGGTTGTAGACGGCCCGTTCTTCCAGACGGGACTCCAGTGGCTCCTCCACATCCAAGGGCACAGGCGCTATCTCCCCGGCCAGCACGCTGTTGTCTGCTCCATCCAGCAGCCCAGAGATCAGCTTCAGGATCACCTCCTTGCGCTCTTTGCTCAGCTCCTGAAGAGAAAACAACTCGACTTGAATTAGAATGCAAGATTTTAAAGGCTTCAACTATTCCTAATAATAATAATTATGGCTGCTATACTAAAATGGTCTATTTCGGACGTTAACATCAACATGTGTCTAAAATACAAACACCTGCTTTGGTAAATCCATAAAAGCTACAACTGGAAGCACATTTACAGCCACTCACCCTACTTTGTGCCAGGTTCCTCTCCTCCACTGGAAGCACAGCTGCTGCTCTGACACTATACAGCACCAGCAAAAGAGACACTAGGCTGGACAAAAGCTGCATACTGACAAATAGTTGAAGTTAAAGTGCGCAGAAAGGTCGGTAAGAGAAGTGAAGCAGGAACTTCGAAGTCCTTGTAGCTCCTGGTGCAGAGTAAAGCTGGAGAGATCTTGGTTTTTGAGAGCTTCAGGTGGCAGGGTCCTTATATACCTCTCGTTCCAGTCCCCTACTGACGCAGCGGTTGGAGGACGGAGGGAAGAGGGTGGGGGAGTGGGTGGCTTAGGAACTAACAAAAGCATTGAGTAGTTAACCCCCCAACAAACCAGACACTGTGCCGGTGGGGAGGACTGCGCCACGACACTCACGTCATAGCTCTAAAAATGGTCGTGATTTCAGTTAAAACGGATGCAAGGAGAAAAAACACTGATGATGACGGAGCTACTGATAACGTGATTCTGAAAAGTTCTGTGGGCCGCTCATTGTTTATGCTAATTATGATTTACATTTCTGTAGAGGCAAATGATATGCAGGCAGCGAATCATGTTTTAGGAAGTACGGCGGTCAGACATAAGCTGTAATTATACGCCGTTCTCACTCAGAGCTGCATTGTGATATCAACACAAGGAAATCAAACTAACCCGTTTTGTTGTGTACAGAGGCAATCTGCTCTCATTCCAATGTGTAATTGAGCACAACTCCTCCTCCTTCTGCTTCAGATTGCCATCGAACCGTCTGGCACCTGGAACAGCTGAGAAAACTGTCTTTATGGAGAAAGAAGATGCTTCTGATCCGTAGATGAAGAGAGGCTGAATAACAAGAATGAAGTCTTTTATGGAAATGTAACTGCAGATTTTACCATGGAAGAATATCAAGTGAGACAAACATTAGCACAAAAAGCAAACGAGATTATGGTTGAGTCAATACTACAGCAGCAAATCTAATAGAAAAAAAGCTAATGAAATATAAAGATGAGTTAGTTTCCATGGAAAATGATCTCTTGAGGTATAGATTTCTCTTCATTAGTCTGTAAACGAATTACAGACTAATAACAACTATTGAACAAATAGAAATATTCCAGGGTTCTACACAAGTTACCTCAATTGACAGCATTTGAGAGATAATACTAACTGTAATTAAAATTAATTTATTTATTTTCCTTTAAAAAGGCAAAAAAAAAAAAAAAAAAAATCGATCAATCAGTGAGATGCAATAAAAGTGAATGGTGGGAAGGCAATCCTTAAATGTTAAAATACTCACTATTTCAACAGCTTAGCCACATTATGTAAATATGTGTATTAATACAATTTTAGAGTGATAAATCATTTACTGACCATTTGTGTGTGTAGTTAAATCTAATTTGACAACATAATGACAATATAACATGTAAAATGACTGTAAAATGATGATTTAAACAACTTTAGAGCTCAAATGTGACCATGGACCACAAAAACAGTCATAAGGGTCAATTTTTTGAAATTGAGATTTAAACATCATCTGAAAGCTGAATAAATAAGCTTTCCATTGATGTATGGTTTGTTAGGATAGGACAATATTTGGTCGAGATACAGCTATTTGAAAATCTGGAATCGGAGGGCTCAAAAAAAAAAAAAAATCGAAATTTTGAGAAAATCGCATTTAAAGTTGTCCAAATGAAGTCCTTAGCAATGCATATTACTAACTAATAAAGTTTTGATATATTTACGGTAGGAAATTTACAAAATATCTTCATGGAATATGATCTATACTTAATATCCTAATGATTTTTGGCATAAAAAAAAAACAATACAATGTATTGTTGGCTATTGCTACAGATAATACATTAGTTAATAATAAAATAGTTTTAACAGAGGAATTAATATAAATGTTTTTATGAAATTATAAGCTTTACATTTCTGCCTTTAAACACCCCCCCCCCCATCATAAGTGCCTCACTGTAAACAGTGATAATTTGAAATCAACTGTAGTTAAACCTTATTGCATGAGCATAAGAGGAATAGCTATAAGTTATGTTTTTGTTTGTTAAAGTCAGCATGAAACTGAAATTTTAATCATTTTTCTTCCTTTGTGACATATCCAAGTGAAACATTTCTCGAACAAGAAAAAAAATGTAGGGCGGAACTTGATTTGTCCATCAGGAATTAAACATTTTCATGTGCTAACTGCTGCGATCATATGTGAGTGACAGGTCGCTAAAGGGATTATTGTCCCACCCTCTCACCAGTGCACACGTCATCGGAGAAGAGATGTTGTTGCAAAGGGGAGGGGACGGTAATGTTTTTGATTAAAGATTCAAAGGCACAGGAATTAAAAACACCAAAAAAGTTGTGCACAGATAAATCATGTATAATTAAAACTGCAATATTCCATAAAACAAAAATTTCAATTTTAATTTCATGGTGACTTTTAGTGTTTTAAATACACTTTTGTACAGATATCACTATACTCAAAGTGCTGTGCAGTGTGCACACACTGTGTTTAATTAAGCCAGAATGAGAAATGGTAGCCTACCAGTACCAGACCAGTTGGGCAGTGAAAATAAAACGTCTTGGTCGGGGGCTCCTGACATGTTCTCATTCCGGTCAGCTTTTCTGGCACCCACAAACCTCTTTGGATATGCATACACACACCCCAACTAAGTTCACGTAGCTAGGAGCCCTAATACTCGAGCTTTAGCACATTTTTCACAGCAGACAGATACGGACAGACTTCAGGGCCCCGGGCTCTGTAGAGATTAACACAGTGTTGAGATGAGCTGCCCCCAGCTGAATCGTGATAAAGTGCGTTTGAAGAATTCATGCCAATTGACCAGTGCCAAACACATCTAACGTTCACTTCCCAACCGACTTCAAACATATCTGGCGTCAGAGTAAAATACCAATCCACATTCTCCTGTTGTCTCAGCGGGAGTTTTGATGACTTCATATCAGGGTTACTATAGTTAAAGAGATTTTGCTACTTGAAATAAAATAAACATTAACTGAAAACACACACACATATGTACGCAGAGCTGGGTAGATTACTTATAGATTCCAAATTCCATTAAAAAGTTATAGTTAGTAGCCTAATCCATTTTATTACACATTTTAGGTAATATAATAAGGATAATCTTAATCCTATAAAATAGGATAATCTTGCACCATATTGATACAAGTACAAAGAGAAAGAAAATATATTCCATTCATTATTAACAATATGAAATGCATTAAACATTACATTATGTCAAGGTTTCCCAAACTTGGGTTTGTGAAGGAACTGCAGGGGGCTTGAGAGTTTAATGAAACGCTAATAATTAAATTCATAAATATGTAAAATTAAAATAATTTTAAAATCACATCAAAATAAAACATTTACTAAAAAAACAAATAATATTTCATTTGTTTACCTTCATGTCATGTGTATGTTATTTCAGAAAGGAACCTTTAAAAGATGAAAAAGAGAAATAAGCAGAATTATTAAAATATGTGACTAATACATAATCATGTAAATGTAAAAAGTAACTGTAGTCTGATTACAAGTATTTAAAACTGTAATCTAATGATTAGATATTTAGTAATTAGATATTTATTCAAACTAAAACGAAAATAAAATGACCAAATAAATACAATAGTCTGCCAAAACATAGTGACAGCGTAGTTTTGTGGTGTTACCCTGTGGAATAATTAATAAACACTATAATGCAAAGTATGTCCACTTTCCTAAAGTATTTATAGTCGACATAACTATGCATTTTTATACTTTTGACTAAAAGGCGGATTTAAGTTGAAGCCTAAAAACAATCAGAGCAACTATTTAGGTTTATAAACTGTTGATCTACAACTCAAGCAACAGCGAAAGGGACATTTTTGCTACATTTACAATACAATAAACATATAAAGAGCACTGTTGATAGCACAAATATTTACCTGCAATGTGACTCCAGATACTCTTCGCAAACATATCCCATACATCATGCAGTCAAATAATGCCAGAATGTTTGTAACAATGGCGCCATCTCGTGCATAAAACGGCACTTTACCATCAAACATTTCATTATACGTAGCCAGATTTTATAGAAAATTAACAAATTGTGGTTCCATAATTTTTATTTCAAAATTCATGAAATTGGCAAAATGAAATTTGCATCATAAACATTAAATGGTAAAAGGACAAATAAACCCTCTTCCATACTGTTAAACTTGACAGAGTACAAAATAGTTCGTCCTATGCAACTACCCTGAAAAGATCTTTAGCTATCCATCAAATACAGTTATTTTGTCGTAAAGTATACCTTCATGATTATATTCAATATTAAGACAATGTCTCAATGTTTGAGACTTTCAGTCACCGCAAAATCGTTCCATCATACAGAGTCCATTAACCATAAGCATACGTTTGCAATACACTATAGCATATCACTCAAAAAGGCTGCATACCAAACACTATTCGCTCTATAAAAAAAAATAACAAAATAATCACATCGTGTAATCAGACTTGTTCAGGAGAGCCAGAGCACACAAGTCTCCCAGAGAGAGCCCATATGCCACCTTAACAGGCGAAGAAGGAAAACACAAACCATTTATGTTAGATAATCTTAACTGCAGAAAATAGCTTCCAGTTTTGCTAGTTACGTAAAGCATCTTCTGTACAGACTTTAGAGTAGTAGTTTTACAAATTATAGCAATACTAAATAGGTTTAGGTTTGACAGTAGTGTACTGTTGATAAAGTGACCCATACAGCATGTTAAGAAAACCTATAATTGTTACTGACCTGAAGTCTTCGAAAGGGTTTATAGAGAAGATATGCAGTTCATTTAAAATACCTGCATGCTTAATTAACGGCAAATAAGACAGTTGTAGTGGAACGTTGCACTCTTTTTTCATTCTCGACAAGAGTAAGAGAAAGACTGTGGAATACAGTGTTTATACAGTTCTGAAGGTTTGATGTGGGAAGTGGAATTGTAAAAGGAAACCAAAAAAACAACTCAGACAGAAGCACTGATGGGACAGGACAGAGAAACAGAATTTCCCCACAGAAGGCATTTGAACTTGTCCATTAGCAGTCTATTGACCAATCAAAAGCTGGAGAGGGATGCGGTGTGGGAGCTACTGCAGCTGTGGTGAGGGTTTTGTTCTGCTTTCACAGAAGGCAGCGTGTCGACAAGAAGGCACCCATGAAGCCATTTACACTTCACTTAGTACCTGTGTAAACAGGTGGTCATTTAATTTTCCTTAGAAACGCAAAGAACAGAGCATAAAATAGAAAACAACAGGCTGCGTCTCACCTTTCTGGCAAATTCTGGGAGGATGAATGCCGCGCGGTGGATTTCAGGATTGTAATATTTGAGGTTCATGCTCTCGATCTCATTTCTTGGTAGTTCTCGTACTGGCTCACGGAAATTTGTTTTCTGCAGTAAACAAATTAATTTACTGATGATATTATTATCATTATCAATATTATTTTATAAAAAGACTTTGGTTCAAAAGTTTGGAGTTGGTTTTGGTTGATTTTTGAAAGATGTCTCATGCTCACCAAGGCTGCATTTATTTGATCAAAAATTCTGTAACAACAGTAATATTGTGAAATATTATTACAATGTAAAATAACTGTTTCTATTTTAAATATTGTAAAATGTAATTTATTCCTGTGATGGCAAAACTGTATTTTAAGCAGCCATTACGCCAGTCTGTAGTGTCACATGACCCTTCAGAAATCCTAATATGCTGATCTGCTGCTCAAGAAACATTATCATCAACGCTGAAACCAGTTGTTCTGCTTAATATTTTTGAAGAAACTGTGATACCTTTTTTCAAGATTATTTGAAGAATAGAAAGTTCCAAAGAACAGTATTTATTTGAAATCGAAATCTTTTGTAATATAAATGTCTTTACTGTGATCAATTTGGCATCCTTGCTGAATAAAATATGATTAATTGTAATAAAAATAAATAAATTTTTCAAAAAAAAAAAAAAAAAAAAAAAAAAAAAAAAAAAAAACTTACCGATTACAAACTTTTGAACTGTAGTGTATAAACAACAACAATGTATATAAAAGCGATAAAAGGAATAGTAAATCTATTCAAACAAAAGCAGTGTTTTTAAATGCTAATAAGAAAAACCGTACCGGATTTTTACTGCAAAGCATGAAGCCGATTTGTCCACTTGGATATGTTGGAATGGTGCAGTATGCATAGTCTACTACAGGAAAGAGGGTCTTACAGAAGGTCTGCATTTCCTTGATTAGCTCCAAATGCAACCACTGACACTCTCCTGTGAAATTACAAGCAAAAATTACAACCTTGCCAAATGCATGTCATTAAAATTCTTAATTTTGAGTTGTATCAACCTTGACAACAGAGAATTCCTCCCTCACAAAGTGCCGTTTTCATGAGCTGATAGTAAGACTCTTTGAACAAGCTTTCAGCCGGACCTGTGACAGTGTGAAATGAGATCAGTCTGAAATGAACACCATGTTTTGTCTGGGAGTCAATGGCTACATCATTATTTACCAATGCAAAGAAGAAACTTCAATGCCACACATTGGGCTGCATACCGACAGGGTCTGAGGAGTCTGTGATGATGACATCAAAGGCATCCTGATTCTTTTTCATAAATTCAAAGCCATCACCTACATGCAGAATAAGTTTGGGGCTGAAGAAGCCTTTTGCCATTCCAGGGAGGTACTTCTTGGAGATATTTATTACATCCTGTGGAAAAACATAATCCATGAAATTAATCAGCATGTTAAAGCATGAAATAATTTGAAGAAAATGTCAAAACCTTTAGATATGCTACAAAATTCATTTCCAGAGTGAGTTTCTGATACCTTCATACATGTGTCATACATCAAGACTTGACACGAAAAGATTAATTAAACTTAATTGTTTTTAACTTCATTAAAAACTGAAACAAAAAGGAGAAAAAAAGACACTGCAACACAGAACCATCAGAGAAAAAAAAATGAAGGTTTTAAAAACAGAGGTAGATGGTAAACCATTCTCTACATCTATTGAAGCAAGATTTATTAATTTAGACGTCTCATACTCACAAAGGCTTATTTGATAAATACAGTAAAAACAGCAATATTGTAAAATATTATTTGAATTAAAAGTAACTGTGTTCCATTTTAATGTGTTTAAAAATGTAATGAATTTATTCCTGTGATGGCAAAGCTGAATTTTCAGCTGCCATTACTCCAGTCTTCAGTGTCACATGATCCTTTCATAAATCACATCAAGTTTGGGGTCAGTAAGATTTTTTAATGTTTGTGAAAGAAGTCTCTTATGCTCACTGAGGCTGCATTTATCTAATCAAAATTACAGTAAAAACAACAATATTCTGAAATATTACAATTTAAAAACAACTGTTTCCTGTTTAATATTATATTTAAAATATAGTAAAATTATATTAAAAATACATAAATTAAATATAAATTATACTTAAATTTTGAAAAGCTGAATTTTTAGCCACAATTTCCCCAGTCTTCAGTGTCACATGATCTATCGTAAATCATTTTTAATATGCTGATTTAGTGCTCAAGAAACTTTTCTTATTATCAATGTTGAAAACAGTTGTGCTTTTAAAATGTTTGTAGAAACCGTGACACATTTTAGAATTCTTTGATGAATAGAAAGTTCATCAACATCTTATTTGAAATACAAATTTTTTAACATTATAAATGTCTTTACTGACATTTTTGATCAATTTAATCCTTGTTGAATAAAAGTATTAACTTACTAACTTTATTAATCTTACCAACCAAAATCTTTCAAATAGTAGCATACATTCAGGTTTAACTGAATACAAACCTCATCAATTTCACACTGAACAACAGACTCCACCAGTGGATGCTTGACAACCTCCCTCAGGACACCACCGTCTCCTCCACCAATGATGAGAACCTGACGAACGGCATGGAGAAAAACCACTAAACACCCGAACAGTTTCAATTCTTCCAAATCACATTTATACAACTGACAAAAATGAAACCACATACCTTCTTTGGGCAAGGGTGGCAGCAGAGAGGTAGATTGGCAATCATTTCTTGATAAGAAAATTCATCTCGTTCTGTGCATTGGATGACTCCATCCAAAACCAGCACATTTCCATAAGTTTTGCTGCAAGAAGAGAAGCGATAATGATCATTTTCATACATTAAGCAATAAAATGTACAACAAACATGTGGGAAAAAAAGCAAAGATTTGAAGCATCCTTAAGGGTGGACTAAGCATTGCAACCATGCACATGTGACTTGAGATGACAGCTCACAGCTCTGACCTCTCATCACATACCCTATTGGGCAACACCCTACATGAGCAAATACTTCATTTCATTGAATTCCAGGACAAAAAAAGCCACTCTAAATTTGCATTTCCAACTGTATGAATGGCTCCATTTGCAATCTACAGTCTTGAGCCAGTGTGCTAATCATCAATACAGCACGAACGAGTGTTTAAATAGCTGATTAAGCCTTGGACACGTTGTCAAATAAATGTTCTTTTCTTTTTCTAATGTACCACACAATTATGGGTGGAAATATTAAAGAAATTATTTATATGTTTTGAATCGGTGCAGTACAATGTTTTACTTCTAATACAAACGGTTAGTACAAAATCAATGCGATCTCAGAGTTGAGTGCCACGCCAGACCTACAGCAGGCGATGCAGTTAGCATTCTAGCCGCAGCAAGACACCCATAAACCAGCGTGCTTTCTGAGTGGACACCTCTGAGAAAAGTGAGGAAATCTCAGCACTCTCTATCAGTTGTGACCGATAGCTTCACTTACGCGCTGCCAGAAAACACTGCAAGTTAGCGAACATGCTTATTTAAGCCACTTTACACCACAACTCACCTTTTAAAAACCATTACATCCTGGAACTTAGATTTTTTATGATACAACAGCTCCTCCACTTGAAGACTCATCGCTTGACCAGGCCATAATGTGCATGTTTCGGTGAACCACCCGTCTTTAATGTTGTCCATTGCCGGGGATTTAAATGTAAGCAGCGGTGGCTTGTAGTAGTCTGATCAAACCAGTCCACCTCAAGGAGTTGCTGGAGATTTTGAGCGCCCACTGACACGTTGGGCGTTCTCTGCACCGCAACCGAACCTAAGAAACCAGAGGCGACCAATGAGAGCTGGCGAACGTCATCAACGGCAGCGAGGAAGGGGCGTGTCTGTGAAAGCAAGGTTGGTTTTATGCCGGTGAGGATGAGCCCACGTGAAAATAGAGGTCTAATGTTAGCTTTATGGGCGTGAGTGAGTGGGAACGCCAGGTGTGCTCTGGTTTGTTTATATATTACCACAAGTTCAATTTGTCTTTTTTTCGTATTTATTTTTTGTTCCATGTAACATTTAAAATGACAGCTGAGTTGTGGCACTTTCCATTAATAGGGTACAAAACAGGCCATGAAACTTTAAAAATAATATCTTCCAGCTATTTTACTTTTATTTTTCAAATTTTTCCACATAATAAAAAACATGCTTAGGTAAATCATAATTTTGAAATAAAAATCAACAAAATGTCAAAATTGTGATAAAAATCATATGACATATAATTATGAGAATTAAAAGTTAATTTTGACAGTCATAATTATGAGAAAAAGTTGAAATTGACATAAAAGTCGAAATTATTACAAGTCATAATTCTAATGAAAAAGTAAAATTGTGTCATAATTTTCCAAAGCATGATTTTTTTCTTACATGGAGGAAATAGGGTTCTGTGGGGGGAAAGGAGATGATGTTTGGAAAATGTTGATTATCAACCTCTGAAAACCAAACTAAGTTTTATTTTAAGATTTAAGCTTTTTTTATTATCAATGGGGAGTGCCATTTTTGAGAATTGTTGGGGGAAAAAAATCATGGGAATAATTCCTCTTATCTTGCACAAATGTAATAGAACACCAAAGTATACCATATTTGTGGAAAGTGCCATGAGCACGACGCAAGCTCTTATTTTCAGTTTGAATACAGTTTACATGACATTTTCCCTTGAAGACAGAAAATTAAAACAAACAAAAAAAATTTTTTTACTGGTTATTACACATTGTACTGAATGAGTGAATCATCCACAAGGCACACTTGACAATATAGGCAGCTTTTGATACAGTGCAGACAAAACATTAGCCATTATCTAGACTGTCCAGCTGACTGAACATGAAAAGCTGTTCATTTGTATTTAATATTCACAGAACACAGAATATTAATACTTACACAATCATGCACACTATTAGAAATACAACACAGTAGACATTAGAAACATTCTTAAAATAAAAAATATATGTGTAAACAATGATTATAATCATGTTTTTAAAAGATGCTACTGATCATTCTTTTAGCTGTCTCCCAGTAAATTCAGATCAACACAACCTAATCATTAGGACTGGGATTGGCATCTGGATACTGGGAAAGATCAAAGGTCAGCACCTTACTGATGACACAATCTCCTTGCTGTGAATAAATGAAAAAATTCAATGTATTATATATATATATATATATATTTTAAAAGGCAACATAATACAAAAGAAATTGTTATACAAGTTGCCATCTCTAGAGCACAGTGTACAATAATGATGTAAAGATAGGTTGGGATGGGTTTTATTTTAATAGAACTCTTGCATGTGTCAACCACTTTTGTTATGTTAAGATTTATATGGCCCATTGCTGAAACACAAACCTCAGGGTAAACTCCTATGAGTGAGTCAGCTTTTGTGTAGAACTCCTCTTTCAGAGAGATAACAATTGCCTGGAAATTCTGGACTGACTGGTCCTTTATGTAGTTGGCCACCTGCAAAGTAAAAGTTAAAGGGTTAGTTCACCCCAAAATGAAAATTGTGTCATTAATTACTCATCCTCATGTCGTTCCAAACCCGTAAGACCTTCGTTCATCTTCGGAACACAAATTAAGATATTTTTGATTAAATCGGGTTTGCTATCTGACCCTCCATACACAGCAAAGCAAATGAAATGTTCCCAGGTCCAGAAACGTAGTAAATACATCGGTAAAACAGTCCATGTGACATCAGTGGCTCAGCTTCAGTTTTGCGATGCTTCGAGAGTACTTTTTTTGCGCAAAGAAAACAAAATTAGCAATTTACTCAACAATTCTTCTCCCCGAATTACGTCTTCCGCCATTTTGGAAAGTACCCAAGAACGTATTTGACGCAATCAGCGTTATTTACGGTCGGGGGAAAGCGCGCATGAAGGTATAATCTGCGTAATAAGCGTTGTTTATGCTTATGGGAAAGCATGCATATGTATTGTGATACTCTCTAAAATGTCGGAAAACGTAACTCGAGGGAGAAGAATTGTTGAGTAAATTATGTTATTTTTGTTTTCTTTGCGCAAAAAAAAGTATTCTCATAGCATCGCAAAACTGAAGTTGAGCCACTGATGTCACATGGTCCTGTTTTACTGATGTATTTACTACTTTTCTGGACCTGGGAACATTTCAGTTGCGTTGCTGTCTATGGAGGGTCAGATAGCTGTCCGATTTAATCAAAAATATCTTAATTTGTGTTCCGAAGATGAACGAAGGTCTTACGGGTTTGGAACAACATGAGGGTGAGTAATTAATGACATAATTTTCATTTTGGGGTGAACTAACCCTTTAAATACATATTTCATATCGATGCTATTCAGTTCAGATGTAAGGACTCATATACATTTGGAAGAGGCCTTCCTACAAGCTCACACACCTTGCCTATGTTGGTGTTATCCAATGCAGCATCAATCTCATCTAAGACAAAGAAAGGTGCAGGCTTGTAGCTATAAGGGAAAAGCGATGCAATTTTTAAATTAGAGGGCAAAACATACAAGTTTACTTTTAAAGTTTTTGCAGATCTTTCTTGCACCTGTGAATTGCAAAAAGAAGAGCTAAAGCTGCCACAGTTTTCTCTCCTCCAGACAGGTTGTCCATGGGCCTGAATCTCTTTCCTGGAGCCACACAGTTGTAGTTGATTCCATCTAAGTATGGTTCTTCTGGGTTCTCTGGCCCCAGGAATGCCTGAGAGGATATAAAGTATTGTAAAAATTCTACTTGTGTTATTGAAGGATTTTCTCTTGAAAAGAGAGAGTGATTTCAGAGTTCAGAGTGTTTTTATTAACCTGTGCACTGCTGTTACGTGACAGTGCTTTGTAGATCTCATCAATGTTGGTGGCAACAGACTCGAAACAAGCATTGAAACGGTCAAACCGCTCCTTCTTGATCTGCTCAAACGCCTGTTTGGCTTTCTTTGCTCTTTTCCGAGCAGCTTCAAACTCTGTAAGGCACATCAAACATATGCATTTGTTAATAGAAACATGTCAGCTGAATTTCATAAATACATAAGTAGATATTGTAGCTCTTGGTTATTAATTAGGCTAGTGGTTCTCAACCTAATGAACCTGATGAACCATCAGCATACTTCCAAGGGGGCCACAAGATGGTTTAAAATTATTTAAAATAAAAAGAAAGAAAAATAGGTCTACATCATATTTCTTATTTTAATTTGCTCCTAGTCATGAGTCTAGCCTCTGTGATTCTTCCCACTCACCATCAGAGGGCTCCCGGACCTGAGTATTGACTTTATCCCCCCTGACTCCATCTTCCATAATCCCTATTTCTGAGCATTTGATTGTTTCCTTTGCCTTGCCTGTGTATGACCCTGGATTGTTTACCTTTTTTGATCCTTTGCTGCCTGCCTATTGTTTCTGCCTCGTTTGCCTGGACCTTATTTGTGATTGTTTGCTGCCTGTTTTTCACCTACGACTCTGTTTTGCCTATTTGTTGTTGTTTTTGATATTGTTTAATTATGTTAATAAATTGTACAGTACTTTGGTACAACGCTTGTTGTTTTTAAATGTGCTTTATAAATAAATGTCAAATTGAACTTATTACTGCTGTTGATTTTAATAAAGATGCAAATGGATTCCATCTCCTCTGAATCTTCGTTACACTCCCTAAAAGATTCCAACGGTTTTGGAAAACATGCATGTATAAGGAAATGTGATTTCAAGACCTGGAAAAGTCATGAAAATTAATAAAATCTTTTTTATTAATATAAGTAAAAACTTAGAAATCTGTAATCATAACCAAATCATAAAAAAAATGTTGTCATTAAAGCACCTAACAGAAGTATCAAAAATATCTTGCATGGGGGACCTCTGATTATTGTTTTGGTCAGTGGAGGGCCATGGAGTCAAAAGGGCTGTGAATCACTAATTTACACTCAGTGTGTCCCAGGTAGACCTACTCAGGTCAAGATTAGCTACAGGTAGATGAGCCTGGACTTTTGGGCTCACCATCACTGGTCTCCTGGAACTTGTCTCTAACACTCTCGAGTTTCTCCATGGCCTTCATGTTGGGAGCGCTGATCCTCTGCAGGATGCTCTGCTGCTCGTTCAGCCTCTGCTGTAGGGTGTTCATCTCTGCCTTGATCTCTTCTTCTGACAAGGAATCCTATAGAAAGGTTTTACATCACTTTTGATAGATCCAAGTTGCTTGTTAAACAACAAATTTTAAATATTTCATCATATAAAATTACCTTGAGGTCCTCATTCAAGTTGCTGTAGTCAATCTCTATGAGGGCCTCTTTGGCATGCACAGAGCTTGATGCCTTTGGACTGCTGATCGAATCCTCAACTTGCGAACTTCCCTATGAAGACAGATCAGTGTGTATGTCTGTGCTTACAAAAGCAGTATGTGTGATTGTGTAGGAATATATGTTCAGAAAAGTGTATGTGATTGTCTGTACCTCTCCCTGACTGATGTCATCCATTGTCCCTGATTTGAGGGGCAGTTTGATGTCCTGCATCTTGCAGGCTTGCAACAAATTGTGTCTGTCACTGCGTTTCTGTTCCAGTTTGGTTTCAATGGCAGTTACTTCCTTCTGCAGCTGAGTCAGCTCTCTAATATTACATGCATATGACAGAATCCCACAATACTGTTTTTATAACTGACACAAACTCAATTATTTACAAACAAAAATATTTTTTCATTTAATTTCTACACTGGATTTGAGAACGTAAAGAATTGGGAGAATTAAATATTAATGTTCTCACTTGTTGGCAGATCCTAGTTTCTTGCGGATCTCCTCCATCTCTCGGTTCTTGTCATTTACTTCTCCCTTCTTGGTAAGATGCTGGTTCTTCAGGTCCTGTAGCTGTGCCATTGTCTCATCAATGATCTTCATGTGCCTGTGTTCCTCCTGAGATGGTGGGGGAACAATATGAGTTACCGTTTAGTTTTTCATGCCTAAAGATTCCACTGATATATACTTTGCTTGTCAAGACCTTTTACTCCTCCTCTATTCTTTGTCACCTTTTTAAGTCTTTCGATCTCATTCTCATCCTTTTTTACAGTCTGCTCCCACATCATCACTTTCTCCTGGTCCTCCTTCAACTGGTTCTTCTCATAATCAAGCTGGATGGCCAGACGTGTCTTCTGTGTCTCAAACTCCAGTCTAGAATTGCAGCATAACACAAGCTAGCTCACGGCAGTCCACTTAGTAATTGGTAACTTGTATACTGTCCTTAAGAGTTTTACCGTTTTTTGGCAATCTCATTTTGCCTCTTTACTTTTTCCTCTTCAAACTCTCGAATATTTCGCACACCAATCTCTAGGCAGAATTCAACAAAGACCTCATCCTCCACCTATGAATGACCATAATAAATAATAATTATTAGAGCATCAAACTTCTTTGACAGCATTTTAAATGTCTTAATTTTCTTCAGAGCTCTTACCAGGTTCATGCGGTCTCTTAACTCTGTAATGTCCCTCTCTCGTGATTGGATGATTCGTTTGATGTCATTGATTCGTGGGCCAAAATTTGCCAGCTCACTCTCCAACTTTGATTTCTCCTACAAAGACAAAATGCATTGTAACACCAGTGATTTCATTATAAACCACCTGTATTTTTTATCTTGTAAAAGTTTAGGGTTATGATGATTTTGATGTCTTGTCTTGACTGAGGTGTAGTTTCTCAGGTGTACCTGCATGTTCAGTGAGAGGTGGCGAGTTTTTGTCTGTTCCAGATCACTCTGAGAGTATTTCAGTCTCATCTGCAGCCCGTGAGCCTGAGACTGGACCTGCCTGAGCTCTGCCTCCTTTCTCTTTGCCTTCATTTGTTCCTGAGGAGACAAACATTAGATGTAAAACCAGCTTGGTAAAAAAAAAAAAAACCTGTCATGTGATTTTACTTCCACATAATACTTATGCTTTAATTTCACAAATGAATGAATTATGGTAGGCCTGTCGCAATTGATACCTAGTCACTGGATCAAGAATATTTGATCTAATTGTGATTATCTACACAAACCGCATTTATTGTGCACATATTAAATTCCAGACAGTGTTTGAAACCACACTGAAAATGTTATTTTTCATTTAAATTAAAATACAAAATACACAATTATTTCCAGTTGTAGGATTTCAAAGCATTCTGAGCAAATTATATAAATTACATTGATTATTATTACAAATAAATGGTTATTATTATTATTATTATTATTATTATTATTTATTATTATATACTGGGCATTGCTGGGTTTGAGTGAAGACACAAAAATAAATATTTAAAATATTAATTTTTTTATATATATTTTAAAAAATTATTTTATTTAGAAAATTATTTTCATGTTTCATCATTTATTAATGTTTATTTATATTTTAATTATTTTAATTTTAATATATTTTAAATATTTTCTGTTTTGAAAATTGTTTTATTTATAATATGATTTTTATTTTCATATTTATGCAACCTTTTGTATATTTATGTTTTAAAATTTTATAGAATTTGTATTTCATGCTCATGAGAACCCTAAATTATGGTAAATTTTCCAGCTGTGTGTGAAGTTTCTCTGTAGTTCTTTTGTATGTCACCTTCAATTCCTCTGTTAGTTTCTCTTTCTTTTCTTTAAGTTTGTCCACAGCTTTCTCGTCCCACCGCCGAGCCTTTGCTTTCAGGTCGCTAGCTCCACCGGAGATCACACCTGACTTTTGGAAGAGAGTTCCATCCAAGGCCACGGTCTGTAAAGGAGCAAGACAGAATAGGAGATGAATAGTTTGTTATCTTTTGATATGTGCTTTACATTCAACTTATATGACATATTTAAACCTTATGCCGGTATGGTCCTCCAAAGGCGATCCTGCGAGCGTCCTCCACATTCTCACACACTAAAGCATTGCCGCAGGCATACTGAAGGGCTTTCTTTATGTGTGGCGGCTCATAGCGGATCACATCAATCACTAGTTTTGCCCCCCTAAGTTCTCTCAGTTTCTCATCTGTGGGTTTCACCTTGAGAGAGAGAAGCAGAAGTCCAGTGAAATACACGGTTCAGCCTTCAAAATGGAAAATTCAGAGCTCAACTCATGAATTGTTTATTAAAATCGGTCTGTACCTCCAAATAGTCAAGAGGCAGAAAGGTCTCCGGTTCTCCTCTTTGCTCTTTAATGTACTGGATGCAATCTCTGCCGGTTTTCTCAGAGTCCACAATAATGGCATCCATGTTTTTTCCCAAGACTTTGGTCACTGCAATCTGGTACTTCTTCTGGGTGGGCTGGCATAAGTCGATCAGTCTGCCATACTGTTTGGATAAAGATTTAAACATGAAGGTTTAAATGGGATTTATGTGGAAATAAAGAAAAAAATCAGTAAAAGCTTTTTGTGGACATCTTACAAGCTTCTGTTGCAAGCTTAAACTGAAAATGTGTCTATACACACAGCAACTCACCACTGAGCCAGGGTAAAGCCGTTTAATGCTCTCCATAATTTCAGCTTTGCGCTGCTGACGGCTGTTCTCCTGCCTGTCAATGCGAGCATCTCCAAGTTGCTCCATCACCTGTGACCAGAATCATCTCAGCAGTGAAAACACAGTCTTGGTCAAATGATGCACCTAGTACGAGTAAATGTGTTAATTTCTGTACTTGGTTTAACTCCATGTTTATCTCATCAATCCTTCTTTTGGCCAGCTCCACTTCCTCAGTCAGTTCCTCTTCCATACGCCTCTGTTCATCCAGAGACTGCCTGGTGAGAGAAACACAGAGATGGGTAAAAATCAAAGTTTCCCATAACATGAAACTCAAGGGTGAAGAAAAGTAAACTAGAGGCTGTGCTTTACAGTTAGGTATGATGCCTAATTACATGTATATATGTAATATAATCTGTTTTTCATGTGATATAATAATATTTTTGAAAGTATGCTGACCAAGGCTGTATTTATTTGATACATTATATTACGAATTATTACAATTTACAATACTACAATTTAAAATAACTTTTCTACTTTGATATATTTAAATATTTAAAATATAATTAATTCCTGTGATGGCAAAGCTGAGTTTTCAGCAACCGTTACTCCAGTCTTCAGTGTCACATGATCCTTCAGAAATCATTCTAATATGCTGATTTGCTGCTCAAGAAACATTTCTTATTATTAATGTTGAACACTGCTTAATATTTTCGAACAACTGAATGCATCCCTGCTGAATAAAAGGTTTTCCTTTCAAAAACAATCATATGTATCATATTATTTACTGTATATGTTTTCCACATTTTGTATACATTTACAAAAGAAAATCTCTTTTTAGACCTGAAACTATCTGTTTTATAATGATCTTTGAAACACCTGCTGGTCGCAATATAGTCCTCCAGTTTTTCAATGCGCTTTTGGTTTTCCTCAATCTCACGAATCTTCTGTTTTATTTTGGCCTGTAATCAAAAAGGGATATAAAAAGTCAATGTTTTACAAAAGGACAAAAGAAAAGAGTTTACAATCATTTTTCAATATACCTCTGTCTCAATTTTCTTCCTCTCCTCCAGATCCAGCCGATCCTGGTCAGCCTTTTGGTCCCTGTTAAACTTCTCTAGCTCCTGCGCCAAAGTAGCTGCCCGCTTACTGGCCTCCTCCTTTAGCCTGTGATACTGCTTCACCTGATATAACAGTATAAGTGTACAATGAAACACTGAAATTGATGGACATACTTGCATTTTTTTTATTCACGCAGAAGTGCAATATCTAGCTGAGTTCGACTGACCTGGTTCTCCTCCAGTGTCAAATCTTGGCCTTGACTCTGTGCCTCCTCTTCCATCCGTTCCTCAAACTCCTGCCTCGCCATCTCCACGGCACCCTGCTCACAGTCCAGTTCCTCTATGTCTGCCTTACGCTTCTTGTACATCTTCTGGGCATTCTGCAAGGATTTTCGAGCCACCTCCAGCTTCTTAATTTTATGGGCAGTGTTCTCCTTGGCCTTGATATACTGTGGCCGTTTCTGGTTCAACTCAGCATCTTTCTCTCTAGATGAGGTTAGATTAGTAGTTCTTTAGCAAACTGTGACCATTTTATAGTTAGAGTTATAGTTAGCTTATCATAACAATAATATTACAAGTTTTCAGTAGAGTCTGATGGCAGGTTATTATAGTTAACAAAAATGAAAACTAAAACCATAAAAAAAAAACATTTTCGTTACTTGAAATATAAACAATGTTAAATGAAATAAAATAAAATATAAAAAAAACTGAAAATTATATTATTACAGCAAGCATTTCTAATTTTCATGGTAACATTTTAGTATAGAGACCAATTCTCACTATTAACTAGTTGCTTATTAGCATGCCTGTTACTAGCATATTGGCTGTTTATTAGTATTTATTCTGCATAACCATATTCTACATCCTTAATCCTACCCAATACCTAAACTTAACAACTACCTTACTATTAATAAGCAGCAAATTAGGAGTTCATTGAGGCAAAAGTTGAAGTTAATAGTTAGTTAATAATGAGAACTGGACCTTAAAATAAAGTGTGACCATTTTCATCTATGATAATTTACCAAACTAACTTTTTAAAAATTGAAATAAAAATAAAGTTTATATTTAAAAAATAAAACAAAAAGAACACATTTAACAACTAAAACAATACATTTATATAGTTATTTCCACTTGTAGAATTATATACTGTACAGTATATATAGTACCCATCACTCACTTTATCTCCTTCTCCACATTCTGCTGATCCCTCATCATTCTTCCCAGCTCTTTCTTCTTTTCCTTGAGCTCTTCCTCTACATGATCCATCTTCTTCCTGTCCTTCTCAATCTCACGGTTGCGCTGAGACAACTCTCGGTTCAGCTTCTCGATCTCCGCCTCATTATGGTAGAGTTTAAAGAGCTGTAGCTGAACGTGAGCCCTGACCACCTCATCCTTCAGTCTCTGGTACCTCTCAGCCTGAACAGAGAGCAAAAGTTCAACTGTGGGATTGTGGTAAAATAAGATGGAAAATATGCAAAATAGTTTACCTCCTCTTTTTCCTGTTTGGCTTCTTTGCGCTCTGCTGCGATGTTCTTCTTACGGTGATAGTTGAATTGAGTGTCCTCTTCAGCTTTCACCATCTCTTTCTTTCTGCGGTCATATTCCTGGGCCAGCTCACCAGAGCGGGAGATCTCCTCAAACAAAGTGGTCCTCTCTTTAGGATTCTTCATGGCTATGGACTCCACTGCACCCTGCACAACAAAATCACAAAGACAGACAAAACCTATTACACTGACTTCAAATATTTCATCAGGTTATCTTATATTTTCTATAATCCTGAAAAAAGCAGGTCATGTGCATGTATACCTGGAACACAAGAAAATTTCTGGCCTTAATTAGGATACCCAGTTTTTCCAGCTCCTCACTGTAGTCTGAAAGCCCGACCACCTTATTGTTGATTCGGTACTCTGAGGAGGAACCTGAGAAATAAAAACAGTTAGTCTCACGTGGTAAAAATGATTAATAGAACTGCTAAATAACACAGGGTTTACTTACTATTATGAAGTTGTAACAACTTTCAGGAATGCAAGTCATTTAGTAACTTTACTTTTTAACATTTACCAATGATGACCCGTGTGAAGGTGCATTCATCTCCATTGTCCTCGCAGTACACCATGCTCACGAAGGCACGGTTGGCTGCTGGTTTTCCCACTGGTGCTCCATGAATGAGATCCTTCAGGGTTTTAACACGCAGGTTACTGGTCTTCTCCGCTAATACAAAACTGATGGCATCCATAAGGTTTGACTTACCTAGATTTTGGGCATAGAGTTAGTGGAGTGCATTATCATTTTTGAGGTTTATTATTTATAATAGAATTTATATTTACCTTATTTTTTTTTCTTAATTTTGTTTTTCACATCATTTTGAAATAAATTGAGGGACAAAAGTAATATTTGAAAAAAATATATATAATAACAATTTTGAAAAAAACGAATGAATTTTGTTTCCTTGGTAAACAAGTACACAAAGCTTTGGAATATATTGTAGGACAATAGAATTTAACATTTTAAACAAACAATGTGAACGAATATTATGAATGGCTTAACATGTGAAACTTGGCTGCAAAAGAAATGATGAACGCATGGCTTCCAAAAAAGTTTCTAAGATATTTTAAATCTAAACTATGCAATAGAAAGAAAAAATCAGAAAATTTAAAGAGGAAAAAAAATACACCCGAATTTAAAAATCAAAAATATAGTCATAGCGAGATCCTTAACAATGCAGCGTGCACACTAGACACATGCAGCACATCCCTGCAGTCCACCGCGCTGCAGCAACACCTGAGATAACACTTACCAGATCCATTTGGGCCGATTATTGCTGTAAATTTGTGAAACGGTCCGATTATTTGATGTCCTTTGTAAGATTTGAAATTTTCAATCTCGATCAGTTTTAAATATCCCATGCTGGCTGATTTATCTCAGGAGAGGGATGTCAGACTGATGCTCTGTAGGGTCTTTGTGGCGATGCGTTTCTCCAGACGTTGTTTGGCGGCGGCAAAGCGGATTTAAAACGAATTGGCAACTAGATATGTTACGCTACATACCGTTTTTCAGAGGTTAAACCTCTGAAACCATAATAATCTGACATAAAATAATCTCGTGTACACGCCCCCTCTCTAGAGCAGAATGCAGGCAAAATAAAAGTCCTAGAGCTAAGGAGCGTTTCGACTGAATTCAAACCAAAACTATGATTTTATTTTTTAAATAAATATTTTCACTCCATTTAATAATTAAACTTACTTATTTTTTATTATTCTTTATTTTTATTTATTTTATTTTATTTTATTTATTTATTTTTGTAAATCTATGCACGTTTTGTTCATCAAGATATAATTCTAGTTTGTATAAATCCAGGCTACTGAATATTAAATATTAAAGAACTATGACATTTCAAACTTATCGACATCACCCCAATGATTAATACCAAAGTCCCCATCTAGTCTAATACTCATAGCTGAGATTAGATTTAAAGGGAGCTGTTCATGGTACTGAAACTCGCACCAGCACTGGAAATGTGCCTGGTTACAATTTAAAAAAAAATATTCTATTAAAATACAGAAATAAAAATAAATAAATAAATAAATATATATATATATATACACACACACAGTGGTGTGAAAAATTGTTGGCCCCCTTCCTGATTTTTTATTTTTTTGCATGTTTGTCACACTTTAATGTTTCAGATCATCAAACAAATTTAAATATTAATCAAAAACAACACGAGTAAACACAACATGCGACAGTTTTTAAATTAATGTTTTTTATTATGAAGGGAAAACAAAATCCAAACCCACATGGCCCTGTGTGAAAAAGTGCTTGCCCCCTAAACCTAATAACTGGTTGGGCCACCCTTAGCAGCAACAACTGCAATCAAGCGTTTGCGATAACTTACGATGAGTCTGTTACAGCGCTGTGGAGGGATTTTGGCCCACTCATCTTTGCAGAATTGTTGAATGTGTAAGGCAATTTTTCACACCACTGTGTATATATACACGTTATATATATATTTTTTTTCAGTTTACATTTTTATTTATTTTTTTCAGTTTTGCTGTTTGTTTTAAAATATATAATTTAATTAATTTTTGTTTCAGTTTTAGTGATTTAGTGTTGTTTTTGTAAAACAAGGTAATGGAAATGAGAAATATTGCCTTGGCAACTTGCAGATATAAAATACGTGTTTTATGTTTTATTTTATTTCACCTATTTCGAGTAAGGGTTTAGGTTTAGTTAACTATAACAACCCTGGTTTGGAAAACGAAATTTGTATATCCACATAATTTTACATGAATAATATATGTCTGTCAAACAGTAGTTACTGAAGCCGCGCCACAGATGGTGAACCGGTTACCATGGCAACGCCAAACAGCGCTTCAAACACAAGAGGAGGAGAGCTGACGCGCTGCCGTTCGTCCAAACCCAACTGATATTCACCAGTAAGATTTTGATGTTTTATCCTCATATGTGCGTAATTAAAAATACTAGCTATTTATGTTATTAATAGCTACGCACAAAAATAAAAAATAAAAAAATAAAAATCCACAAGCTTCTCAGTGGCGGTGAGGGAGAGGTAGCTGATATCAGGGAAGTTTGTTGATATAAAACTGTGCTTTGACAGAACATGTACAAGGCTGATTTACCCGTGGATGAGTCTGCGCTGCGGGCGGTGGAGCGGCGTCGGGCCGCGGAGGCTGAGCGCCAGAAACCGAGTGATCGGTGTTGACCTGCGCGCGCTCCACAAACAGCGGGAGGAGAAACAAGAACAACTGGAGATGGAGAAGCAGCGAGACATGGCTCATGGTAACGTTACGACAAATCACTTCTGCTCTACTTCTGTGCTTCAAAACAAGCTACAACACTGAAACTTTATGTATCAGACAATTATTTTGTAAGCTATATATCGCCTGTATTTTGGGTGATTTCTCTTGCTTCCATTTTTCAATAATGGATCAACCACAGTCGGATACAAAAACATTGGTCTATGATATGCAGAAATGATGTCCTTTGTTGTTCAGATCTGTTGCGCTTGTCCCTGGATGAAATGGCAATGCAACAGAAAAAAGAGGAAGAGGAGTTGCGAAGAGAGTTGGCTCAGGACTTAGTACAATATAGAGCGATACATCAACGTGCTGAGGACAGTCGTGATGCAGATATCAATTATGGCCGACAGGCGGCGCCAGACGCCAGTATTTCTGTCTCGGACTCTGCATTGGGACCCGCCAGTATGCAAGTGTTTTTGGTAAGCATGGCATGTACAGTGTTTGTTGGGACACAGCAACAGATGAAGTCTCTAACAAATGACATGGACACGAAACGTTAAAATTTATGGTAAACTCATCATTCACTCATCCTCAAGTTGTTCTCAACCTGTATGAGTTTCTTTATTCTGCTGAACACAAAGAAGATATTTTGAAGAATGTGGGTAACCAAACATGGGTAACCTAACAATGACTTCCATAGTATGAAAAACAAATATATTGGAAGTCAGTGGGGACCATCTACTGTTTGGTTAACAAAATACCTTCTTATGTGTTCAACAGAAGAAAGAAACTCATACAGGTTTGGAACAACTTGAGAAATAAGTAAATGATGACAAAATTTTTGTTTCTTTGGTCATGAGTAATATATGTACTTACTATAGGTTGAAATTAGGATAAGGGTTTGGTATAGGTTAGTTGCATGTAATTATGCAAATTTTACTGTTATTACAACAGTATGTCATGTGTAACAAGAACACTATAAAATTAAGCGTTATGAAAATTGACTGAATTTGAACGTGTAAGGCAATAGTTTTTTGTAACTTTTCAGCATTTATAGTCTTAGTGTGACAAAAAAGTACAAATATGTAGTCTCTCAAACAGCCTTAAAAACTGCATACTATGTGTGTGTGTATATTTTTTATTAAAATAGTTTTATCAGAAATATAGCTTGTCACTGCAGGACGCCACTGTTCATATTCTATAAATATGTTTATTCACTCTCGGTCAGGGAGAAGGAATTAATGAAAATGAAAAGAAGAGAGCTCAGATGGAAATGAACGAGAGAAACCTTAGAGCTCAAAAGGAGGAGAGGGAAAAACAAGAAAAGGAACAAAAAAACAGAGGGTAAACCAATTACATTACATCCCATTTAGCCTTGTAGTGTTAAAACAGAAGGAAAGATAATGTAAGTGTATTTCACTGTGTTTAGTAGCACAGAGGTTCTGATCATGCATATAATATCTGTGTTTTTGTGTGCAGAGCTGCTAACCAGCAGGGAGTTGGTGGAAAAAGACCTAAGGGCAGTGCAGCTGAATGCCCTGGAGCAGGAGTGCAAAAGAGCATCCCACATTGCACTCAGTCATTACAATCATGCTCAGGTATTATCTCACCACTAAACTAATGAAGGCAATCATTTGCGTTTATTTTTAGTAGGTTATTAAATATTAAATAAGTATTGTTCACCCAATAATGAACATAAGGTCATTTTCTCACCCTCAAGATGTTCAAAACAACTTTCATGGAACGTGGAAAGGAGATTTATTGAAGAATGTTCACACTGCTGTTTTCTATACTACAAAATCATACACTGTAAAAAGTGGCAACCTGCCATTGTCACCCCAAAGAGCTATTTTTATCCAATATGAGGTTAATATGCACCAACACGGGTTTGAAATGACACGAGAATGAAAACCCAGAGGCACCATAGATCTTTGAGATGAAAGGTCAAGGTAACATCTGACCTCCCTTTGCAGGCTGAGGAGAGGATGGAGAAGGAGCAACAAGAGAGACTGAAGAGAGAGGGAGAGGAGCTGGCAGAGGTGCGGTACATGGTGACCTCTGACCTCCTGACAGAGAGACCAGAGGCTGCCAAGAGAAAAAGCGAATCCTCAGCAGAGGGTCCACGAGTCCTGACCGACCGCTGGAAGGGCATGACCCCACAGCAGATCAGTGAAATCCACAGAAAGAGAGAGGAACAGTGTTTGGAGAAAGAGGTTAGGATCCTCCACTGACATGTGCCATTTGAGCATGCATTTATAGTCATCATAAAAGTAATACTCCTTTATCCTTTTCCAATTTCACCAGAGACTGAGAGAGATGGAGAGGCAGAGAGATGTGGCCTGGGATTACCATCTGACAGAGCAGGCCAGACAGCAGGAGAGAGAGGAGAATAGAGATAAGGAGCTGCAGAGAGAGAGGAGAATTCAGCTCGATAAATACAAATCAACAGCTGGCACGAGAGCAGCAAGCACAGTAAGTGGCACATTCATATTTCACTATTGTTAAAAACACACAGCAGGATGCAAGCAGAACGCAGACAACTGGAAAATAAACAATTAAGAGTAGTAAAAGACCTTAAAAAATGGTCTGTACAATTCATCACTGAACATTATTAATTTTTTTCTTTAAATTTAAATAACGTTCTCTTCTTCCACACCTTTTCTTTTTGGCTGAAATCTGCTAGGCCAAAAGTTATCTTAAAATAACCAATTTTATGCTACTGTGGTTGGTAATGCAAGCTTACCAATAGCTAATATAATAATGGTAATATTAGGATCACTTTTCACAATTCAAAATCCCATCCTGCATTCTTTCTTGCTTAATATATTCTATTTGACCTGGATATACACTACCGTTCAAAAGTTTGCAGTCAGTATTTTTTATTTTTTTTTGGAAGAAATAACTACTTTCATTAAGCAAAGATGCAGCATTAAATGAATCAAAGTTGACAGTGAAAACCACAAACATATTCCACAGACATTAAATAGCACAACTGTTTTCAACAGTGATAAGAAATGTTTCTTGAGCAGCAAATCAGCATATTAAAATGATTTCTGAAAGATCATGTGACACTGAAGACTGGAGTAATGGCTGCTTAAATGGCAACTTTACCATCACAGGAATTAATTAAATTTAAATATAATTATATTTAATTTATATTGTAATAATTTAAATATATTAAACAGAAAACTTATTTTAAATTGTAACAACATTTCACTATATTGTTGTTTTTATTGGATTTTTGATCAAATAAATGCAGCCTTGATGAGAATAAGAGACATGAGAATAAAAAAAATCTTGCCGACCCCAACCTTTTGAATAGTAGTGTACGTTACATTACAGAAGTAAAATGTCATGTTCACTTTGACACTAACACCAAAAGTGAGAACTTAATAATAGATACATTTCTGTGTGTATGCAAATTCTAATTTTGTTTGTTGTATAGCTACTAGTAATAATAATAATGATGTAGCAAAGTAATTCTTGGATATCTAGAAACAGTATTTTCTGTTTTTCAGCCAACACTACCTGGACAAGCAGCTATATACAAACCGTCCCACAGTTCACTACTTCACCCAGTTCAGCACAAGCTCTCGATAAAACACCTTCCATTCCATCCTCTCATCCTGCACGACAAATAAAGTGCTACTGGATTTCAAAGCACTGTGTACATTTGACATTCATAAATTGGACTTTAATAGGTATCATTGCTGACAGTTGCCATTATAAAATGTTATATAGTGATGAATTTTATACAGAATTGTTGCAGATGTAGATGATCCCATTGATTTTAATAAGTATTTACTTACACTGGCTTATCGGTGATGCAAATACAATAGCAAAATCCAGTTCATATCTAGTTAACGCGGCCCACCCTCACTTCCCCTTCAGTCCACAACACCGCAGGGGAATTTGACCAATATAGTCCCACAACCTCATTCATCTCGTCCTTCATTTATTTTCACATCATATGCAGTAACAAACAGAACATACAAGAGGAATAAGAGACTATCATTTCAAGCTTATTTATGCATTAAGCCTACAGTTTAAGATGCATTATGAGCTTGAATGCGTACATTTGACAAGTAACAACAGAAACGGCAACGTTCGTCTGCTAGTCAAGCTTTAAACGTGACCTCCCACTCAGTTTTAGTTGCAGTAGCAGAGGGCAGTATAGTGGATATCCGAGAGTCGATTCACCTCTGAGCTCAATACACAGTCAAGACACTGACAAAATACACAAGTTGTCTAGCAGCAGTTCAGTTGAATATTGAGTTGAATAGAATTTGCATCACTTCCCCCTCCTGTAAGAAAATATATCTCTAAGAGATTTTTGTCCTGAGTGTGTCTGTACAGCTTTTGTGAGGGAGGCTAACACAGATCAGACAATCCCAGTGAGCTGGGAATCACTGCAAAAAGCCCGCCGCAAGACAGTGGTCTCAAAGATCTGAGTCAGCATGTTTCTATTGCTCCCTGGAAGCGTGTGTGTGTGTGTGTGTGTGTGTATATGTGTGTGCAGTGGTGCAAATAAGATGACTGCGTCCTTCCTTTCACGCTGCTTCTGCAGCAATAGATTCTAATCAGATACGCACAATACTGCCATTCTTTAGCACTTGGGAAACTATAAGCGCAATTATGTTTCAGTTAGCTTTTTTCTGTCTCTTATCCAATCAGCTTTTTTTTTCAGAACCTGCAACATTTATTTATCAAAGGACTGTTTTCTTAGTTATTTAAAACTATGCACTACTTGTCTACCACACTCAAATCACAACTAACAAGTTACACTAAAGTTTAAAAAAAAAAAAAGTTACAAAACTCAAATTTAAAAACCTAAAACAATCAACAAGACATAGTTTTCAACGTCATAATCTTTTGGGCTATATTTACATTCATCTGGAAATTAAGAGATTTTTTTTTCCCCCCTGTGCCCCTCCCTTGAGAAATACCAGATGTGCCATAGATTCTCTCAGTGCTATATTCTGCTATATTTGTTTATCAAACATCAAATCAAATGAACCAAAAAGCGAAAAAGGGAACGAATGCTATTTGGTATACTGGTATGGAATATTTCCAACCCAAACAAAGCATACATTCTGTGTAATAAGACAAGCCAATATATGATTGCATTTTACGTAACCAAACTAAACTGTGTGTGTGTGTGTGTGTGTGTGTGTGTGTGTGTGTGTAACATACTCTCTCACAGCCCTATCTAACTCAATATGACCTCAAATCTACGCACCTTACGTGTGTATTCTTATGGCTTTACACCAACAGGACTGCAAGAGGGAATCAGTACAGTTTAATACAATGCAGAAAACAAGAATTAAGAACAGACACATACAGAGGGAGGAATGAACATGGGAGATGGTGGTGAGTATGTTGTCAAAGGCAGGCACAGGACCCGATGGAGATGAAAGATTATAATACTGTATTTGGCTAAATTGATAGATGCTTGTATGTACAGCTTGCTATAAACGATCTAGTGTCGTAGAGCCATTGCATCATGTATTTACACTACGGATATCTGTAATCGTAACTGAGGGGATGCCGATATGTATCTTCTATTGAATCACTACAATATTACAATATATCAACATACAGATGACTTAAAGGTACTGTAAGCAAATTTTTTGGAATGGAATCAGTTGTTGATGGTGGCAGATCTGAATGTGACATTGTAGTAGATTCTAAGAAATTCACTGGAAGAAAGAGTTATGACATTGATATTTTTTAAAAAGTTAAAAATGAAACATTTCACAATATCAATAAGATGCATTTAGAAAATAGATGAATGTTAATTTCTGAAAAGAACTGGGCACTATTCAAACATCTACTATAATATAACCAAATTTAGCAAGTTGTTTGCCGAAAAAAAATACTCTGTCAGAACACACTGCGAATTTTGGCAGAGAAAGATGTTTGTAATATGTACCAGCAGGGCAATGCTAACCACGCTAATCTTTTTAGGTTGCGTGTCTAAGTCAGTGACTAAAACTGAGAAGTTCCACAATGGCTAACATCGCTTACAGCACCTTTAAAACACGACACACACTGATTCTTGTGTAAAAAAATAAATAAATTAATAATAAAAAAAATAATTATAAAAATGGTTCAGGCAAGTCTTCAAAGAATAAAAAAAGCAACAAATGGTAGAGACGCACAAAACACAATAAGTTGATTAAATTTTGCAACCAGTATAACCAGCTCATGCTTGCACAACGCACTTAGTCATGATTTTAAGGCCCTCAGCTTCTCTCTTCTCCCTCGCACTCTCCTTCCACAACGCTTTTTATTGACTAACAGGTGAATCCGACTCCGATCTGAATTGGCATTCGCCATGGGAGCTCGGCGTCTACTTTATTTGTCACTGGATTAGTCTCTTCTTGTCACGTTTGTATAACTGTAAACGGCTATAGCCTATTTTATATCGTAAAATGAGCAATAATATCTGTAAACAACGAGCATGGCAGTCTATTTGTTATATGTCAGTCGAATGTTTTCTTCTGGCTGTGTTAAGAGTGTTGTGTATCTTGGTCCAATTATGTCCTGCAGTGCATCTGGATGGTGTTCTTGGCATCGGTTGTGTGTGTAGGTCTCATTATTGTGGGTTTTGGATTATTTGGTCAGTCATGAGCGGTTGCAACAGGTGGGCACATGTGTGAATCCACGTTTGGTCTCGGTGTCACCCCGGCTAGTCAAGGAGGGCGGCGGAGTTGGGCAGGCCGTGGTGGGAGATGGCTGTGGCAGGATTTAGAGGGGAACTTTCCTGAGTCCCGGGCTCAGGAAGATCTCGGACTCCACTGCTCTGACTGGCCAGCGACTCGTCCATGATGACCTCGGTCTGCATGCTGTTGCCGTATTCGTCTAGAGCGTCGTCGGTACATAGCTTACTATCCTCGCAAAGAGACGGCTGACTGGCCGTCCGCTTCTCCTCGTTGTCACTACGGAAAGAAAAATACAAATAAATCTACAAATGTACACCAAGTGAGACGTCAAAAATGCCATTCCATGCATGCAAGGGAAAGTATTGAGAAAGCCTTGCATGCAAAGGAACACAACGCCATTGCAAAGCATACCTCTCCAGTGATCTGCAAATCATTAGGAAGAGCATTTAGGAGAGAAAGGAAGAGCATAAGAAATAGGAAAAGGAAATTTATGCAATACTCTGTCTAACAAACTTCACCACACCTGTATTCTCCAAAACCCTCATTATTCATTGGCCGAGCTTCAGAATCTATCTGGCCTTCTTCTTTTTCTTTGACTGTAAGAAGAATAAAATTCAGGGATATTTGCACGTTTGTTAGTACAGTCACTTGACAATAGATTAGAATGATGTGTGTGCTTCTTTTACCTGAGTATTTTCCACCTTTGCTTCGTTTTATGAAACACAGAATGAGCAGTACCAGCAGCAACAGCACGAGGGCACTGATGAGTCCAATGAACCAGCTCTCGGTCACAAACCCTTTACGCACCTCCATGACTTCTGAAGCAGAGGGAGGAAACGATGTATGAATTTCACGACACTTTGTATGATATTGAAGGGGAAAAATATGGAAATGCTGTCATCATTTACTCTCCTTTCAAAAATTTAATTGATCAAAAGTGACAGTAAAGACAGTTATAATGTACAAACAATTACTATTTCAAATGGTTTTTTTCTTTTAAAATGACTATTCATTAAAGAATTTTGGAAAAATGTATTATGGTTTCCACAAAACTATTAAGCAGTACAACTGCTTTCAGCATTGATGATAATAATAAGAAATGTTTCTTGAGCACCAAATCAGCATATTAGAATGATTTCTGAAGGATCTTGTGGCACTGAAGACTGGAGTAATGGCTGCTGAAAATTCAGCTTTTAAATAAATTCCATTTTCACTATATAACTGTTTTACCGTGTTTTTGGTCAAATAAATGCAGCATTGGTGAGTATAAGAGACTTATTCCAGAAACAAAAAATATACTGATACCAAACTTTTGAATTTTAGTGTATAGTAAGATACTATGAACATCACAACATGGAAAATATTTCAAAGATTTATTCTTTTTCATTTCTTCTGTGGTCTGCATATAAATAAGACATCGGTGCAATTTATTATAAAAAGCATTATGACAGCTGTTTGTGATTACTTGCTCCTGCTGTCTGGAACTCATGTTCCCATAAAGTTTTGTTTTTGAAGTCAATCTTCAGGCGGTACTCGGATCCGGACTGGAGCCCCTGCAGCATGTAAAACGACTGGGAGCTGTTCACTCTTTCAGAGTGCTTCCATGTGCCTTTGCCTGGACAGAAAAAGACAATACAATACAAATCAAAACGTACTCGTTTTTATTCTCTCTCAGTTACTGAAAGAGTAGAGGCGCTAACTAACATAAGAGGTAATAAAGCTGCTACTTCCTTTTTTGCAATTCAACGAACAAGCTTATGTTCAATTATTTTCAATCACATCCTGTCTATACGGCACGTACCATCCTTTTTCAGGTAATGAATAAAGAATCCCACGTTCCTCTGTCTTTCTTTCGATACCCAGGTCAGGTTGACTGATGTCTCTCCAGTCGATAAACTAATGTTGGAGGGCGGAACTGTTCACACACACAAACACACAAAAACCAAGTGAGACTTAGACAAACTCATCTGTCCAAATATAATTCAAACTGGCTGTGAATGTCCGATTTCCTCTTATTTTCAGTGTATACACACAAATTACTTGTCGCTAGAAGTGCATCGCATCACGTCTGGTTAGGACATAGCGTTTTGAAACGCATGTAAAAACATTTCATATATCATGTAACCCCCACCCCCTTATATAATTTAGAGATCAGTAAAATGTTAGACCTCCATCCAGTGTTGTAGCTCCCTCCCTGATGATTGGCAGTCCTTCTCCCTTAGAAGTGTAGCCTCGCAGGTAGAAGCGGTAACGGCTGTGAGGATCCAGCTTTAAGCTGAAGTGAGACACGGCATGGTCACTAATATTTACCACTTGCATGGGACTGTTTTCCTTAACTGCAGAGAAATGAGGGGAAAAAGAGACAAAAGACGTCAAAAATATTATTTTAAATATAGTTTAATGGTTTTAAAAATAGTTGTTTTAAAATGTTAACCACCGAGCACTTGCTATGCAGGATAGTTTACCCAAAACTTAAAAATCTGTCTGTAACTACTCACTCTCATTTCATTCCAAATCCGTACATCCTTCGTAAAGAAAAAAATGACTTTATTCAATAATTTTTTCTCTTCCATGTCAGTTTTCATTGTGCGTTCACGAGAGTACCACGACTGACACAGAAAAGAAGAAATTGTTGAAAAAGTTCGTTATTTTTCTCATTGCGTACAAAAAGTATTCTCGTAGCTTCATAAAATTACGGTTGTACCACTGATGTCACATGGACTATTTTAACGATGTCCTTACTACCTTTCTGGGCCTTCAACATGGTGGTTACGTTGCTGTCTACGCAGGGTCAGAAAGCTCTTGGATTTTTATCAAAAATATCTTAATTTGTGTTACAAAAATGAACGAAGGTCTTACGGGTTTGGAGCGACATGAGGGTGTGTAATTAATGACAGAATTTTCATTTTTGTTTGCACTATCCCTTTAATGTTCACTGCTTCTAATAACGCCTGATGAGAATGAATCAGGCAGTCAGTCAATGCACCTTGTTGATACTGTAATATGTATCCTTTCAGGACACCATTTGGCTGGGTGGGCGGAGTCCAATGCAGTGTCATTTCTGTCTCCGATGGGCTATCCAGCAGTAAAGATGATGGAGAACCAGGTACTGGAAAAAAAATAGATGACAGGATTTGAATCCCTCACCTTTCTTCATCTATTTTTACTATTTGTCTCTCAGTCTTTCGTTCCTACCTCCTTCTGGAGTGTTGAAAGTGAGGGGGTCAGACTGGGGACCTTCTCCTTTATTGTTGACGACACTCACAGACAGTGCGTAATGGGAGTAGGGCTGCAGATCTCCCAGAACCTTCTCCTCCTCATTACTGTCTGTCATCACAAACGAGATGTTGCTTGGCTTCCCCTCCCTAACACGCTCCCGTCGGAGGTGTCTGCTTTCCGGGCCGTAGTGCATTAGATAAATCTATAGAATGGATAATACATAAACTGTCAAAGATATTTTACATTTCAAATTTTTCAGTTTATCTTTGTACAGTACAGTATATTACCTTGTAACCCTGCAGACGACCTCTCACAGTTTCTCTCTGTATGGGCGCCCACACCACTTTAATGGCAGTGCTGTTGATCGGCTCCACTGCCACATTCAAAGGGGCCTCAAACGGGTCTGACAGGAAGAAAGAGCACATTCTGATACCCTTTAAAACATCTGTCTCAGGATTAACGTTAAACTAAAATCATTGTTTAATTGGGGTGAATTGAGCTGCATAACCTTACAGGAAGATGTCAGGAAAAGGGCTCACAAGAGCAGCAAAAATACGGAATGTGACAAACTCACAGTCCTCTCCAGAGTATCCAATGGTGGATTTGGGCTCCGGGCCTTCTCCCATCTCATTAACAGCCTGCACTTTAATATCAAAGGCAGAGAAGTTGCCCACATTTGGGATGATTAAGGGTGGAGACTTGATGGATTTGATGTGCCAGGACGGTCCGCTGCCCAAAACTTTCCTCCACATCACTTTATATTCAAAACCTGGGCCGTTGAAACTACGTCTGTCCATTTCCTGCAAGAACACAGACTCAGTTTTGAGTCGCACTGTATTTTTCTGTGAACAATTAGAATTTGAAAACATTGACAATAGTGACTTTTATAGTAGAGGGCCTTGTTTGGCTATAGTTTTCAAACTGAACTGTTTGAAAGAACCGTTTCTAAAATGAATCAGACATTCCATCACTAAATATGAGTGAAATTACTTTTCTAACGCTACATATGAAAGAAACATGACAGTTTAGGATAAACCGATTCATTAGAACAAATCAGACTTTCTATCACTTTATGACAGAGAGGACCATTTAAAATGATCCAATTCAAGAGAATGAATATGAATGTTCTAATACTACATATGAGAGAGAGAGGTCTATTTAAGAACTGATTCACTAGAAGAAGTCAGACTTTAACACTATTAACACTACATAAGAGAAAAAGAGAGGACTATTTAGGAAAAATTCATTGACTTGAATAAACAGACTTTCCAACACTAACAATGTATGAGAGAGAGACAGAGAGAGGACTGTTTAAGACAAACCCATTTACTGGAATGAAATGGAATTGAAACACTGCATATGAGAGAGAGGACAGTTGAGGATGAACTGATTCATTAAAATGATTCAGACATTCTACACCACTACTAATGTTACCAAAAATATAGTTAGTAGCATCACTACTTTTTTTAGTTAGACACTTTCCAACACTGCTTGAAATATGTTAGAAGTCATATGGGCTCCTTTTGAATCTTTTTTTTAAAACTATTTTGGAGTTTAAAAGTCTCCAATTCACCTTTTTCTCCTGTTCACAATATATTTTGTGTTCCATGGAAAAAAAAAAAATCATGCAGGTTTGGAATGATATGAGGATGAATACATGATGACAGAATCATTTCTGGTCTCTTTAAATGCTGAATTGTGCAACGCACCTTCCATGTGATCAAAAGAGTGCCTAGGTCGATGGAATCACTGCGCACTCCTTCAGGGTTACTGTCTGGAGCTGTAGAGGACAAAACATGATTTAGTGCCAAGATGTTCTAACATGGCAATAAAACTGTCACTTCATATCAGCCACGCGCTGAGAGAAGACACAAACACAAATCCAATGTGTCATACAATGATTCAAGGGACAAAACAAATGCATCACAATGTGGCGGTACAAGTCTTTTCTGTTTTAAGGCTATGTAAACACCCACATGCACACAAGTGCCGTGTTACTTACGAGCAGCTGGTGTGGAAAAGACGTCCGTGTACATGCTCGGGTCACTCTTGCCGATGTCATTGATGGAGATGACTCGGAAACGGTAGGAAAGAAAGGGCTTCAGGGAAAGGGTGGTTCGCTGATTGTTGCCGGACACGCGACTTAGCTCCTCCCATTCTTTTCTTTCATATTCAGTCTCCTCAAACTCAATCAAATATTCTAGATACATAAACACGTACGTATACACGCAGAACAGGAAATGTCACTGATTTTATCAAAGACTGGCCCCCAAAAAGTGTTGGACTCTTCAAACACGCATAAAAATGTATGAATGCAACTGCATTACATATGAAATATGAAAAAAGGCATTTATTTTACAGAAAGCACACTTTCCAAGAAAATGGAGTAAATCATTAAAAACTAAAATATGTTAAAAAATAAAACAAGTCAAGATGAAATACAAAAAAAAAAAAAAAAAAAGTAAAAATACAGAAAAATAATTTTTGTTCACTTGCATGTCATGTGACAAGTTACCAACATCAGAGAATCATGAACTGATGAAAATATAAAAACTGAATGAAATCATAAAAATAAATGAATAAATAAAATATTTTATCTATTTAAGTGCATGTCATATGTGACTAGTTACCAACATCAGAGAATCATGAACGTGTTTTTAAATTACTGAAATGGTAAATTACTGGTACTTTATAGTACATTTTATAGAAAATCTATTTTATAGTAGATATTTTAGGTCAAAGGGGTTCAACTAACAAAAAAAGGGTATCCCGGTAATAGGACACCTTTGCAAACTATGCAAAACTGCCTCAGAAAAGTGTTAGTTCTGAGAAAATGAGGTTTGATATTGGTTTGATATTTTGTGTATGAACTTAATGACATGTATACATATTAATTGTGGCTTAAGTGTCCAAAAATGTTCAAATTTAGTTTTTGTTTTTTTTTGGAGGGGGGTGGGGGGCTTGTAATATTACAATTTGTTCAACCATAATTTTATGCAACATTTGACATTTAAAGGGGAAAAAAAAAAAAATCAATAAGTAGTACAAAAGACTGCCATGCATCAAATACTGACTGCGCACACTTAAACTGTTGCCTAAACAGGTAAAACATACGGTACCTAGCACAGGGCTGTTGTGATCATTTCCTGGTGTCCAGCTGAGAGTGACACTGCGGTCTTTAGGTTCAGTCATCTGTATTTGGGTCGGAGGGTCGGGTCGGTCTGGTGAATGAGGGTTGACAAAGAGCTCAGGGGGTAAGATGCTAATAAAAACAAGGCATCTATGGTTTTCAAAGGTTATTTCTTGAATCTGCCCTACAGCAAAACATGTCCTTTTGTCCTTTCTGTAGGTCACATTATCATACAACATGCAATACACATACAGCAATACAGATCAAAGGGTTTAGAAATGGCCATATTATAAAGTTACTTACCAACGATAGTGATTGAGCCACTTGCTTCAGCTATATCCAGAGTGGTAATGACTTCACAGGTGTAAATCCCTTCATCCTCTTCCTCGACATCAGGTATTATGAGGGTAGATTCGTCTATCATGTACCTAAGACATTTATGGTTAATAATGTTCATGAGATTATGTTATACAGCTTAAACTAAGCCTTTTTGAAGCATTCCGAGGGAAACAAAGGTATAAAAGAATACTTGTCTGAATCAGAGGACTCCGTGAGCTTCTGTCGGTTCTTCCTCCACTGGACTTGAGGGGCGTCCTGCCTGGAGTCCACCTGGTACTCGCATGTGAGGGTAGCGGGCTTCCCCCGCTGGATTCGCAGAGCCAATGGAGGTTTCACAATAACTGTCTTATCTGGGAGACAAATTTCTATTTGTAAAAAATAGCTTAATTTTAAGAGAAAAAAGGTTTTTTTTTTTGTGTTTTGTGTTTCAATAAAAAAACATTTTTATTATTTAAAAAAAAAAAAAAAATTCCACAAGAAACTAAATTATGTAAGATAATAAGAGACTTTCAGAATATATATCCTAAATTAGTTTTATATTTTTAACCAATTTTTCTTGTTATAATAATAAAAAAAAAAAGACAAAGTATTAATATTTAATAATATTTTTTATAATATTAATCAACAAAAGCAATGATCCTTACAACCTGAAATGAAACCTACAGCATGAAATGAAATCAAGAATGCATGAATATTCAAGCATGTGGAACTCACTGAGTACATCCAGCTCAGCGGTGATGGTGATTTTGCTGTTGCTGACAGTGCAGGTGTACTGGCCACTGTCATTGAGGGAGGCGTTACTGATCTGCAGAGAGCCATCGAGTAACTGGCTCATCCTTGGGTTGGCTACAAGAGCGCCCCAGGTCTCACCCTCCCTGTGAACACACAAAATAGTCATTTTAGCCTTTTTAAATGGATACAAAATTTCAAGAACACCAATTTGTTTTTGTTTTTAAATGTTGACTACTGAGTGTGATTTTGTCCATTTCCCCTAATGGACTCCCCACAAAGCAGCTTCCCCCCAACAATAATCAGGACAGCTGGCTGGAGCAGTTCTGGCATGTGAGGAAGGGACACCCCACAGGATCGAGTCTGTCTCACCATGTGACACTGGGCCGAGGAGAGCCAAAGGTCTCACAAGCCAGTTCAATCATCTGTCCCTCTGCCACAGAGTACATCAGACCATCTTCTGTCAGAATCTGGGGAGGCAGTTCTAGAAAAACCAAATATAAACCTAGAATTCTCAGAAGAAAATAGCCATGACAGTTGCTAAGGTGTTTTGAGTGGTTATTAGCATGTTGCTATGCAGTTGCTAGGGTAATTTACCCATACATCTACAATATTCTGGACTCGTATGTTGTCTTAGCCAGCACAACAACAAAAATAGCTGTTTTTGAAAATTCGCTTACCTATAACATAGACGTAGGCATTGATGAGTATAGAGCCGTGTTTATTGACCGCTTTGCACTGATACACTGCAGTGTCACTGAGTTCCATATTCTTCAGAGTGAGAACGCCATGTTTCACGCTGCGTCTGGGGTCTGGGTCAACATCTACGCAAAACAATACAAGGTCATATACCATTGTCTCAAAGATTATTCTGCATATACAAGCAAAATATACATTAAAGGGATAGTTCAACCAAAAATGTTAATTTTGTCATCATTTACTACAATTCAACAGAAAAACAAAATCATTCAACAGAAGAAAAAAGTCATACATGGAACAACATGAGAGTTTATTTAGTTTAAATAAACTAAAACTCACTTCCATGTATGATTTTTTTTTTCTTCTGTTGAATGACAAAGAAGATTGTTTAAAGAATGTTGATAACCAAACAGTTGCCGGTAGCCATCGACTTCCATAGTATATTATAGTAAGTCGGTGGCTACCAGCAAATGTTTGGTTACCCATTTTATTCGAAATATCTTCTTTTGCATTCAACAGCAGACAGAAATCCATACAAGTTTGGAACAACATGAGGTTGACTAAATGGGGAAAAAAAAAAAAAAAAATGGATTGGCTGAACTATCCCTTTAAACCAGAGATTCCTAACCATTTTTGTGAGCTGAACCCCTTTAACCTAAAATATTTATTTCAAGTATCTCCTGAGATTTAGTTAATATTTCAATAATTTAGCAACGCAATCACATGGTCACAGTTCAGTTAATGATTTTAGTTAATGTTCATATGACATGCAGAAAAACAAACATTTAAGTATTTTTATTGTTTTTATTACAAAAACAAAACTTTTACAGTTTTATAATTTTGTTAATTAGCTTTTCATCGAATCATAAACCCCTTGCAGTTTCCTCACAAACCCCAGTTTGGGAAACCCTGCATTATAAAATGAAAGGTGTCTTGACGGAATCAGTTACCAGTAAGAAGATTGCCATTGATGCTCCAGGTGACCTCAGGGCTGGGAATGCCATCAGCCTTACATTCCAGTTTGACCGTCTCTCCCGGGGCGTAAAGCTGGCTCTTTGGTTTTTTAGTCCAATATGGGGCAGCTAGACCACAACAAAACACAAACAACTAATCACGAAAAGTTTCAGCCAACAGTTATAACAACCTTCTGAAAGGGAAGCAAAGTAGCCAATAAGATTTTGCCAAGCAATAATACACTAATAAATTCACACTGAAAGATGAGATTGCCTGAGATTGTTCAGTTTAATTTTAAGGTTTATTTTTGTTTTGTTTTATAAGTCATCCTCTCATTGATGTTTGCAAGTTCGCACCCCACATCTGAATCTAAATCTGGAGAGGACGTGATTTGGCAGTGTGAAGCATACAGTACCTTCCACAGTGACGCTGTAGGTGTGAGTGATTATGCCTTGCAGATTTGTCGCGGTACATTGGTACTCGCCGCTGTCAGACTCTGAGATATTCTTAAAGCGCAGAACTCGATCATAACTATCTTTGGATGTGCGGGACTCAGACAGGGCTCCATCTTTCCTGATCCACTGGATATTGGGAGAGGGCCTAGTGAGTAAGACAAAAGGATGTAAACATACTGGACACTTTTTAAGGAAGTAACTCTCAAAGACACACAGTGAGAGAAGGTTTGACTTACAGGCCCTGAACAATGCACTCCAGATCCAGGTTTTGGCCACTGAGCACCAGGTAGGAGCTGCGGGAGCCAGTAGGTCGCATCATTTGTGGTCTTCTGTTACGCACCACTGAGTTAGCTACAGATACAGACAAAGACGGAATTATTGAGAGCATGGTAAACAATTACAGCTGCAGTAAGTGGGTGTTCACACAGGACTAAGACTGGACAAAACAGCTTAATCTCAATATTTTTTAGCTATTTTATGACAGTAGACAGACAGAATGAAAAATGATGGACAGATGGATGGATGGATGGATGGGTGGATGGACAAACAGAACAAAGGAAAATATGGATGGATGGACAGACAGACAGACAGACAAAAGAAACAGATGGATGGATGGATGGATGGATGGATGGACAAAAAAAAACATGGATGGATGGATCATGAGGAACGGACGGATGGACAGAGAGAACAAAAGAAAATATGGATGGATGGATCTATCTTGGATGGATAGACAGGATAAAAGAAACAATGAATGAATGGACAGACAGAACAAAAGAAACGATGGATGGACAGAACAAAAAAAAGATGGATGGATCATGATGAATGGACGGATGGACAGACAGAACAAAAGAAAATATGGATGGATGGATCAATCATGGATGGATGGACAGACAGGATAAAAGAAACAATGAATGAATGGACAGATAGAACAAAAAAAATGATGGATGGATGGATCATGATGGATGGCCAGATGGACAGACGGAACAAAAGATAGATAGACAGATAGACAGATAGATAGATAGATAGATAGATAGATAGAGATACAAATTAATCACTAAATGAAAAAAGTAACTAAGTAACCTTTTATGACTGCAAAAACAGATGGATTGGGAAATAAATTACACTCTTTATGATATGACAATCTATATCACCAGCAAAATCATTTTAAATTCATTGTGAATATCCCATATTTTGCCTATCCCGACAAAGGACCCTTTCTTGCACTCTGCAATCTGTTCTGTTAGTCTGTGTGTATATATACACCGGACACACATCTTTTGGTCTCACTGAGTCTCATTGTTTGCCAGTGTTTTGCACCATTGACATTGCATCTTAAGACACTGTGTTATTTTAAAAATAACTAAAAGCTTTTAAGGACAAGCAAAGGTTGGTCAAGGACAGTCCGCATCCTCTGTCTTGATGCTTACAGGGAACAACAGTGAGTTTGATGGGCTCTTTGAGGACGATGATACGCGCGCTGGGGAACTGAGTGTTGCAGGTGTAGTCGTCTCGACTGTCTGCCACAGTCACATGAGAGAAGTACAAGTTTCCATCGCGACCCTGAATCACACGCTCGTTTTGCTGAATGTGTCGCAGCTCTAAGAGAAAAAGATGTAGACATAGATGCATATATATAGATATTGCTGAGATATGGTTCATGTTTAACAAGGATAAACCAGAATAAAAACAGACTAACTCTTGTCCATCCAGTGGATGACCGGAGCCACAGTGCTGTTAGGAGGATTACAGGGAAGCACCACACTCTCTCCTTCCTCCACCTTCTTCGACACCTTCTTCTCCTTCTGTAGAGTGGGAGTGTCTGCAAGAAAACAGATAATTAATCAAAATTACCGTTCAAAAGTTTGGGATTGGTATGATTTTTTTAATGCTCACCACGGCTGAATGTATTTGATGAAAAATACAGTAATTAAAATAACTATTTTCTATTGTAATATTTATTAAAATGTATTTTTTTCCTGTGATGGCAAAGCAAAATTTTCATCTTCCATTAGTGTAGTGTCACATGATCCTTTAGAAATCATTCTAATTTGCTGATTTGGTCCTCAAAGATTTCTTCTTCTTAATATTTTCAAAACATTTGTGCTGCTTAATATTTTTGTGGAAACCCTTGTACAATTTTGTTTTTCAGGATTATTTTATGAATAAAAAGTTCAAAAGAACAGCATTACAGGGTTATTGTAGTATACTAGAATTAAAGCCATAAAAAAACTTGCATTACATGAAATAAAATGACCTTTAAACTGATATTAAAATATAAAATAATAAAACTTAAACTTATAATAAATGTAAAAAAGCAAACTAATTTTTTAAGAAAACTTTAATTAAAATAATTAAAGAAAACTAAAACAAATGACAAAAACATTAAATGAATTAAAATGAAAATAAAAACAGAAAATACAAACTATTTCAAAATATTAATAAAATCTCGATGCAAAAATAACACTGCAACACAGATTTAAAACAGAAATCTTTTGTAACATTAAAACGCCTTTATTTTCACTTTTGATCAATTTAATGTATCCTGACTAAAAGTGTTAATATCTTTAAAAAACTGAACATAAACTTTCAGCTGACCCTAAACTTTCATTCTCAGTTGTGTATGAAGAAGTTTTAAAATCCCAGTTTACAATACAATTTCAGATATATTTGATCTAGTGAGAAACCAGACTGTGCTAATTAGCTAGCAAGTAATTATCCACAGCACAGCTGACAAAACAAACGAACACCAGAATGCAATTAAAAACTACATAACTAGTCCAACATTATTCAGAAGATGCCTTGGCTTGTCATGATATGAAATAGGTGTGTGATGATACACATATTAATGTGGCCAGTCCCAGCTGCGAGTGGAGTTCATAATATGTGGGCTATTGTTAGCCCTGCTCATGCTGAGTCCTCTCACTTCCTGCACATATTAATCCCACGAGTGGTCGTCCCCGCTGACACACTTACACTGGTTTCTGAGGTAACCGTTGTCAGGGAAACTGGCAGAGAGGTCAGGACAGCGTAAAGGAGACAGGTAGATAGCTAGTCAAAACAATTGTTTTGTTGTTGTTTTTACGTATAAAGTGCCGTTTGATAGCTAACTGGGAAGCAATTGATTTTTATTTGTTCTGGAATTCTTCGAATTGCTAGTGTGACTGGCACACACAATGAGCTGTAATTTTCCTCTAAATGTCATTTTGTGCATATGACACAACAGGGGGCAGGGGGCTTGATTTTGAGCTGTTATCTGCTGCGCGCCAGATTTTCTCTACAGAAAACTCACTGCATGTGGTAATGTCAGGATATCAAACAGGCAATCATAAGTGTGTCGCTTTATAATGTTGCAGTGATGAGAATGACTTACTCTCTGTGACAATGCGAGCCTCGTTAGACACTGCCGTGCCGAGGTCGTTAGACGCGTAGCAGTTATATCTGCCCTGATATTGGTGAATGGGTCCATCTTTGGCTGTCAACGAGAAGGTCCCAGAATCTCTGGACACGGAGAGTTCGGGGTCTTTAGAGGGGTCAAACTCCACACCATCTTTCACCCAGCGGAACCTAGCAATGAAGCAGATAAGAAATAAGTAACATAACAGAGAAAAATAACATCCTTAAATTAAATTGCTATAGCGATAAATATATTGTTTTAATTAATAATAAAATATATCTAAAAACGGTTCAACAGTTTTCTTTTTTTTGAAAGGATTTAATAGCTGCTACTATTCAGGAAGGATGCATTCAATTGGTCAAAAGTGACAAATACATGAACAATGCTACAAAAGATTTCCGTTTCAAATAAATGCTGTTCTTTTGAACTTTCTGTTCATCCAAGGTATAAAGCAGCAAAACCGTTTTCAGCTGTGCTAATAAAAATACATGTTTCTTGAGCATTATCAGAATGATTTCTGAAGGATCATGTGACACTGAAGACTGGAGTAATGATGCTAAAAATTCAGCTTTGCCATCACAGGAATAAATTACATTTTAAGAAATACTACAATAAAAAAATAAAAAAAAATCAACTTTTTCAACAACAAAAAAAATGTACTTTAAAATGTAACAATATTTAACCATATTACAGTTTTTACTGTATTTTGATCAAATAAATGCAGCTTTGGTGGGGCATTAGAGACTTCTTTCAAAAATATTAAAAACTCTTATTGACCCAAAACTTTTGAATGGTAGTGCATATAATTCACTAAAATATAATCCATAATACCTTATAATGCACCTTAAAATATATATTTTTTAAATAACTGTAACCACATTTACAATATATTATAATATTCAAATACTGTACAGTATAAAGCCAATTGAATAGCTTGATTGTAATTTTGAATTGTAATGTTTTGATTATAATGTCCTAGCAGGTCTTCTTTTTTCTTTTAGAAAAAAAATAGAAAAAAAAGATAAATTTACAAATCAACAGAACATATTTAAAGCTATTTAAATCATGTTTAATGAGAATTAAAAATGTCTAGTTATGCTTGAATTATTCTAATTTATTTACATTTTTATTTTTGAATCAATACACTGAATACTGATTTCTTCATTTTATTTTTAAGTGTCACTCCTATGTCACTCCTCATCATATAGGCCTCAAAGCTAATAGACAGACTAAATGCCATAAAAACCAATTCCGATTTTATGGCATCTTTAAAAGACATAATATAGCATTATAATGAATGATAGGTTTAAATGTGTATCTAGGAAATGGTTAGTATAATAGTGTATTGCAACGGTGGTTACAATTATTTATGAAAAAATACAATGCAAAATACAAAGTGATATATACTGTATAGGCTTCAAGTAAACTGTTCCCAAATTATGTAACAGTGTTGCTATGGATACTGACGTGGGCGGGGGATTCCCAGTTGCCTCACAGGTGAGTGTGATGTCATCTGCTGAAAAGGTGGTGACAGACTCCGGCTGAGCGGTAATCACTGGGGGGCTTTTCACTGTGGAGAGAGTACACAGTCACACACCAAACATTCAATTAACCAGTTACATTTCTGCGAGCTGTGAAGTTAGCAAAGCAACACCCTAAAAATAGAAATAGACATCTATTTTCACAGAGCTATAATAACTTCAGCTCATTTGTTAGTCGCTTCAGATGTGGAAAGGGAAGGCATATTAGTCACAGTAGTTAAGCAGCCGTTCCGCTGACCTGCTGTAATCACATGACACCAATATTCAAAACGACTTAATGATCCGCTGCGCCACTGACTTCAGTGAAGTTTCCCACTAAACCTCAGTTCTGTTCTGAAGCAAGTGCCCCTGCTTCTCACCAAAGCACACACTCAATTAGATCCAATCGGCATATGTGAGAAACTGAATATCATGCATGTCATTAGAAACTCCCAAGTGAAAAGAACGAAATGAAGAGTGCAGTGTAAAGCATGCAGTGGTAATACATGGAGATTAGGTGAGCCTGAGATGTTCTCTAAGTGTCGGTTGTTTTACGGATGAGTGGCCTGTGAAAGCATCGAGAGCAGGAAGAAACTGAGACTAGAAGAATGAATAGGAGAGGCAGACAGCGAGAGCACAAAAGCATTAGTGATGTAATCTACGGACAGAGTCACTGAGGCTATAAACAAGCACTTATACTAGACAAATAACAACACTGATGTCTGGGAATGGGTAGAGTGATCCTCACTATGCAGTTCAGACTTTCACATATCTATCTATCTATCTATCTATCGCATTCGCAAGAATATTTATCTATAATTTTAATGGCAAAAACAGGTGGACGAGGAGGAAAAACCATAGATTAAAAAAGAACATTGTTTAAAAATTCATGTAATCCCTGGTGATGGACCAGTTTATGGACCATTAACCATTATAACTGGGAGGCATGTCCATCGCTCATGCCTTTACGGAAGATAATCATTAATTTTAAAAGATTCATGCCTTAATGCACCCTCGAATTCTTTACAATCATTCCCACACTTCTGAATATAAACAAATTTCTCAGCTGATCAGTTTTGGCTGTTGCTGCAGGCTGTCTTCCGTTATTGGAATGAGTCTGGGAAATTTTAGTGGAGGAGAGTTAGTACATGCAAAAACATATTATACATGCCAGAAATACTCACAATCTCTTATTTTGTCTGTCCATTGAGTCAGCAGGGGGGAAAAGAAATCTTTTTAGATTGCAGTAATGCCCAACAAAAACATGCACTCATATGTATTTTACACACATGAACACTTAAGCATGGACACATATACACATATACTGCACCTATACATCCATTATTCCTAAATTACAATTATATTAGCTAATTACAACGCCCTTCATCTAACTCAAACCTCTACAGACACCTTTGGCATTTTTAGATTTTAATTAAGACACTAATTGTCCCATTTCTGAACCATTTTTTCAAAAGAGGATTAGAAGTTTAACTGTATGTGCAAGGACATTTCCAGAAATTTGGCCCGCACAAGTATAGACACACGTTTGTTCTTCAGTCATGGTGTGAACTTTCCATTGACTTCAATTGTTTTCTGTTTGAATATTTTTTTTAAATATTTATATTTTCTATACCCTACCCCTCACAGAAACCATTTAGCATTTTTAGATTTTCATTAAGACTTTATTAAATGTTTATTAGGCTGTTTTCCTTATGAGTTGGCTCAGGTTTTTACTATCCTCATGAGGACATTCCGCTCCAACAGTGAAGGCAAAACCTGACCTTCATACACATAGATTGTATTAAGCCTTTTTTTAATGAAACAAATGTTTGTGATGGTATGATTACACTGTTTGGAGGCGAAACAAAGAAAACACACGATGCCAGCTCAGACACCTGGACTATAGATCAGCCGGCCAACAAGAGGAACACTAGAGATAAGATGCTGGCAAAGCAGAGCTAAAATAAACTCCCTATCTAGCTTTTTTCCTTTCTTGAATTCAACCATCCTTTTGCAAGAATGCTTGGTCCTGCAGTCCCAACAACTTAAGAAAACAAACATGCTGAATGTCATGAGACAGGATCAGAGAATTAGCAGAGAGCATATGGGACGGACCCGGTCAGGCTGTGTTTGCTGGCTGAACATTTTAATGTGGGTGTGTTATCGATCTCATTGGTCACATCCATGTCCGCATTTCCCATTTAAAGGTCACTAATTGAAAGTCAAGAGAAAGCGTGACCTTTAATATAGGTGTAACTCTTCACTGACATCTCATTCTGGTGCATTTCTGTTTTGCAGTTTATCATCATCTAGTTTTTCTCCTCTTCTTTTTGTATGTGTGTGTGTTTGGAGGGGCTGGAAAGAGAGATGCTCTGATACAATGATACATAGCTGCAATCTTAAATTGCAGATGTACAATAATAGCAACAAACCCAGTGCTGTTTATAGCTTTAGGAAGCTTGTAGCAGCTGCTGTTTTTACAGTTCCTGCTCAGGTGCGTTTCAATCACTGCATGCTTGAATGTCCTTTCTAATCAGGCCTGTACTAGGCCACCGAATCAATAGTATAATCAATTGAGCAATTAAACTCAGTTAAAACAGCTCATTCTGCACTTTTTTAACTCTTTAACCATAACAATCTATCATAGCAAACAATATAATACTGCAAAAATCAATGCAAATAAAAAAAAACCACTCATCATGCACATGCATATTGAATGCAATGTAAAATCCTGTACTCACATTTGGATGGGATGTTGATGGTGGCATTCCCAGGACTGGGAGCCACGGACAGCAGGAGGAGAGGGAGCAGAAGCGCAGCGCATCGCCCCCTGCTGCCCACCTGCTGTTGTGACGTGGCAGGCATTGCACCTGCTGACAGGCACAAACACAACGGGCAGGAAAATCTGTGATTATCCCAGTCAGAGAAGAGCAATCTTCACTGTTTCTTCTTCCTGTATGTTTCTCTCAGGTCCACACCCTCCTGATGCACCCTCACTGCAAGAGAAGAGAGAGAGAGAGTGAGCGAGGGAGGGAGGGGCAGGAGGGGGAGACCCACGTGTGTAGAGAAAAACCATTCAGACCTCCACATGGCCCAGGACAGAGGCAGCCAGAAAGACGAGAGACAAAGGACAGAGTGAGAGGTTGAGGAAGAGAGAGGGGTGGAGTTGGGGGCACAGTAAAAACCAGAGGTGCATATGTGTTGAGCATACAGAAGAGCAAATAGTAGAGCATGGCGTTAGCAACACCAAGGCAATGGATTCGATTCTCTGGGAATGCATTAATTGATACAAATGTACTGAACTTAATGCAATGTAAGTTGCTTTGGATAAAAGTTTTTGCCAAATGCATAAATATAAATACCAATTATTACAAAATATAATGTGGTGGTACCGTGGTAAGAGTGATGGTATCAGACGGCAATACCATGGTGCACAATTATCATCAAATTAATGTCATGTACCATGGCATTTACAGTACACTGTACTCCACAGTACTTCAAAAAAGTCCAGCAACTGTGGTAGTACCATGGTACTTGTTGTTGGTTAAGATAACATTTATACTAATATTATATTTAGAATAATCATAATGCTATTAAAATCAGTATTTAATATTGGTTCTTACATTAATACCGATTCTGTGTATTATATATCATTTTTACTATTATTAGTAGTAATAGTAGCATTAATGCTATAATAATGATGATATTTAAGTTATTTACTTGTTTGTACTACTACTAATAAATATTATTGTATCTGATATTGGAACAGTAATATCAGAGCTTACCTTTTTACTCTATAAAAAGTTTTTCTATATACTCTATAAAATGTGTATGCTTAAAAGGTAGTTATCAGTCAAAACATTAAAATATTCTGTATCAGTTAAATCTTTATATCAAGGCACTTCACTATTTTAAGTGCCTTGATATTATTCCTAAAAGACTCAATATAGAACAAGATATAATACATTCAACTGATATAAATACCAGACGTAATTTTATAAATAAAGTGACCTTAAGTGCAAGCGCATGGTAAATTGTTCTTATCGCAATCACAGATCCACAGTCATCTCATAAAGCAATTTACTCAGTGCATTTCCTCAGCAGACCTTAATGGTCTGGGTCATTAATACATAATGATGAATGGAGGCCAGTGGAAGATGAATATAAAAAAAATGTCTGGGTCTTTTTGAGGAGCCTCTTTAAAAGAGAAGATAAGCATCTATTAGAGCAGCTATCGCTCACGCCATAGGCTTATGAGATACTCTGCAGGAAGAGTTCTCCATCTGTACTTGGGCCTGCCAAATGACACCACAAAGTGTGGCTCCATTTATCAGCACTATCACTGGATCAAACAACCGTCTTTTTTCATTCACAAGCCTTGATCACACTACTGTACAAAAAGGAGCTCCCCGAGGACATGTGATAAAAACTTCAGACAGAGAATAAGGATGAAATGAAATAAGGAGCGAGAGGTGGATATTTTTGTTGGCTTGGGTGCAGCGTGTCTGACAGCAGCTGGCAGCTATGCATATCTTTAGCTGGGCACCGCTATACCCTCCTGGTGCCAAACCCTGGAGCTGAGTGACCTTGGAGCGGAAGGAAAGGTTGAAGGAGGAGTAAAGCATAATCATTCACTCTCCCACACACAAAGATAACCCCGCTGAAAAGACTGACTCAGACTAGCATGAAGTTCCAAGCTGTTTCATGTAGGTCTGTAGTGGTTTGGTGTAGCTGGTGGACAAGCATCACAGGGCTGGATCACAGTCCCACAAGGCCCCTGGGAACTGGTCTCCACCCTCTTCCCTGCCAGCTCTGCTGCCCCTAGTGGCAGATCACATAATCTGCATAAAACATAAAATATATACTACTTTGTAATAAAATTGTAAAATAAATACAAATACAAAAAAAAAAAAAAAAAAAAAAAAGGAATATGATTTCTGTTAGAATTCTGTCTAGTGCGGTCACAAAAAGTTCAGCAAAATTCTGTGGGCAAAAAGGACCCTCATCTATTATCAATGTATGAAACACACAGAAGTCACTTTAAAACTAACTACTGTATTTTCCTGAAAAAAACGTCTCATGTTTCAGATGATAAAAAACATGACTTGCATTCCAACAAAAACAGTAAGGTCAACATGGTGAGTCTTCGTGACCAGCTTGAACCTTTTCTGGTCACTCTGTGGTCAACAGAGTGAGGGTCTGGTCTTGCTGACCGCAAGACCCTACAACGGACAGTGAACACTGCCGCAAAGATCATCGGTGCCCCTCTCCCCTCCATCCTGGATATTTTCCTTGCACGATGCTCCAGCAAGGCCTCCAGCATCGTGAAGGACCCCACCCACCCCTCCCACAACCTCTTCCAGCTCCTGCCATCAGGTAAAAGGTACCGGAGTATCAAAGCTCGTTCAGTCAGATTGCTCAACAGCTTTTTTCCCCAGGCTGTGAGAGCTCTTAACTCCAATCTCCCTGTCCCCCTCTGAAACCATGAACACCTCAGCCCCCCAACTCATAAATAACTATTGACAATTTTCCTAAGTGCAATTCTGAGTGTGCTACACACAGGTGAGTGGGCTATACAAACCACCTGTAGTAACGCACTCGTCCCACTATATGCACACTAGACACTTTCTATAAACACTCCCTGCTACAAAGACTCAATAAGATAATATGTTTACTTGAACATTGCACTACAAAATAATGTTTACTTGAGCATTGCACTACTAAATCTTTTTGCACTATGCGCTGCTTCCCACAAAACCTCTCTTCTGAACAATTTAATGTACAAAATATATATTTTTCTGCACATTTTCATGTACAAATATCTCTTTAGCACAATTTCATGCACAGTATTTATGCAAAGTTCTTGTACAGTCTCAGTTTGTGTATGAGTAGTCAACTAGGTATAGTAGTTGTAGTATTTATAGTATATGTATAGTCAGATGGTTAAACTATTGTATAGCTCTACAGTTTTTCCTATATTTGCATTGTTGTATGTTTATCTTATGCTCAACTAGTATGTAGCACCGTGGTCCTGCGAGGCACGACATTTCGTTCCACTATATGTCCACACATGTAGCAGAATGACAATAAAGCTCAACTTGAACTTCGAAAATTCGCTATACAATGGTAAATGTAATCTTAATTATTTTTTATGTTCTGGCTAATAACTGATAAATAAATAACTGGTCAATCTAAATTTCTATACAAGTTTTTTAGTAAATACATTAAAAATAAAACACCAAAAACAAAAATCAATAATATTAAATGCTACAAGTGAACTGAGGCATCACAACATTATAATGTACAGTATTTAAAAAATGGGTATACATTTAGAGATTTGCTAAAGATTAAATCTGCATTAAATTAATTTACTAGTGTTTTTAAAGATTAAGTGAGCTTAGATGACAAAGTTAACCTAATGCAAAAATAGTGGAAATAAGCATGCACAATTAAACATCCAAATATGGGCCCATATATCTTATATAAAACAAAACCTATATGATTTTGTTTCCTGATATGGAAGCAAAATCATGCATCCCTTATTATGGTCTTGCTGCTGACAATTCCTTTGTGGATCAAGAAAATCTTGCTGGTTAAACTATTCAAGAAGCCTGACACCAACACATCAGCATCCCAAATATAAAATGCTGGTCTTTTCAACCAAGAAAAAAAAAAAAAAAAAAACTGTAGGAGGATAATGGAAATTTTTATAGCTACTGGAACATTTGAGTCAGCATTCGAGCCCACATAATGTTACTCACAGGTCACATATGGAAGATCATACACATAATGTTGGTTTAGCACCTCAATCCTGGATTACGTGGCTCATTAAGCACAGTCACCTCAAATCGGCGCTGTGCCTGCACATCTCATCATGAAGGCAAGAATTAGAGGAGAGAAGAAAAGGAGGAGGAGCAGAAGTGGTGATAGAAGATGACAGCCAAGACAGTAATCCCTTCCTCCATTAAATCAAACAGCTGCCCAATCAATCAGTCACCTTTCCTCTCTTTTTGTCCTCCAGACTCGATGATATTAGTATGAACTGATCAGAGGGGGAGGGGAATTGTCAGCAGCCAATTAGATGCCAGGTTAGCCTCCGTTGGCCTTTAACAAATGCCATCAAATGAGGATGAATCGAGCCAGGCCTGAAGATTTCATTGGCACTGAGAGGTGCTGAGCGTAGTCCGATTAGCCCTGTCACACGGCCGCTCTGGAGGGAGCCAGCCGCCAATCAAACCGGTGCCCAGTAATGTATGATCAAGCAGCAGCCGCTAACTAGTTGACCAAGTCAAGCATGACTGGCTTGCAGGGAATAGAGGAAGAGAGGAGGGTGAAGAATCGAAGGGGAGTGTCACACATCCATGAAATGAGCTCTAGGCACTACTTGAACCCCAACATGCTGATAAGAACCTTGTCTATCACGGCTTACATGGCCTCTATTGCTGATGTGAGGGAGATTGACAACGGTCAGGGTCTCTCAGCGCCACTGTGCAGCTGTTGGTGATAGTATCTAATCCTGTCACCTGCCTCATTACCAAAGGTCAGAGACTAAACGTCACTGATGCCCTGCAGCGGAACAGAAACAAAGGCAATTATGTACTTTCTGTAGAACAGATGTGCATGCAAAAAAAAAAAAAAAAATTTTAAATAAACAATAATAAACATACCATGCTTTCAGCGCCGCAGAGAATTGATGCTTCATTCCACATAAACAAACTCTGTAATGTCAACCCTGAAGCAACTGAAAAACAACCAATTATCTTTTTGAAATGGAGCATGTCACTTCACTCACAGCATATACTGCTTGAATTCAGTGGAAACGTGAATCATATCATCACAGAAATCTGATGTAATCACAGCAAAGGCTGTGTTGGTCATAGCTTTTATTTCTAAAAAAAAAAAATGCATTTTTAAGCTTCTAAATGCAAGAACTTTGGAACGAGACAAGGGTGGTTTTTATTTAAGTACATTGATAGTGAGAAAGTTGTATTTTTAGAAGGCTATATAAGGAGGTTATATAATTTTCAGGGGACCAACTTGCTGAATACTGTATTTTAGGAGCTGAGAGCTGTAAACTAAACTACTTCTTCTGGTATCCTTATTCCTGTCATGTCAGTTGGATTATGGGAGAATTGCAGAAATGTAAATCCTGCCCTTATTTGATCCTGAGGTTATCCAGTCATACTGTAAATGGGTCTTTATGTTATTCTACTGTCATACTGATGGATATGATGGTTCTATTATTAATAAATTGTCTGTATTTCTAACATTATTGAAGCCAAAGTCTCTAGAATGAAGTCATACAATTTATGTTTTTGAACTATTGAATAATTGACCATTCGTTCTTTACTCAAGAGTGTTTAGGCATTGTTCAGGGCATATTAAAACAAAATAAGTGTATTTATTTATTTAATTATTATTTGTGTCTTGTTTAACGCTCTTCAGTTATTTTCAAAAATATTTAGTGGTCTCAATATATTTGGACAGTTAATGCACACTGAAAAATGTTTGAATGTCAAAATATCAATATACTGTAATGATAATGTTGAAAGAGACTTCTTTCAACATTAACATTAAAAAATATTACAGACCCAAAACAGTTGAATGGTAGAGTATATATATTGGGCCACTTAAATCTTCAACAAACAACTGCACAAATCGTGGTCATGTCAGTTACAAAGAAGTGTCTCAGCTGTCTATTTCAGGCTGCAAGAAAAACCAGCAGGAGACCATGTAGACTTCACTGTTTTAAGATCTAATATCTCTTATCTGTTCTTACAACATCATGTGCTTGCATAATTATTTCCCCTGCACCCCCAAGCAACTAGTGAGAATATGTATTCTAGTGCACTCATTTAAAATCAGAAACAAAAAACTGCAAATATTAATCCACGCACAGACGATTTCTTCAAACAATACCCTGCGTTGTGCCGTTTTGCACGAGTGTTTATCCCGTGAAAGTCATCTGTACAGTATGTGTTTATAAGGGCTGGGCTCTGTCATGCCTCCTCTTTAAATATTTACCACCTCCAACTGTGAAGATGCATGTCAAAGACTGGAGGAGAGAGAGACGGAGGAGGGAAATAAATGAATACATGCTTGGCCTCCACCCTCAAGACCTCCCCGAGGGTCTGTCTGTCTGGAAAGCCGAGCGACGGACAGCAACAGAAACACAGATCTGAAGGCAAAGAAAGAGGGACAGGGAAAAAAGAGGGAGAGGAGATAGGTGACTGAAGGTAATGGGAAAAAAAGAGGAGTGGCAGAAGACAAGGAGACATAGAGGGGGGCCTGTAATTTGCAGAGACCCCCTGCAGGGTAAATTATTTATAGCCTGGCCTTCCCTGCCAGTACAATTTGCCCTGAATTCACCTAAATTCATAATTCATATCAGTTTGTTCACCATATATTTGGTCCGGGACTAGACTGGCCCTCTCTGTGCATTCAACTGTCTTCTTGAAGACCAGCATCTAATTTGCATGAACCTGTTGCAGGTAACTCAAGGGTTAAGTTCATAAAGCGAGGCAGAGGGAAACAAATACTAATTCCTTATCCAAGGTGACAAGCTCCACACAACAGTGTGCATGGAATGCTAGATTACAGATTACACTGATCTCATTACGCTTGGACAATAGTAGCGAAAGCAGCAATTATTGCTCAATAATAAAAAGTCAATATTCTGTTGAGAGTGTGCAATGACTGTCTTTTAAACGTGCACCAGTGTTTACTACACCATAGTGAATCTATTGCTGCTGAATCTTTATCGACAGAGCAAAATAAATTATATTTACCTGAGTTGTTTGCAGTCTGTATTGAATGTGATGGAGTAAAAAAGCATGAATGGTGATATAATAGCAAGAAATAGCTTTCAATTAAGTCGTAAACAACAAACACTGTGACCACTGTAGTATAAATCATGAACAAATGACTCTTACAAACCGGCTATTTTTAAGGAATCTAAAGCATATGGTGCATCTGTAGTCCCAAAAGAATTTACACGTAAAAATAAAGGTGCTTAAAAGGTTCTTCACAGCAATGCCATAAAAGAACCATTTTTGGTTCCACAAAGAACCATTCAGTCAAAGGTTCTTTAAAGAGCCATCTCATCTTTTTATAATCTGAAGAACCTTCTTTCGCCACAAAGAACCTTTTGTGAAACAGAAAGGTTCTCCAGATGTTAAAGGTTCTTTATGGAACCATTTAGACAAAAAGGTTCTTCTATGGTATCGTGAAGCACCTTTATTTTTAAGAGTGTAGGGTGTTCACAGCAAGTTTTAATAATCGTTTTAAAAGGCCGTTCACACCAAAATCGATAATTATAACAATATCCACATCAACAGACAATAAAGTTCTGGGCTGCATTTCCCAATAGCATTGTAAGCCTAAGTTCATTGTCATCAATGGAGCTACGATCAATTTAAATGCTGAAGCTCTTTAAAGTCAGATGGATTCTGATTGGTTGTCAGTGTTTTTATCTTTCATCAACTGGAAAAAAAGGTTCTGAAAGTGATTCCTACAATATGGTTACTCTGTGTCGTTATACTTGTGATGTGGACTTTTCTCATAGAATTAGAATTATGAACGATTTCCTTTTGTAGAATTTTGTATTAAAATGCTATTGCTCTCCTTATTGTTATAGTTGTGTTTCTTTTTATTCTCACAAAATCAGAACGATTATTAAAACTTTATAGTTATCATTATAGTGACCATTTTTTGCTGTCAAGGCAGATTCTTTTTACTGAATCAAAAATATTCAACAAGTATAATCTGATTCCAGTATAAATGACTCATTTTATGAATAGTCTTTTCATGAATAGTCCTAAGGTATGAATTACTCTGTCGAATTCTCCTGAACGTTACTGAATCAACATCTGTCTTACTGAACTGCAGGGATGGGCAGTATTTCAAATACATGTATTTGAAATACAAAATACTATTTTGTATTTAAATACCTTTAGAAAAAAAACGAATGTATTTTGCATTTAAATACATTTATTTTTGTATTTTCAAAATACATAAGATACTTTGCCAATCAACCTTCTTATTAGACAGCTAATTTCCTACAGGGATGGACAGTATTTCAAATACATGTATTTGACAATACTATTTTGTATTTATGTATACTTGTTGATACAGGAAATCAGCAGTCTAATAAAGAGGTTGATTGGCAAAAATATTTTATGTATTTTGAAAATACAAAAATACTAAGATTAAATGTATTTAAATACAAAATTCAAAACAGTATTTTTTATTTCAAATACATGTATTTGAAATACTGCCCATCTCTGCTGATCTGGAAGTATTTTTTTTTTTTTTTTTTTTTTTTAGATTTATTATGTCCACATTGAAAGTTTTGCGTGAGTATCAATACTGACTGTCTATATAACAAACTTTTTATTTTGTAATAAAGCACTATTTCTAAATATGTAGAGAAGTGTGAATTGGGACTACTGAAAAAACAAAACTCTGTAGAAAACATGGGTCTGAAAACCGCGACAGAGAATCTACAGTATAAGCTATAAAGGATAGGGCAACATTTCTCTGTCCTTTTTATAAGAATATGAATGGGTCTCTTTGACTCTTCATCCCCTGATGTTACACTTAAAGTTGAGCTTTTCTTCACACAGAGACATAAGCACACACTCCTCTTTGCTTTGCTGCAGAAAGTTCTAAAGTGCACCCTGATCACCACACCGCTGACTTGAGGCGATATTTCTCTGCTTTATTGACTTGACATCCTATGCGGTTTACCCAGGGGTCCTCCTCGCACGGATGTGGCCTCTCATCTTCATAAAGGCCTCTGATGTGCACCTACAGCACCGGAGCGCACAGGAGAGCAGAGAGCCGCCCTAACCACCTGACAACTGACCTGTATCTTAGATCGCTACTGATGCAATGTTTGCGGAACACCGAGTCTAAGACGGGAACAGCTTTTTTTCAGAATTATTCTGCTTCTTGCTTTCTACAAACCCTCGCTGGGTTAAGGGTTAATATCAGAGACATAGAAAGCTGTGGAAAATAAAGGTTGTTACCCACTACCGCCCACTCGCTCCATCCCCGTTACCATGGCAACGGGGTCTCCACAGCATCTCCTCCATACATGGACATACAAATTCAGTTATTCATACACACACACACACATGGGGAAACTATAATGGAGGGATGGAGCATACACACCACTAACTCGCAACACACAAGTCTATCTGATGTTTTTCAGTTTGCAAGATATTATGCTCTAACCACGCTCAATGTCAACAAGACGACAAGCATCCAGGAAAAATATTCACTCCCGTTGTCTTTTTCCATGTTCCATGAAGCAGTAGCCGCCAGGTTTATTTATTTATTGATGCTTTTCCCCTTCAGACACAATAAAAACAGAGGGAATAAAAGACGTGGTGAATAATTCAAATAAAGAAGTGTGTTCATTAAGACAAGAAAGGTGGGAAAGGGGGTATAGACATTTCTAACACTTCGAGGGGGGAAGGGAGAGAGATGAGGGAGGGACGGAGACGCCTCAAGATCAAACAGATTCTGATTGAATAATGATATTAAAAATTAATCTGATGGTTATACAAAGAGAGCAAGAGAAATGTGGGAACATGGTGTCTAGAAAATGATGACAGCATTTAGACAAAAATTAACCAACTAGAGAGCTTCAGTTTTATCTTGCCGACAGCAACATATGGCATAGCTGTAGAGTCAATGGGTTCGTTAATGAATGTGTTTACAAAGGTCAAGTTAGCGATTTATTATTATTAGTTACATCTATATAGCACTTTTTTCATAGACTCAAAGCACTATATAAATGTAACCCAACCACCATTTTTACTGATAAATCAATCAAATATATTACTAAAATGAAACTGATTGCAGGTGTGTCAAATGTATACTTATATATATATATTTACTAAATTAAATAAATTTATAAATAATAAAATACACAAAGTAGAAACTGGATGCACTAGGTAATTTAAGTTGATATTCTGATCATATTTTTTTCCAAGCACATTTTACCAATTCCAAACCACATCAGTCTTAACTACTATTAATTTTGTCTTTAATCATTTATAAATGATATATAATTGTCCATGAAGGATGGAAGTGAAAAACGCCTAATATTCAGGTGTGCATAATTATTAGGCAGGTTTCAAAAGATTTAACTCATACGGAAAAGTCAAAAATGATTAAGATTGATGTGGTTTGGAATAGGTAAAATGTGCTTGGAAAAACACTATGATCAGAATACCAACTTGCATAATAATTACAAACGCATTGTGTGTGTGTGTATGTATGTATATATATATTTATCCAGTCAATCCATTTATATTTTGTGTAGATCTAGGTTAATTGTACAGCCTTGGATGAAGCCATGGATTAAAAATCAAGCATCTTTTCATGTTATTTGCAAAAAAAGTAAATTGATGTCAGTGTCTAAAAAGGAAGGCGCTTCATTGGTTTGGAACCACCGCCTACAGATTCACTGGCACAGATTCTTAGTCTCTCCATCTCAACTCTAAATGGGCCACATTCACTTTGTTAGTGTCAGCCGCAATGACATACTAAGCATGTGGAACACCAGCGTTCATTAAAGAAACACCTCTGGTGCTTTGGGATGACGCATGACATGCACACTTGGCCGGTCACCCAATTACAAATTTCACCCTATTCCGACAAGCCAAGTCAACAACGACGGCTAATCTCTGCAGACATGAAAATATTCTACACTAAAAAGGTAATTAATATGACAAATGCTGCTTAAAGAGCTTGTGGAGTGACATGCTAGCATGGGACAGATGTATGTGGGGGGCCTAAACTCATAAAAGGCTATAGTGAGTCAATATTAGCTCTGGTAAATGTAGCAATCATAGCATTATGAAATTAAGCGGAAAACCCATTACCACTGACCTTCTTTCCCCCTCCCCCTCAGTCCGCTTTTGTCAGGCACAGCTACTTTCTTGCCCCGGAGTATCTAACAAGTCTCTCGATTGTCTAAATTCAGCCACGACTTTGACCTTCACTTTTGATTTTTCTCTTTTGAAATACAACCCGATGCTTTCCACCTGACTTGGGTCTCGATGTTGGATTGCTGTTCTCAGGGGCTGTCAAAGAGGTCGAGATTGATCTGATGAGACAGGTGAGGGCATTCAGAGAAGCTGTCTCAAGCTCTCGACTGCAGACAGATAGGATAGACACATCCTGTTCTACAGTGACAGACCTGCAATGGGGCATTTGACCCATTCAAAGAGCCAATAACAGACAGCTTTATATAAAGGAAATTAACAGTGTTCAGACTAGGGCCTTTTCAAAAAATTTTTAAAAAATTGTAAAATTAGTATTTTTTTTTTAGATATGCACAAATATTGTACAACAAATTTGATTTATTTATCAGTAAAAATGGTGGTTGAGGTTACACGAAAAAAAATTAAACTTATTTGAACAAAGAAAAAAAATAATTTTTTTAATAGCGACCAGTTACATTGCCTAAAATAAACAGCTTTTATATATTCTTATAAATTTTAGCCTAATATCAAGAAAAATGTACCCAAAACTTCTTGAATATAATCACACATACAAGAAAACAATAGAACAGTAAAATAAACCCATCGCATAGACAATTTTTAACAATGAGAGCTTCATAAACAAATAGTAAAGTCTACAACCTTGTTAAGCCCAGAAAAGCATAATTATGTATACAACAATAACATTTGACCAAGCCAAAACAGTGCGTCACAGCAACACAACACAGAGGATAATTAAACCCAGCGCATCTCAAAGCACGGCAGCTCAATTAGGCCTTAATAAGGCCTGGACCACACAATTGCATGGAAGCATATCATTAGCATGCCGCATGCTGTAGCTGGCTCCCATCTGAGGGCCCCTGTGTGATGGAGACGGGGTACAGGCTGTCAGTAAGTGTGCATGAGTGTGCGCAGAGGTGTTACAGGTCCCTTGGGCACAGTGATAAGTAGAGAGCACTGGGGGGAGCGCAGCTGTCAAGGGGTTGTGTGACACGCGGGGCATGTCAGCCGCTCCCGAGGGGAGCACATACACGCCCCTCACCCTCATCACGCCCAAACTGATGGACAGCCCATCTACACCATCAGCTCTGACATTACACTGCAAAACACGCTTTACAATGACAGATCACACCCATTACAACCCCCCTATCAAAGAAGCTCAACAGGGTGCTAGCAACACCAAGATCGGGGTTTGATTCCCAAACCAACGCATTATTACGTGCATAGTAATAATAATACAAAATTCATATGGAGATATATATATATATATATATATAGAGATAGATAGATAGAAATACACACACACACACACACACATTTCTGATCACTTAGAGCCAGAATATTTGCATATGCATTTTGTATTATTCCTACGAGCATATATATGTATATGTGTGTGTGGACAGACAGACATTTAAAAATATATTTAAAATTTGAAAAATATAAATAAAAATATAAATAATATTCAATAATGTCTTATAAAAAAATTCACTGCAGGAATATTTATATGAACTACAAAGGGTGATTAAAAATCATGAAACACTTGAAATGACGTTCGAGCAGTTACAGCACCTAGCTAAACTGCAAAAATAATGATTGTTTTCTATCAAGTTTCCCAAATACACTTAATGATCATTGGTCAGCTAAATGGATTGCCTCACCCAAACTCACTCCATTGGTTGAGCCACTGTGTTTGTCTGCTCAAACAAACAAGCAACATTTTGACAGTACCACAGAGCCAGTGTTTACACTTTTGAGGGAATCAACCTACAAATAGCTTACATCTAGTCAGCATAATGAGCTGGGATAAGACAAAGTATTTTAACACTGTAAAAATACACCACCTTTAGAGTGTCTGCCAAACAAATAAATTTAAAAGCAGTTACAAAGTACTCTCAACCTGTATACAGGAAAACACTCAGCAAAGTAGTTAAGTCCATTAGTCTATTCAGCAATCTTTGAAGCTATCAGCCATTTCTGCTTTGGATTATTCATGATGCCTCATGACTTGTTGTCTCATTACCTAAAAAGCCTGATCTCTTTGCAGTGAATGGGAAAATTGATAGGAGAATTCTAGGCTCCACCTAATCTGTGCTAGTGCACTCATCTCATATGGAAATGAGATGTATTGACAGGTCAAGGTCAGCCCTGCTTTAGTATTCCACAGGATTTGCATTCAGTCAAGCGCAGCGGCCGTGCCTCGTCTCTGAAGTGCCATGGACAAGTACGACAAAAGTGAAACAATATAGTTCAGAGATAAATCATTTTATCGGAAGGATGTGGTCTATATATTATCAGATGTTCTCTTGGCTGCGCCTTTCAGATCAGGAAGCCTCGATTAACCAGACCAGAGGAACTTTTCTTCACCACCAGCCCCATTAACTTTGTTAAAAGTTGCAAAAGCAGCACTTGCCTCTAAGTGCTCCTGATATAATAGAAAAGAGCCCCTCGTGGGAACCGTGAGAAGAAATAAGCGAGACGTTGCCTGCAGGCTGTGGATGCGGGCTCTGTAGGTCGAGTGGATGTGTGTTATGTAAAAAAAAATAAATAAATAAAAATCGAGTTGAGATTCTCATCTTCCTTGAGTCAGTGCCGTTCTGTATATTTATCACATCTTCACCGTTTCGCTATTTAGATCAAATCTCTGTCTTCCAGCAGTTATCACATGCACATAAGTCATTAGTGGCTCATGCAGCATGAATAAGTGAAATCGGTTTGAAGCCATTTGAATGTCATTCAAATGTCTTTGTCTGAATAGCGAGAAAATGGGGTCATGTTGGCTGTGAGAGTGTACTGTGAAATGCATACTGTCTGCTGTACTCCATACTGGGCGCGAGTCTGCGTGGCGTCAGAGGAAGCTAAACCTGAGACCGGACGGACTGGTGGGAAAACACAGTGATTCATTCAGTCATGCTCGAATTGACAACGGATTGCATTGCTGTCCAATACTATGACACTAGCAAGGTGTCAATACTAGCCTGCCTGCTTCTTTTTCGTACCAATCACCATGACAACCCTCTGACTCTGGCACACAGCCATACAACACCTCCCTTCCCCCATTCCTCCATTCCCCCATCTCTCCCTCGATCTATCTCTCATCTGTCGCTACTTTCTTCTTGACACAACTTCTGCATGTCCCTTATGTTTTCCCCAGCACAAGGATGGCTGATGTGACGTTACAGTCCAGGCTGTCAAAGAAGTAGCTGTTAAGAAGTAGCTGTCTTAATATGTGCCACTTTCAGGGTGCAAAATGAATCCAAAAGTATTTCTAGTGCTCAACATTACTTAATGTACAGAAAATGTTGAGTGTCAACATCAGGATGTCAAAATCTTAATATTACATGAGCTGTTTTATATAGCCCAGTTTATATAGTAGATGTCGCAGACTTTTTCTCGCAAATGCAAGTTTATATCTCCTAGTTCGGACGTTATAAATCGATTTAACTCAACAATAGTGAGTTTGTCAATTCTGAGGAAAAAAGCCAGAAGTGTGGGATATAAACTCCTGATTCTGAGCCGAGGGGAAAAGAGAGAATGACAAATTGATTTTTCTTATAGGAATTGTGAGATATATTCTCGGAATTGTGAGAATAAAGTCAGAATTTTGAAATATAAACTCAAATTTACTTTTATGCCATGGCTTCCATAGACTGCTACTTGAAAACTGTCATTTTCTGCCACCAGATAGGCTCTGCCCACAAAAACATCATCACTGTTTGCAAACACCTAAGTGGTCTATTCTACTCATTTTATATTGTATGAAGCTTGTAATTCTTAAACATTAAATAAACAAAAATCAAATGGACAAAATTATTTTTTTTAATATAAAATAAAGTGCTGTAGAAAGTGTTACTTCTTAGGTGTCACAATTTTAAAGAATATTTTTTAACAAGGGAAAATGTAGGACACAGCTAAATATTACATGTTTGGTAATTAAAATGAATAAATAATTAAAAATAGTTGTTTACTACAAGGAATTAAATAAGCCTAACTCTTCAAGAGTAGATAGACATTTTATGTTTAAAACTAGCTATATTAGGTTAATTTGATGTTAGATAATAGCTTATCTGACATATCTAAAAGTTCTCGTAATAAAAAAAATAAAAATAAAAATCTGGGATTTTTGCATCTAATGCTTAGAAGAAAGCAATGAGACAGCAAAGGGCACAATATTCATGCTCATTTGTCCTCATTATTCATATGCATTTGCTGAGTGTTCTGGAATTTTAATCAGTGCTCATTTATATCTATCTAGACCAGAATAAAGATGAACATCAAAATTTGTCATAATGCTCCATGATGTCTTTTCCTCTTCTCACTCAGGAGGGGGAAAAAAAAGAAAACAGTACTATAAATTCTGCAGGCCATGAATAATACAGGGGTTAGTAGTTCTGAAAGATTTTGTAAGAGAATGACATACGATATGTGCTATTAACTTTTTCAGAGCTCAAGTCAAAGTGCAACAGCAAAATGGAAAACTTTTCCATTTTTTTGGTCATTAAAAGCATTAAAAGCTATATAGTCATTTGATATGAGGATGCTAACTCTGCCAAAGACTAACACTTTTCCTGGATCCTCTCTCTTCACCAGATCCCATCAGAAGATATCCGCTTTGTCTGGTATCCAAAACCCTTAAACACAGAGTTAGCCCTTCAAGAAATTCACTGAGAATTCAAGCTTTATCAGAGTGTCTATGTCAACAAAGAACAACATTAACTTCAGACAGAACTTCACCTTCAACCTCAAGATATGATTATTTCTGATCTTATTTCTCTCAGCAAGAGATAGATTAATGATGTTATATGTTATTGAAGGAGGAACAGGAAAGCAAAAGAACTGAATTACTACCATCCTTAGAGAAAGAAAAAATAAACCGATCAAAAATGTATATTTTTATATAAAAAAGCAAGGTTTTTGTGAAAATGAACAACAAAGTGAGTTTAAATGCAACAACAGTATGTGCAATATGACTTGAATGTCTTGTTCGCTGGAAATGTTTTTTCGAACTTTTTTAAAATGTCAGCCGCCCACACATATCCGTTGTAATCCAATGAAGGGTGGGAAGATTTGTTCTTGTTAACTAGCTGTCTCCATCGATATCTCCAGGTAATCTCTCTTCCTCCAATTTCCCATTCTCCTCTACTCTCAGATGCCTGCTCCTCTTCACATCCTCCATCAGAAACAGACTGTACCCGCCGTCCCATTAATAAAATTCAAGAGACCATAACTTCATAAAGACAACAACAAACATATTGCTTCAACCATATTTCTCTAAACTGCATCTCAAGTAGTTTTGTCATTAAAGTTAATAGATATTAATTACCCATTCCTCTACATGCAAGTTGAAATCAATCACATGTAAATTTGCTCCACAGGTACCCACAAGTCATAACGAGGGGCGCGGGCCATGGTGTGTGGCTTTTTACTGCCTCTTCCGGGCAAATGTGTGTCCCTATGACGGGATTTTTCCCTGGTGGCAAATCTAATTACGCCCAACAGAAAGTACTGTGGAACTCGATTTCAGACTCAGCGGTCGTAGCCTTTCAGCACATACTGATTTGGGCCCATCAAAGGCAACACGTTATCTCCCACAACCAGCTCTGCCTCGCAGTTGTTAAAGTCGGGGTGTGGTATGACACTTCACTATGTTTGGGATCAAACGCAAGCAATTCGGTCATGATATTACTCTCTGGCCCGTCTTGTTGTAATGTGACATAGCACAGCGCGTTGCATTTGTCCTTATTCAGTATAAAGCAATACATCACAACACTGCCCCAGTGGGCAACTACACACACAGACACGGAGCGAGTGTATGCCGCATTCTTCCAATCTCTTTCGTTTTTCCCCCCAATCGCATCTGTAATCTGGGGCCAGTGTGTCCTTTTCTCCTCCTTTTTTCCTGTCTGGCTATGTACTCTAGTAGGGGACTCAGCTGTAACCAGGGCTCTCTCACTCGTCTCTCTTTCTCTCTCCAGGCTGATAAGAGATGACAGCGGTAGGTGGCCCTGATTCCTGGCTGAGTCTCAGCAGAGCACAAGGGGAAATGGAGAGAAAGAAAGAGCACACGGGGATCCGCACTGCCCTTTCCCAGCAGTTACAGAACCGATGAAGAGCCATAGAAAGTGTTTGACTACACAGCTGACGCCAGATGAATACACTAGTGATTCTCTAGTGGTTTTGTTTCAAGGTCTGGAACAAAAGATATTGCAATTTTTCTTTTGAAAGCTGACAAGCCAATAAATTTGATTTAATTAAATGAATACATTTATTTTGCTATCATAGCTATGCAGTATACGTGTAGTTAATTACTAGGAACGTCTGTCAATTTAATCTATATCATATCATATAGCATCATATAATATAAAAATCTATTATTTAACAAAGAATTCAATATTTTCATTATCTTATTTAGTCTTAAAATTATGATATAATTAATTTATTAAAAATAATAAATGCATCCTGCTATTATTATAACATATTAATTATAATATAATAGTATATATTATAATAGTACACAGTATGAGGATTAAAAAAATCTATTAAACAATCACATGTACATTGATAAGCAATTATGCAGTACAAAATAAAATATTAACTTTTAACAAAAAACTTTTATTTAACAGTATTCAATCATTTAAATTATATTGCAGTTATTTAGTCTTAAATTTATATGATTTATTAAAAATAATAAACATTCTGCTATCAATATAGTATATTATAATATAATAGTATATAGTATAATAGTATACAGCATGGGGATTTTTTTTTTATTTAACATATAATCACATATATATTGATATATGCTATAATATGCTATAATATAATATGCTATAATATAATATAATATAATATAATATAATATAATATAATATAATATAATATAATATAATATAATATAATATATGTCTGAAACCCTATCAGAACAGACCAGTTTTGGGTCATGACCCACCAGTTAAAAATCACTGTCACTGATATCACAAGCCATGACAACCACTAGGGTATCTCTCTCTCTCTCTGTATCTCTCTCACACACACAGGTAACAGAACAGATGGAGCAAAGACAGAGCAAGAGAACACCAGCACCATCTTCTCCCAAATGCAATTAGGATTCCATGATGGTCTCCCTAATCCATTCTGTCCAAGGTGGACGACTCAGGACTGGTCAGCATATCGGACCCAGTGTCAACCTCAATTCCTCAAAATGAGTTTACCAACCTTCCATATCCATGTCATTATCAGAGACATTATCAGCCACATTAGAGCAGATTGAGTTACTACCCTCACGGTGTATATTACAGGCGATCAGAGAAATCTTCTCTGGCTCGAGCGGCAGAGACGATAGTGGGAAGCGTTCCACAGCACTTAACAGAGCGTGTGAGCCACAGCCGTAGCAATGGCAGCTTACATGTCACAGAAATTTACACTTCATTGTAGCTTCTTTTACACAAGAGAGCCGACGAAACGCATGTCTAATCCTTATAAAAATAAACCAGACAGGTGGCCTGACAGTGGCTTCACTGCGGGAGAAGAAAAACCGACAGAGTGTAAGACGAAATACTGGAAAGGACAACTGAATGAGAAGAAACAGACGCAGCGCTCTCCATACTCCAATAGCCTTAAGAGGAGAGAAATCAACCTGCACGATATAGATATTTAGTTTTTGTACCAGTAAAAGGACGTTTGCTAATTAGTGTCAGAGACTACTGAGATAAGCAGGGCGTTATCATCTGGTTGTGCTTGTGGCGTCCTGCGTGTGTGTGTGTGTGTAGTGCAGGCTTTATGATTTCATATGTGTGAGTGTGTCTGTATGCACTTTGTCACAGTTTATCACTGTCAGCTGTGACATTTTAATGGCTTCAGGCATCATCTTGCTCTCTCTCTGCTCTCTTTTTTATATATATATATATATATATATATATATATATATATATATATATATATATATATATATATATATATATATATATATATATATATACATATATATATATATACATATATATATATACATATATATATATATATACATATATATATACATATATATATATATATATATATATATACACATATATATATATACACACACAATCTGACAGAGTTTACTTTTGGTAAGAGAAGCATCACTGTTATTATTGCTTATACGTATGGTTAGAGATTTAAACAAACCATTACCCCTAAAGTATTCAAATTGCCGCATAACGTGTGCCATACTGTTTGTGCTACAGATATGAATGATACCTGAAATTGAGGAGAGGTGTGCGATTACTTTGCGACAGATGATATAATGGGTGGAAAATTGCACAAAATGGTAATTAGATAGAAAAAAAAAGATCCCACTTACACTGAAGGAGGAAACTGAAGTATATAGAACAACCAGAATATAATAGAAACCACAAAGCAACCACAATGAAGGCTTTAGCAACATCCAAGTAACCACCAAGCAAGCTGGAAATTATTAGCATATGTGGTTGCAAATTAATTCTAGGTTGTCTACACCTGAAACCACCAAGTCCCTATCAACTGCATATCAATGGCATAACAACCACCTAGCAACCTAAAATTGCCTATAACATATCAGTGCTCTGGCAACCACCCAAGACGCCCTAGCATCCATATTGCAATACCCTAGAAACCAACAAGAACACCTTAGAAACTATATAGCAATGTCCTAGCAACCTAAAACTGTCAAGCGACTATAAGTTAGTGTTCCAGCAACCACCTAGCAACACCTTAGCAACAACCTAGCAACTTTTGTAAGTGCAAGCATCACACTTATTTAAAAATCTAGCTTTTTAACTTTCCTTGCTGCGAGTGTTGGGTAAGTTACTCTAAAAAAGCAATTAATTGGCTATTCGCAAAGTCCCACCCCTCTTCATTACTGTTGCTATATATCTGACAAGCCATGATGCTCTGACTCACATCATGTTCTCATTTAGCGAAAAATACATCGCGGAGCAAAGAGAAAACTGACAACAAGCCAACAGACAAGACGGAGCAGGTTACTTGTGGTATGAAACAAAGTCTTAGCTTTGAAACAATAAATAGAGTTATGTGGGTCTTTAATGTGTTGTGACAGATCGCTGTAGCACCTCAGTTCAAGCAGCATGCAAACCGATCGCCTTTTCCTCTTTACAAGTTATAGCATGAAATAAATGTGACCCTGGACCACAAAACCAGTCTTAAGTCGCTGGGGTTTATTTGTAGCAATAGCAAAAAAATACATTGTATGGGTCAAAATTATTGATTTTTATTTTATGCCAAAAATCATTAGGACATTAAGCAAAGATCATGTTCCATGAAGATATTTTGTAAATTTCCTACTGTAAATATATCAAAACTTAATTTTTGATTAGTAATATGCATGGCTAAGAACTTCATTTGGACAACTTTAAAGGCGATTTTCTCAATAGTTTGATTTTTTTTGCACCCTCAGATTCCAGATTTTCAAATAGTTGTATCTTGGCCAAATATTATCCTATCCTAACAAACTATACATCTTATTTATTCAGCATTCATATGATGTATAAATCTCAATTTCGAAAAATTGACTCTTATGACTGGTTTTGTGGTCTAGGGTCAAATATGAATGAACATGAGAAGGTATCTTGTTTCAACCGCAGAAAGATATAAATACACACAATTTTCAAGCCTTTCAAATATTCTTTCCTGTCTGGTTTTTCAGACAAAAATGGCAGAATCAGCTTTATGATTGGTCAAATTGCCTGTCAAACAAACTCCCTGTGAAAGGTCAATTACTAGTTACTAATTACATATTCAACAGTGTATTTAGATTACTGTACTAATTACTCTCTCTAAAAAGTATTGCATTACTAATTACTTTCTGAATCTCATATCAACCTCAGCCAGTTGAACAACACACGACACTAAAAATAAATGGGTCAATATCACCATAGAGTGCCTTTCAACCCTCACAATACTCAATTTTGGTTTTATTTTCCCATTCGCTTTGTCATATCATAAACCGTAGACACTCAAGTACTATAGAAACATATTAGCTGAGCTCCCACACATTTTTTTTTTTTTTTAGATAATTATGGGCCATTATTCAAAGCATAAACCATAAGATATGTCCACCCTGTCATGGACATATACATTACTGTTAAATACGTTTTCATTGCAAAACTAAGATCCAAATTATATTTTCTGAAAGGTACATCGTCCCTTTTCTAAACAGGGTTATTTGTTTGCTTTCAAATTATAAATGCATAAAAGATTTTATGTAAACCATGTGTTTTTAAAGAAACTCATACAATTCACACATGTATTTTTTCTTATTTGGAGAAAACTGATATTTTAATGCAGTTTTTTGTTTGCATGTTATTGCCCCCAAACCTAGCTATTGAACACACTAGATTATACAGATATGATTGAATTATTATTTAAAATATTACTGTAAAATATCAAGATTACAGGGTGGACCAGCACATGATGGTGTGGACACATAATGCAGAACACACAAATCATGAGAAAATATGACAACGAAACATTTATTCAACTTCTAAAAAAAAAAATAAAAAAAAAAAAATAAATAAAAAAAAAAATAATAATAATAATAATAATATAATTACATCAATCACACTGATATACCCATTTTTATGTTGTTATCATGGCAAATGAGTTATGCACAGGACACCAAAAGGCACCCTACAGTGATATTGACCCAAATAGTATAAAACAGCATAAATTATTCTAGAACTGACCAAAGTATTTAAAGGGATTAGATTAAATTTCGATGTTAAACCCACTATTGTTCTATAGTTTATACAGTATTTAAAGGACACTTATTATGCAAAATTCACTTTTACATGTTGTTTGAACATAAATGTGTGTTGGCAGTGTGTGTACACAACCACCCTATAATGATAAAAATCTGCCAACTCCTTTTTTTAATCCCCATAAATCATGACTGCTGATGGACACTGTCGTATTAACAGAGACCCCACCCTGATTGAACCGCACACAATCTGCCATTTTCATGCTAGAGCACTTAAAAGCAGCATTCAAGTAAGAAATGTCTTCTTATTAAAGCTATAGAAGTTATTCAGTCCAAAGCAGTGAGTGATTTTCTGTTCATATTTTATTGTTTGGGTCATATTAACAGCGTAGACAGCAGTATAGGTACTGTATATTACGCTGCTGTCACTTATCTAATACAAACGTGATTTCTTTCCCAGCTGTTTACCTGCACAGACATAACAGAGTCTGTTTTGTAACTTGTGTTTTCTCAACATAAACTTGTGTGTATTTGACAGTTTAAGCGCATTTAGATGTAAAAGAGAACTTAGTTTAGCACTCACATGCCGTGTGACAGCCACTTTCTGCACGCGTGCTTCGGATGTGTTTGCTCAGAAAACTGCAAATCAGAAGTTTAAACTGATATGGCTATAAAACGCATTATTTCAGCACGATAGACATGATAATCAAATATTATCTGAGTATCTGAGGAACGAGCTGCAAAGGCACAGCCCTTTTCTGGAAAAGGGGGTGGGCAGCAGCAGCTCATTTGCATTTAAAGAGACATGAACGAAAACAGCGTGTTTCTGCTTCCACTCAAAATATGCATTTCAAAATGATAATAAATGATCTGTGAGGAATTTTGAGCTGAAACATCACACACATTCTGGGGACACCTTAAAAATGGGCATAATAGGTTCCCTTTAATGCAATTACATCAGATGTAACTGCAATTAAATTACAGAAAAATTAAGAGTAATCCCTTACTTTACTTTTTCAAGGGAAAAGTAATTCAATTACAGTAATTAATTACTTAGTAATGCATTACAGCCAACACTGCTTGCAAAATTTAAACATTCATCCCCCCACCATCTCTCGACCTATTCTCTCATTCCCTATGAACCTCATTCCAGCTCTGTTCCCTTGGCTCTCTTCAAAGATCATTTCCTGTCTCCTCACGACGCTCTCTCATTCTTGATGCACATCTTCATCCTGCACTCATCCCGGAGCCCCACCCAGCCCCTCTACCTTCAGGTCATCCCATTGTCCAACTGCATAATTACCTCATTAAGCTTGTTAGCATTGTTTATGACCCTGTATCTTTCCCTCCATAAGACTCTTTTTTCTTTGTCCCCTCAGCTCTCTCATTTTTCAGCGTACCCCCAATTTGCCACCGTTAGCACTTCGGTTAAACAACTCTCTCTCTTCTCTTCCTTTCCTCTCCACTTTTCCATGCCCTTTCATCTTGCTTGGCTCACTCCAAATGTGTGTATGCGGAATAACATCTCTCAAGTTTGTTGTTGTTTATCAGCTCCTTTTTCCCTAAAGTGTGCATCAAGATACAGCGCAGTCGATTTTGCAGTGGTGCACTGCAGGAATACATCAACATCATAAACACAGATGCTGCTGGTTTTACATTCAGCTCCAGTTATCTCCCATCTGTGAAAGCGCACCGACATGCAAGGAGGAGAAAGTGAAAGCTGAAATACCTGAGAAAACGACACATGGACGCACACACACACGCACTGATTGAAGGCAGAGTAAAAGCTAAGCTTAGCTGTGATAATGTTTCTAGTAATAAAACCATACTGTATCCATTGCTAAGAGCAGGATATAAGGGAAATAAGATATTCGAGAGCATTTCTGTGTAACAATGTCACACTTTTCCCTCACTGGAGTGTGCTTAATGTGATTTATCCAAGCAAGACCTGTTCCTGGATGAACATTCTGGCCAATACTGGAGGAAATTTCCTATCAACCAATCAGATTTTAGAGATAGGGGCTTAACCAATATTTTTAAGTTCTTTTGACGTAGCAAAGCACCAAACTAAAGTGCAAGCACTGTGTGGTGCTCAGGTTAAACAATGTCTTATCATGGCCAGATTTCAAACTATTTATGTGGCTGCGTCTAAAGTCATATTCTGTCTGAGAAGGTTCTTTTGAATAAGTAATTACATTGTGACTTAAAAAATGTTCTAGTACAAATATAGGCAGTATAAGTAAAATTCAGATGTACTACTGTACATCTGTCATGGTATCATTGTCTTATAGCAGTGTCAGTTGCGTACTGTTTTTTGGCTTCTATGTAGTGCAATTTCGGATGACTTTGTTGGCTGCAGACGTTTTGAAGCACAGCCAATCCCATACTAATATACATACTTCCATTATAGTATATGGAAATACCTGCACACTTGCAGAACATAATTAAGTAGTTAATGAATTTGGACGTGGCTTACAAGTCCTTTTTTCTTTATATAATGTATCAAATTGCAATTTTTTTCTGTTTAAAGCTCAAATAGTACATTTCACTGTTCACCTTTAAGATTGGGTCACATTTATCAGTGAAATCTAGTCATTTCAATAGGAATTTATGTGATTTGGAATTTCACATGAGGGTGAAAGATTTCCCCATGCAGATTTCGAGACACGTTCAAGTTGGTCTCATGGACTCAATGCATTGACCGTCAAAGCCGTCTGGTTTGAAAGTGACTTCTGTGTGCACTGTGCTCCATACATCACTACACTTATTGACAATAGACAATGGACCTGTTTTGCAAATGTGACCGCACCTTTGTGTAGCAAGCAACCTTGTAAAATCGCCCTTCTGTGACTGCATCTGAAAAGCTTTTCAAAAATGGCACATGGCTTGAGAAATACGCTTAAGCCCTGATGTGAGTCAAGTGACTTTATTGACCTATCATTTCTTTGTAATTATAGGATAGGGTTATTTATTGTTTGATAGGAACATTGTTCTACCACCAAGAATGTTGATTTAGGAACACATTCGATTTGGGTAAATCACATTGTGCGTGGCAGCGTCTATATTACAGTGTTTTGTTAGTCTGTGGGCAGGATTGCTGCTTATTGTCTGGCAGCAGAAGTGGGTGGTTTAATCAAACAACTTCACACTTCAGCAGAACATCACAACTGCAGCATCAAGACTACAATTAACGTATAATTCATTCAAATGTGTGCAGTCGCCTTGTCAGAAAAAGGACGGCTAAAATGTGTGATTCTCATGATTCTTCTCTCTTGATTATCATCCATCTGAGCGCTGACTCGGTAAGAGGGATGTGTTGTATCTTTCCTTGGTCCTGACTTGCCCCATCATCCCCAGGTCTTAATGTGCTTCTAGGTGCGGTGTGAAATAAGACGACACAGTAGGTGAGATTAAATTAGCGGAGTGCATGGGGATCACACTCACCAGAGCACTGATCCTGCAGTAATGAATATATCATGCCTGACATAACGCTTTTGACTCCGCTAGAACAAACACTCAAAGCCCAAGGCCCGCCACACAAACCTACAAACACTCTCACAGTTATACCACTGGAGGACTGAAATGCACTGGAAAGCTGAGCTAGAGTTAAGACCAGACCATTACCAGGCCAAAACTAGACTTATCGAGACCCAGACCATGACTAGATCTGTTAAGACCCAAACTAGATTCAAACTAGACTCGGATCCAGATAGAAAAAGGACCCACTGAGACCCAGTTCTAGACTAGACCCAGATCTGTGAATACAAAAACCAGGCTGTAAATTTTAATGAACTGAAATAGGTAAAATGTTTAATGTTAAAATATAAAAATATATATTGACATTAAATATATAAAATTCATAATATTTTTAAATATATAAAAAATAAAATATTAAAGATATCTCAACATTAAAGTTTAAAACAATACATATCAAAAACTATAAATCTTAGGTGAGCAGGATTTGAATGGACTAGTGGACAATAGTGGCATGTGGGTTATGAGGTACAGAATTTATGTCTATATCTAGATTTTTTATTTTATTCTTATTTATCCTTTACCAGATTTGTCTCATTTATATGTAAAATCTCTTCTTCCAGTGAGTCCTGAGTCCTAGATTCAGACCTATTATATTATATATATTATATGCTGTAGATAAAATATTATCAAATATGATAAAAAAAAAAAAAAAATCTAAAAAAAAAATACTAATACGGAACATAATTACAGGGAGACATTTTGCATACATGATTAAAAAAAAAATATATCCTTCAACATAGACAAGACCAGCTATGGACATCTTTCCCGATGTTAAAAAAAAAAAAAAGAAAGAAAAAAAAAAAAGGTGAAAATAGGCTGTGGCCTAGGATCATAAACCATCTCAGAAGTAAACCCAGACTAAAACTCAGACCAAAGCCTTACTTATGTGTTCTCAAGAGAACTCTAAACCAAAAACACTTATTTCTTCCTCAACCTATTTCCAGTTACTGTGTATAGACATTAAAGATCTCAAATTTCTTATTTGCTAAATCTAATTATGATAAGAAAGGAGCCACAGATCTACAATGGCTGTTTTGAAGATCTCTACAGTCATTAATCTAGCAGACTGTCAGCCCACGGCCACAATATGGTCACCCATTCCAGTCCAGGTCATCTCATAACAAATCTTCCAAACAGCAGATTTTCAATAAATGATGCATAAATGATGTACAAAATGATTCACTGCAGCTGTAGGCATCATGTGAAGGTTGATGCACTGTTTAATCAAAATTCAAATAAGTTAGTAAGAGAGTCAAATTTCTATTACGGGAAACAACTCCACGTCAATAGACTACACATCTCCTCACATACTCTACAAGACAACAGAGAGACCCCTCAGAAAGCAGAGATTCACACTGAGTTCATTCATTTGGTCAATAATGCGTCTTTCATTGAAAAGAGATATCAAGAGGAATGAGGCAAATGTTTGTCAGACAAAGAGACGGCTTTATTTCCGCCGACTGTGGGAGGAGACTGCACTTGTTTTAGCACAGCTGCATTTTCACTTTACAATTTTTGACTTTGTTGCTTTATGTTGTCAGTCACATCCTACGCATTTCAAATAAAAAGTGTTTTGAACAACTTCTGCTGTCAAAATCAAGCGGGCTTATGAGAAGATGAAAACCTTTGCCCAAGACGGGTTTGAACTTTAAGTTGACGATGTGGGTTTATTTTGATTTATCGTCAAACTTACGCCTGCTTTTTGGTGATTAAATCTAAAGAATTGAGTGATTTACAGTGACCTCTGTCAGCATAAGTTAATTTCATCAGCATATTTAGGGCCGACTGTTTGAGACGGCTGCATTACGACCTCAATTGCATGATTGGCTTCATTTTGTGAAGCTTTCCATGTGAGGGAAAAAAAAAAACAAAAAAAAAACTGCTATTCATTCTCAAGAACCCATTACTCTGATTGCAGTCTAGAGAAGTATTTTGCCTGGCAATGCTTGAATAAAGATACAGCCTTGAAGAAGAAAAAAATCACTTGTGAGCGCTGAAAAGAACAATAAAGAGGATTGTTCAAAGCTTGACATCGCTTTCTTGCTTATCTAATGCTTTTACAGAAAAATTTTTATACAGGGTTACAAATGAAATTCAGTCTCTCCTCAGTTACTTTCTCATCTTCTCTCTTAATTCCAATTCCCTAGAGCAAACTTCATCTTCTCAACATTTGAAGGTTTTCTACTGCAGTCCACGTACAGTATATAATGGGCAGAGAAATAGTTTGCTTAAGTCACACAATGTATTAATTTAATTTGGTTACACTTTATTTTAAGGTGTCCTTGTTACAGTGTAATTATACATTTAAATACTGAGTAATATTAATTAACTATATGTACTTACTATATGGTTAGGTTTAGGATTAGGGTTTGGTTTAGGGTTATTTGCATGTAATTATGCATAATGTATTATTATAATAGTAAGTTAATATAAGTTGTGTAACAAGGACACCTTAAAATAAAGTGTTACCTTTAATTTCATTAGATAATACACTATCAAAGTACAACAAGTTTGAAAACCAGAAGGTGAACTATATAATAAAAAATTTATACAACTGTTAAATTTTTGCAAATATATAAAATATTTTAAAACCATTTTGAACAATTCACAAAAATTTGTATAATTGTTCATTTTGCTGTCTCTGTCTCTCTCATTACATATAATATTTATGTTGGAAGCTTAATTGTACATATATAAATTAGCTAAAGCAATGGTATTCATATATTTTTATATATGTGACCCTGGACCACAAAACCAGTCATAAGGGTAATTTTTTTTTTTTTTTTTTTTTTAAATTTACAGGATAATATTTGAATTCATACGACAGTATTTGGCAGAGATACAACTATTTGAATATCTGGAATCTGAGGGTGCAAAAAAAATCTAAATATTGAGAAAACTGCATTTAAAGTTGTCGAAATGAAGTTCTTAGCAATGCACATTACTAATCAATTTCATTTTTTTTATTTTTTTTGAAAATTTTGATATTTACGGTAGGAAATTTACAAAATATCTTCATGGAACATGATCTTTACATAATATCCTAATGATTTTGGCATTAAAGAAAAATCAATCATTTTGACCCATACAATGTATTGTTGGCTATTGCTACAAATATACCTGTGCTACTTGTGACTGGTTTTGTGGTCCAGGGTCACATATAAAATAAATCTTCACCGTCTACGCTTCTTACATCTTATGAACTCATGTAGAAACTCGAGTAAGTTACAGCCACTTTTCCACCTATTAGTACTTATTCTGCCCTAACAGGGTGGTTTCGTCATTGTACGCTCTTTAAATCATCCTAATGCATCCTGCCCCCCTCCTTGTCGTCCTCCAGGCTCGTCTGACCGTCTCTTCCCTGCCACTGTCATCCCCCTCCTGTCTGCAGAGAGCCGCTCCAACCGCAGTCTCGCCAGCCTCTACAAATGGTTTTAACTAATGTGTCTGTCTCTCTATGGAAGTCGACCCTGTCAGCAGAGTGGCACCAGGAGGTTGTAAAGCTTTCACTACTGCACGGGTATTTAAAACAGGTGTTATGGGGGGATTTTTTGCCCAGCTTGTGTGCGGGAGCAAGATGTGCCAGTGACACCGAGGCCCTGAGGCGATAACAGGTGGCTGTGGAGACTTGCGGGCTGTGCTGTTTCTCCCAAGAGCTCCTCTGTAACCGGCACATCCACAACAGATGCTCTGCATCAGAGAGCTGTGTTTCTAGTGTTATTCTTACATGCTGCTATTGCTACATCTATATTAATATGGATACGTTTTAACATTTTTGTTAAAAAAGCCTCTTATGCTTAAGGCTGCATTGAGTTTTAATCAAAGTTACAGTAAAGGCAGTAATGTGAATTATTATTACAATTCAAAAGAATTATTTTCTATTTGAATATATTTTAAAATGGAATTTATTCCTGTGATGGCAAAGCTGAATTTTCAGCAGCTATTTTCAGTCTTCAGTGATCCTTCGGGAATCATTCTGATATGATGATTTGCTGCTCAAGATACTTTTCTTATAATTATCAATGTTAGAAAACGGTTTGCTGTTGTTGTGGTGCACTGTCATTCAAAAGTTTGGGGAAATTATGATTAAAAAAAGAGAAATTAATACTTTCATTCAGCAAAGATGCATTAAATTGATCAAAAGTGGCAGTAAGGACATTTATAATGCTACAACTAAATCAGTTTCAAATAAATGCTGTTTAATAAACTATTCATCAAAAGATCCTGAACCAAATGTATCACCATTTCTACTTAAATATTAAGCAGCAAAACTTTAACACTGATAATAAGGACCATTAATAAATCGAGCACCAAATAAGCATAAATTGTAATATTTCATAGTTATATTGTTATTATTTTTAGTGTATTTTTGATCAAAGCCTTTAAAATAAAAATTAAAAATCGTAACTATTCCAAAGTTTTGGCTACCAAACAAGCAAAAGATGTGTTTTCAAATTTATCTGGATTAATCTGGATGTAGCCTATGATAGTTTCTCAGATGTCAAAACGGATGCCATCAAAAAAGAGTGATGGCTCTTTTTCTCACTCCTCCTTTTTAAAAGATCCCTCCCCGTTCTTGTCCCTTCCCTTGTTGACCTTGCACCCATTCTCTCTCTCTCTCCCTGTTGAAGTGCACATATATTATGGGCCTGCACAACGGCTTCGCCTGTCAATCGGGACCCCACCCTCTTTTCTTTCTTTCATCCCTCCTAAATCTCTCCAGCCCGTCCATCCATCTGTGCACACAGCTCAATTAAAGCCTCTGCGGAGAAGACTTTGCAGAGGCAGATCATATTTTTCTGTGCACACACGCTGTTTGTATGGCACAGTAAAAGCAAGAGAACCTACAGTATGATGCATGTGGAGCACAGAATGGATATCACCCCCCACTCTCATGGCCCAAGCACCTATGAGCCATCTACAGACACCTTGTCAATATTCAATTCTAAGTGATTTATCCTAGAATGAAGTCATTGTCAGACAGTGACAGGCAACTAGTCAAAATTCTGGTGCAGGGAGATAAACTGAGGCTAACCCACAATAAGCAGCTCCACAACACAAAATCATGGTATAAGCATGGTATCTTTGGAATTACCTTGAAACACCACATAAATACCATGGTTTTAAACATGGAAATCATTATTCCATAAACAGCTCTACACGAAATGTACAAAAAATATTCAATAGTAATTTTTTTTAATATAATATAATATAATTCTAAACTAGTACTGGCACAGTACGTTTTTGTAAAAGTAAATGAAAATGTTTAATTATACAATAAAATTACTGAATTTTTATGGTATACTTTGGAATGTTTTGGAATACTACATAAATACCATTGCTTTGAATATGATAATCATTGTACCATGATATTTCCACAGTACTTTTTTTAGGCTAAATGCAAATTTGACAACAATATTATGGAATTATACTGTTACATTTTAAGTACCTTGGGGTGACATGTAAATATAATGATTTATGAATATAAATTAAATACTGTACCATGGTACTTCCACCATACTTTTGTAAGGATAAATGAAACACTGTAATTACACAACAAAATCATAATATTAGGATTGTATTATTTAAAAGTAGCTACAAATACCACAAATACCATGGTTTTGAATTGTGCCATGTTAAGCATGTTTTATGATTTTATGGTATTTTTTAAAGTTCCAGTGTACTTCCATAGTACTTTAATGTAAGAGAAAATTAACAAATTTACAAAAAAATATCACAGTATTTTGATGCCATTTTAAATGTACCTTGGAGTACCATGTAAATACCATGGTTAAATTAATATTTTAATATGCCTGTAATATAAATATAATCACTGTACCAAAAGTACTACCACAGTACTTGTGTAATAAAATAAAATAAAAATGCATTTAAAAATGTATATGAAAATCATGAAAACCCTATAATAAATAAATTATTATAACCACTGCACCATGGTACTACATTTTTGGTTTTTGTTGAATTTAATATTTTATATAGATTTATATAGTGCGATACGCCCTAAACTTTGCTAGCAGTGCTAATAATTTGCAACCTGAATGCTGAGTGAGACCCACCCTGAATCAAACATGCTGTGTTTCTGCATTTAAGACTCTGAAAATAAATGCAGGCCACACCCAATGCTCTCACGCTCATATATTTGCTATCGCTGCCTGCCCCATCAAAGCGTCATTATTTGTTTTCAGTACCGCACACACCAACACACCACTGTGAGGGGCAGCACTGCGGACCACCAGTACTCTCAACACCACAATACTCTCATGGGTGATTAACAAAATTACAGGGGGGAGGGAGGACCAACCATATAGATAAAACATAAATTATTAACATCATCACAGTGCTAACAAGAGGTGCACTTTCAAACATTAATGCATTAAAAAAAACACTAGAGCAACTGTTCCAAATGAAACAACAGCCAGCTATTGGTTCTATTAAGTAAACCTTATTAAATACAACAAATGTTTGCATTAGGTCTAGGTCAATATGAGGCTGCAAAATGCAACTAAATCAGCACATGCAGCAAAACAGGCACTAATATTCAAAGCAAGAGCGCAGTCCTGCATTAAAGATGAAAACAGAAGAGCCTGTTGCTGATTTCACACGGGATGTCTGCAAATCCACCAGAGAACTGTGTCTGTTTACGAGACAGGGCAACTCAAGGAGTGAGACAATGTGACATTGCAAAAAAAGAAATCTTTAAAAAAATAAAAATAAAAATAATCAACCCGCATTCAGCATCTCATTTAGCACACTGAAGTTTAAATAAAATATTATTTGCTTTTTTTCATGCTTAAAGGTCTAAATGTAACACTATAGGAATGAATAAAAAATACATAAATGATAAATACAACGCAATTATTTTGAATGGAACAGCTCCAGTTTGCAAGACCACACATCAGCCTCACTGCTACATCATTGCACCTTAAGTCTCAAAGGTGTGATCATCAAACCACAAGAAAAATCAGCAAAAACAAGCCAATTCTGTTTGACATCCATCAGACACTAAATGCTATTGACATTGTCACTGACAGCCTTCTCCACTTACCTCTGCAGTTCAGAGACAGCTTCGGGTTTCCGTCCTCCTCTGGCAACTCTGTTGTTTTATCTGTCCCTGAAGGTTCTTGTGTCTCCTGCTCTGTGTCAGATTGATTGTGGCCTCTCTTCACTGCTGATGCTGCAGTGTGAGGAAAACACACCCTCTCCTGGCTCGCTCCCTGCTTCTCCCAGTCTCTGATTGGCTGCCATCAAGAGCCAGTGACATCACCCTTTTTTCTTCTAGCTCCCTGCCTCTTTTTCTTCACTCTCCACTTCTCCTCCCTTCCCTTCATTCTCTGACCATTCCTTTATTGTCTTCATCCTGATTTCCACTCTGCATTCCCCTGGTGCCAGATGAAATGTGTCCATAATTTCGTCGGTGATTGGCAGGATCTGTCAGAGCAGGAGGAGAGATTCAGTCAGGCAGAGGAGGGATGACATGGTAAAATGTAGAGAGCTGTTCTACAGCACCATTAAAGGCTTCTTGCTGTTGGTTTGGTGGGCACAAGTAATAACGATGAGAACTATATGTTATGCTAATTAGTGCTTGTTGTTATGCAGCATTGTATGGTGGCACAGGGAAAGCTTTCCGTTTATCCCTCCCTACACTCTCTCCTTGAAAGTGGCAGGTGAAATATAGAAAGAGAAGATCCAGGAGTGTGGAGTTATACTATTTTTTTTTGGGTATAATACATAGTGCAAAAATAAAATAAAAAAATCAAACAAAATAAAATAAAACAAAAGAAAAATCACTTTCTTAATCACTATTATTGCCCAAAAAAGAAAAAAAATATATATATAAACATTCTTATAACAATATACTTGTCTGTGAGATGCATATTTATATTGATATATAAAAACTTAGCAAAAAAAGAAAACCTATTTTCAGAATAATGTATTTTATTATCATTATTAATTTTATTTTCTTTCAGTAATCCAAATTTTTATTAAAAGATCTGAAATTATTATAATTATTAATTATACTTAGGACACAGGAAATGACATAAAAATACAAAATAAATAAAAAACCTTGGCTGTTGAATAAAAGGGGGAAAATACTGTATTTTTACTGTATACTTTACTGTAAAATATTGTATTTTAAAGATAAGACACCCTTCATATCATATTTTTCACACCTATACATCTATTTTACATTTAAAAATTCTTGATTTTCTAATATTTTTAAATATATAAAAATAAATATATACACACACACACATATACACACACACACATATATACACACACACATACATACATACACATATACACACATACACATATACACACACACACACACACATATATATATATATGAGTAATGATATACAACTTCACTTAAAGTAAAAAAAACATTTAATACTTCAAAAAGTTAAAATATGAATTATATTAAAAAAGTAATTAAACCATTTCACAGAGTATATGGAGATTATACATAAAGCGGAAAGAAATAAACTGTGAAAGAGGAAACCTTTCATTTATGCCCCTCTAAATGATCTTAACCATTTTATTTGTGAATGAAATCACTTCTGGGAAATTAAAAGTAAAATCTGTTCAGACACTCTTGAGGCTGATATATTGTGACTAAAGGAGCCTTTTACTCAAACTAGTGCACGGTTGAATGACAAATGAATCACGCACAATTTGATTCATGAGGAAAGGGGACTCCATGCAAAATGGCAGATTTTTCTACAGATTCTGATGGCAAGCAAGGTGAAAATAAGCAATCAGACACTCCCATCTCTCCATCTACACAAATCAAGCACACTGCAGACGAGTCTACTGTATATAGGTATACAGTAAAGGTCAGTGCTTGTGAGTGAGTTAGAATAAATCTCTTTGTTATGTGACATTATCTGGCTTTGTGTTCAGTGCCACACTTACAGGAAGAGTCATTCCTGCAGGTGTCTCATGACACACACATGCTGAAAAACACCAGTCCCTGCCCTTTAACCGGAAACTAATGCCCAGCCTTCTGTTAAAGGGCCTCAATTTGTGACAGGTCCATGAGCACATCCTAAATCAGGCAGGACAAATGAAGCTTGAAGGTTCGTCTTGAAAACCTTGCACAGGGAGTTGCCAGTTAGCATTAATGGCATCAAATGCAATAACAAAAGCTCATGCAAAACAGCTGCTTTGAATAAGTATGATTTGCAAAGGCTACAAATAGACTGTCAACCACCAAAAACCAAATTACAGCAATATGATCAAAGGACGATTTTATGGGAATTTCTGTATCAAACAGCTGGGCTCTTTTCTAAAATAGTGGCACTCTAGAGTTGGAGCTAAAGTGGTGGAAGAAAATTAACTGGAAATGAAAACATGAGATGCTGTATTTGATTATTTCCCTGACCTTGCCTACTATTTAGTGATTTTTCATATTTTCAACTTTTTTTTTTTTTTTTAATAGGTAAGTCAAGGACGACAAAGATGGGGGATTGGGATCAAAATGCTACACAGATCAGATTCAAACCTGCATCCCCACAAGCTCAAAATAGCAATTCAAGTAACTTTACTTTTATTTACTATATATTTCACTATATATTTCACTATATACTTTAACCTAAAAATAGTGTTTTATTTTGATTCATTTTAAAATTGTTTTAATTTAACATTTATGATTTAATTAATTATTAGCTTTTCATTACACTCAAAGGTTTTGGGAAACCTTGACAAAATGTTTAAGGTACTTCATGTTGTTGATGAATTGAATATATTTTCTTACTCTTTGTATTTTTATATCAATATGGTACAAGATTATCCTATTTAAATCAATGCGAAAAACGAGATAGTCTGATTATTACCTGTGTAATGGAAAATTAAGAGATGTAAGCAATGTAATCCATTCCGTTACACAAAATGTGTAACGGAATGGATTACATTGCTAACTACAATTTTTTTCATGTTATTTGGTATCAGTAACTTATTACAATTTGGCTCTGTGTGAATATATCTCTATCCATCCATCCATCTATCTATCTCAACTGTTATAAGTTACTTGAGAACCAAATCAAATTGGAAGTTAATTTAAATTGCAATAACATAATTGTTTTACTGTATTTTTGATCAACTAAATGCAGCCTAATTGAGCATAAGACTTCCTTCAGAAAAATTACAAACTCTACCAATTCCAAGTTTGTGTATATATTCCAAATATATACACAATTGTGTAAATATATATTCATTGTGTATATACAGTATATGTGGTGTGTATAAATACACGCACACAAGATCTGCATAATTATAGAAAAAATTCTTATTTTTAATAATTAATTATTATAATATTTATAATTACATAATTATATGTAATTACATATTCAAACATTTGCATAATTACATATTTGTATATGTAATATATGTAATATGTATATATGTAATTACATATTTGCTGCATGATTGCAAAACTTTTTTGCATGGTCACTGAAATAAAGTGGTATAGGAATTACTTTGAAACTATTTTCACTCAGAAACTGCAAGTAAATTTCACAGATAAATTATGAAAAAGCAAGTAATGCATCAAATTAAATGTGAAATTTAGTAAAATCTACTCCAATAAATTTGGTTTTATTTTTTATTTTATTTTTTTTTATCGTGCAATCAACTGTAAATGTGGCACTAACTGTAATATTACGTTTAAGTAATCTGGACTTTTTGGTCTGTCAATAATTCATGAGTTGAGAGAAGCCACTGAGCTCTGCCTCCATCATTACCCTTCAATTATTCGGTGATTAACACTAGGTCAGACCATCAGAATGACCTCACATCCACTTAATGAATTCAATTAATCTATTAGCAGCTACAAAATAACCAAGCTAAACCAGCGACCCCAAGAGTGGTCCCATGTTGTAACGTGCATTTAAATGCAACCTCTCTGTCTGGAAATGTCAGGTTAACGGTTACTGATCCCATCTGCATGATGTTTTAGATCTGCAAGAGAGGCCACAGTGTAACACACGGATCTCTTCATTATTAATTCAGTCTTTTGGTCACAAATACAGACAAAACAGCACAATTGTTTCATCCAGCTTCTCTCCTCAGGATCTAAAGTGGGACAAGCTATGACGTTAATCTCTCTCTCTCTCGAGGTCTCTGGTTATTGTGCTGAAAATGAGTGAGAGAGATGAAGATAAAGGGAAACAGAGACCAGAGATGAAGACAGGAAGGAGGAAGTCGGAGCTTGATGATTTATAATGGTCACTGCTAGAATGCAGAGTCTGTTCATGAGTTAATTTGACTATGAGGTCATGCCAGCCGCAGTGGTGTCTGTGCTACTGGAAAGAGGTTTTCTCAACCTCTGATTTGAGCAGAGACTCCCAATCCATTTTCAGACTTATGAAAAGCAAGTGAAGCAGAAGAACAAAGGTGAGAAAACATTTAAAAGGCGACATTTCGGGTTCTGCAGTGGGATTCATTGAACAACCGGTGAAAACGTGAAAGATGTCACTAAAAATGCAATTGTTAATTCAATCGCATCGGCTTTTCACATATTGTCATAGAATTGAAAGATCTAAAATTATGCTCTGAAAAATATCAGTACATTTATTTAAATCTCAGTAGCTCTTAATTGCTTCCCATAAACACAGTCACTGATAATGTTATTACATATGCATAATGGCCTAAAACTAATTGTAACATGCTCTGCAAACAATATGATTTACTGGATCATACAGTGAAGCTTTTCACAGCTTAATATAATAGCATTAAATGGGACGTCTGTTCAGGAAATTATCACTAGCACTACTCAAGGTTAAAATATACATTCTCATTTAGGAGGATGAAGTTAATTGCCTTTCAGTCGGCCTAAAAAATGAAGCAGCCCATTTATTTCCTTCCTTATCATTTCTCCAGGGTAGTCAATATGTGAGCTTATTTATGAACACTGCACTACACTAAAAGTGCTCTGGCTTTCCCTCAAAAAACACACTTCATTAATGAACTGGCTTCATGCCTCGCACTAGACATTCTCATAAATGTGAATCTGTATATTTAAGGTAATAAACTCTGACAACTGAAAAACATTTAGGAAACCATAAGAGCAACTTTGTTTAGGATACCTGCACAAATGCTTTCTCCACACTGCTTACATTATTAATAACTATTGATTTGTTTATTGATCAGGCAAAACAAAAATAAAGGTACTTGCGTAAAAAAAAAAAAAAAAAAAAGCAGAGTTTAATCAAACATTATGCATACAGGTCACCATAACTGATTAATTTTTATCTGAAAGAAAATGTTTGGAGTTATCAGAAATTATTTTTTAGAAAAGTATTATTGTGCAAATTTAATAATAGATCACTTCACTCCCTCTGCTGGCCAGTCTGAAATGCAAAATCATAACTGATTAGTCAAATATTATGAGAAGTTTTTCTGGACGTACAATGTTGAGGTAAACCGTGTACAGCATCAGTTTTAGTCCGACCTTGAAAATAACCTTCATGTTGTATTCTGGTCATTTTGACCCGGAGAGGATTTTCTTCTGCCTGAAAATGCTAGTTAAATGTTATCACACTGGACTAAAACTTTCACAATTTGCTCAGAGTATAACAACTTCCCCCCCAAAATATGACACATAAAATGGGTTTTATATGTTATAATTTATGCTATATTATTAACAAATATTGGATTCAATTTTTGGTCAACTTGCTTGCTTTCAACTAGGCTGTTTTAAACTATTTCTTTTTGAAACTGATTAATCTGAGCTCAGGCACATGAGTTTTTGAGGAAACAAAATTATCCAAAAAAATTTCACTCAAAAACTGAGGTGCTGAGCTCAGATCAATGAGGCCTACAATCAGTTGGTTCCAAAAAGGAATACAAAACCTGTTAATTGAAAGAAAACAAGTTGACAAAACATTTAATCCAAGATATGTTGACTATGTAGAACAATGAGAGATTTACAAGGAATTTTTAAATGACTGGTTATTTTTTGGAACACCAAATTTGAAAAAAAAAGAAAAAAAAAGAAAAAAAAAAAAAAAAAAGATGATTTTCAGGGTTCGATGGAATAAACAGAAGAAACACTGAAATTCAGGAAATGATCACGGCTCCAACATCCTCTCTCACCTTTGATCTTGCACTTTATGTTGAGAGCTGTCAAGTCTAGCCAAGTGGACTCCTGCAGTCTGGGGTGAGGAGGAGAAAGCAGGCGTGATGAACTGTATCCTAACAGCACGGATGCCCTGCAGGGACATTACTGGAAGCTCCAGATGGTCTGAGACACTCATTGCTCTTCACACCAGCTCCCATGCAAAAAGAGTGGAAGAGGGCAAGAACAAAGACTAAAAAGCCTTTCCTAAAATGCTGATAAACAAAAACCCAAAGCAATAAATGGGACACTCATGCAGGTGATCAATAACTGGACAGAATTCCTCATACATAACTCAGGATGAAGAATAGAGCTTTTAATACTTGGACCCCACAGCATGTGTCAAGTTAGTTTCCATGGACCTCCATCAGTATATTTCTTAACATATAAATGATATTTGCTCCTGTTAGTGCAAATGTGTAAGGCATACATTGAAACAACTCTAGAGGACACAGTGGGCTCATTTTATGCATTTATTTATGTAGCAATTTACGTTCTGATTAGCTGCTGAGAGGCTGCATCAGCAGTTGGGTAATAACCGCATGTGTCTGAGCACCCGCGGTTCAACGTCTCAGTCCTTCACTTCTCAAATCTGTGTTCCTCTCCAAAAATACCACAAAAGTTGCCTAAAAATGTCCACGTTCTGAAAATCCCTGCACGTCTGCAATTTCACCAAAACCTCACTCCATGTTCTCGCCCTCCTGCCCTTGTCCATGACTTCCCCTCCCCCAAATTAAAGTTCCCATTTGCAAAGCTAGTGAGGTCACACATTAGCAACAGAGGACAATCAACTTTTTTTTCCCCCCGCCAGAGGGTTACAACCATCCTCTTTACACACAAAACAGCCCTCTCCTTTTTAACAGCAAGAGAAGAACAAAAAAGATTAAACAAACTCCCAAACCTTTTGTACAGAGAAACCAAACTAAATGGAGAAAATGTCTTTTATATTAGTCCGCAGATATCCTTTGTGATCCTCTCTCGGGCTCTGTAATTTTAATAGGGAAGTGAGACACACACATATACCAAATACAGTTCGGTGTGTCAATGAGAGAGGCTCTGTGCGTAGTAGGCAATGTCAATACATCTCTGTCACTCGTTTAGCCATCCATCTGTTTGTTTTATGTGGATTAGAAGTAGGTCTTGGCCGTATGCATGATAGTGTGAATATGCATGTGTGTCATAAGTTAACAACATGTAAGTCTACATATCTCTGTGTGTGTGTGTCTGTGTGCGGGTTTAGGAGAGTCTTTAGGCCAGTCCAAAGCCTTCAGAACATTCCTGAATGGCCAGCAGCAGCATGTGTCTTAACTTCTCGTAGCTCTCATACGCTGGGAGGTCCAACTGGTTAAAGCTGGTAGGAGAGAGAGAATAATTTTTGGTTGTGCATAAGACCACAATTGCCATGCAATGTAGCATGTAGATTTTAGAGGTGCTTTATTACATGCATTATGGAATTTCTGAATGCATCGTGTGGAAACATTTGTATTGTGTGTTTTGAGGCATCGGGGCTCATTTACCAAGTGTGGGCAGAGGGCAGGCGGTCAGTGGAGCGGTCATCTCTGTGAATCTGGAACTTCTGGATGCCATTCATTCCCTCCAGTGCAGCAAAGCCCTGCAGTGGCACTTTAGATGTGCCTGTAACAAACTGGAGGAATTTAGCCCGGTCAGCCTGGTCAAAGGATCGTAATGCACGCCAGAACCACTGGATCTGTGGAGCAAGGAGGACAGAAAATTGAAAACATGTAGAGAATACATCTGGAGAAGTAAATGCTTCAATGGGCTAGTAAGACCAAAAAAAAAAAAATAAAAAAAATGTACAAAACATTGCAGGAAAATAACTTGCTGGTTATAAAATTACAGAGTGCTGCAGGATTAAGTCCTAAAACCCAGAAATGAGTCAGGATTTATGCACTTCTGGTTCCACTGCCTCAAAGTCAGTGGGTTTTTGGTGAAATGCCTGAAATAAGGTCTGTGGTTAACAAGTTCAAGATATCACATTTTATTCTACACCATAATACATTATTCCACTTTGACTTGTCTTGAAAAAGGTGGTTGCTAACAAGTTACAAAATGGGACTACTGAGTTTATAGGGGACTTTAAACATCACACCAAACAGGAAAACTCATCTAATCTGCTATTACATAAAGATTTAAATAGTTGTCGGAATCCTAAGCACTTATTGGTCACAGAGCTTCTTTTCTTCAATAATCCAAAAGCCAAATAGAAAAATTCTATTGAGAGAACCAGGGTGACGCTAAATTCCAGGCTGGCCTGGAAAAATACGTCATGCCTGCAGCACTCTATTGATTATGATCCTTTCCTTGGCTGTGTTACAGCAGTAAATGACATTTTGATCAAAGATCAAGGAAAACTTCAGAATGATGTGCAGAGATGAAGACATCAGTCATAAAACAATAATAAATAGATTCATTTCATGTTGTCCTTTTGGCCCTTGTGTACAAACCTGAATAGAACTGGACTGATATTTGTGGTATTCTGTATTGGCCTTGAGGTCGTCAATGTCAATGGTGGGCAGGCCGGAGATGAGCAGCTCCAGCTCTTGCTCAGTGAAGATGGAGATCAGTCTCTTGGGGATGATCTCATAGAAGCCCTCTAAGAAGGCAGCCAGCTGCTTACGGATTGCACCTGAGAAACACAGATGTTTCAGCTCCCTGACAGACTCCTGAACCTCCTCGTTCCTCACCAGCAGTGATGTTTATTGGAGTGTATGCTCACCTGTCATCTTCATCTGGCAGACCAGATGCACATATTCTTTCTTATTCTCCTCTGTGACAAGGATGTTGGCACCATTGGCCTTCAGATCTCTCACTTCACACACACCAAACTCTTGGACCTGTGAAGATATGAGGTGGTGATTATCATGCCTGTTTCTCCATATCTAAAAATGACAGAAATAAGGTAGTGTGCTTGGTATCAAAATGAAGCTCACACCTCTGTGCTGAATGTCAGCTCATAGCCCAGAGTGGACACGTCATTCTCCAACAAGTAGACCAGACCCTGGAAGAAGGGATAGTCTTCGCTTTCCATGTCTGTATACCTATGAACCACAAAAAAATTCAGCTTGTTTCATAAAGATCGTTAAAATAAATAAGACCTAAACCTGGCAGATTCTTGCTGGTACCTGACGCTCTTGCCCAGGATGTGCTTGTAGAAGCTGCGTGTGAAGTAACACTCTAATAGCCTGTTGTCATAGACTGCTTTAGCCACCACACGTCCCACAAACTTAAAGTAGCTGAGATGGTTGGGGTTGCAGTGGGAGGACGGGTTGATGGTGTAGGTGACCCGGTCACCAGGAGAAGTGCGGAACAGGGCGTACATAGGGTTGAACATTTCTCTGGAGATGATCATGTACCATTCCCTTAACAGCCCACCTGCATCCTGACCCTCCTCTCCTTCAAAGACTATATACCTGTAGAGAAAGAAACCATAAGAATGAAACTAAACTGCCCTGCAGCTATAAAATACTAGGCACGTTTGCGTGAGAGAGAGTGGCAGAGTGAGAAAGCGTGAGAGATTTACAGTCTGTTCTTCATGTCCTCTGGGCTCTTGCGGTGCAGCTCTCTGTAAGAATCTTCAAAGACATGGTCTCGCCTCACATGGACGGCCATATCCTCTTTCCTCAGGCCCTCATCCAGACGCTCCAACTCCTGACGGAAATACCTAAGAGATACACTTATTAGATAAAAGACTCAACCCAGAGAGAAAAAAGAAAGAAAGTAGCAACCCAAATAAGGAGAACCCAAAAAAAAAAATAAAAAATTTGAATACACATACATGTAACTGGGTTTTATTTCACTCCAAAATCATAAAATAAATAAAAATGATAAAGTATATTTTGCATAAACAAAAAGTCTGTTTAGATATATTGACAAAGCACATTTTCCACAAATTCTAATTAATACATTACAGATGTTTTACTTCCGAGTTTTTGTAATTCTCATTCTCCATACTGGTTCTTAATAGACATTCACTACTTTAATACACTAATTTATCATTAGTATTGCAGCAAAAATCAAGGTAGTACAAAAAGTAATCGCAAATTATGTGTTGTTTGCATTATATTAAATAATAGGGGTGGGAGAAGAAAAAAAAAAAAAATCGATTCACTTAACTATCGCGATTCTTTTTAAAACGATTTAAAAATCGAATGGTTTACCTCAGAATCGATTTATTTTTAATTATTTTACTTTTCCTAAGAGGTGGTGGGGAGAAGTTAGCGCTTTTTAATTCCAACAGAGGGCGAAATGTATAGGTGTGTTCGACTTGGAGCAGCACCGCACAGACGATCAGTGTATGACATCAAAGTACCACGAGAGCGATTCGAAAGCATGCGGAGCCGTCTGTTCTCTGTAGCTCTCGCGGTGCTTTGATGTCATACAATGATCGTTCTGTGTGCGCAGTGCTGCTGCATTAGATGACGTTGTATATGTTTCAAGCCAGCACGAGAAAGCAAAACCATGACGAAGGCAGAGGATCAAACCTCTTCCATTCACGTTTTGAATCCCAAGTGTGGAAACACTTTGGATTTTACACACTGCCTGGAAAACATGACTAAAACGGTATGCAAAGTAACATAGCACTATTTCATTTCAGAAAGTATTTTTTCTACTTATTTTGTTGAACATTTGACTATTATATTCATGTGCAAGTTCAGAGTTTTGGTACTTGAAAGTTTTAATAAGCAAAGGTTTATAACAAATAATGTAAGCTTTGTGCCACTGCTGCTCTAAACTAACAGTATTGGTGTTTACTAAAATCATTTTTTAGCTATCTGTGTTGGTTAGTCCTCCAATTATGCGTAATCTCTTTAGTAACAGTAGGCTATTTCTAATGCTATAATATAATTATTTCTGTTATCTGTGAAAGAATGAAAGATCTATGAACAATTTTTTCAGATACCAAATTACAGTCAAAAAGTAGCTAAACAATGCCACGAAGAATGCATGCTGTTATGAAAGGCAGGAGGCTATTTTTTTATTATGTGAATAAATATTTAGTTGTTTCAGTTTGTTATTTGCCCAATAAATGACAATAAAATTTTTAGATTTAAACTATTCTTTGACAGATTCCTAAAATATTTGTGCTTTCTCTTTATTATGACAGGTGGTCTAATAAATTTAAGCACTGTATGTTTTCATAGCATTCAGTTGGCACATTTGTTTGAAGGACACTGGGCAGAATGCGGAAGTGTTTTTGTCAATAAAATAAAAAAAGAAGAAAATCTAGCTTTTTTTTAATCCGATTAACCAGAAAAATAATCGGCCAACTAATCGATTATCAAAATAATCGTTAGTTGCAGCCCTAATCGGCAGATTAGCGTATCGTCCCAGCCCTAATTAATAAAATTACAGTATTTGGGAGAAAAAAAAAAATCCTTTAAATTTTTTTTCTTCATGTTTTGTCATACAATAGCGTTATCAAAAGTACTGACTTCGGTACCAGTCGGTACTGAAATTTTAAAAATGTCCATTTCCCACTAACATATGAGCGGATTCTTAAAACCCTGCTGACTGGCCAATGTGTTCACGTGCTCAACAGATATGACTGTGATTGGCTGCAAAGATCATCGCTTCACACTCCTCACTGAGCGCTTACACAGAAGCACACGGGAGAGTTTGAAAGCAGGCATCTGTCAGCGGAACCATCTATGTGCAGATATATTAGGCATTCGCTGAGAAACGTAGCTTTCAAACTCTCCCGTGTGCTTTGTTTTAAGCACTCAGTGAAGACTGTATGACATTACTATGTTTTAAATACTAATTTTTCCTTTTGAATTTAGCGATAAAAGGCAGTATCTTACTTGCGCTTGACATCAAAGTCCAAGATGCGGATGTAGTCAACCAAAACGGCGAATGGCCCATCTGCCAGATGAGTGGTGGACTGTCGCAGGATCTGATTCAGCACTGTGCGGTGGGTCTCTGTTTAAGACAGAGAGGGAGTTCATATCGAGGACAGCCTTCATCAGTATTCATCATGTGTTCTTCTACACTGTGTGAACCTCCATAAGGGACCACAGGACAGCTTGTGTTTGATTGACTCACCTGCGAAACGCAGGAACTTCTGTGTGTCTGGAGGCAGGTTGGAGGAGATGTGCATAGAGGAGGGCTCCCTGGAAAAGAAGGGGTCCAGAGAGGAGGGGGTGGCAGGGGTAAGTGGTGCGGGGGACAGGGGGGGTGGCTCGTCCTTGATGTGTGACAGCTGGCTCTCTCGAGTGTCTCGAACCGGAGGTTTGCTTTCCCGCTCAGTGGCGTGCACCAGGAAAAAGGCCTCCACGGCAGGTTGCAGCACTACAGCAGAACAAAGAGAATTGTTAGCACAAAATGATTCCCTTATTTCTAAAATCATTCAAAAATAAATAAATATACCTAAAACTGCATGTTGGTCATGAGACTCCTCGAGCTCTTTCAGACACTCCCCTAGCATATCCCATAGCTCATCCAGCAACAGCTGCTCACTCAACAGTGGCAGGTCAGGCAAACGCTCTTCTTGTTCCTGCTGACTGCTGCTCTCTTCACCTACACACAAACCATATTTTAACATGCATTCTATATAAACCAGTTATTTCAGACCATGACTTTGAGTTACATCAACGCAGCACCAGGTAAGCACATTTTCATCCATTTTCACAAATTAATTTAAGATCAAATAACTGGTAGACACCTTGCAGTGCTACTATTAAAGCAGTCACGTATGATAAAAAAAGTAATTTCTATGCTATAATTCCAGCCACTGATGTTCCTAAGAAATCACATCACATCTACTGTTTCACAGGACCTTACCTAATGCTGCTTGGTCCTGCTCTAGGGGTGAGGGCTGGTCCACATCCATGGGCGAATCATCTCTTTGAGCTGCTGGGGGCTCGGCAACAGTGTGCACCTCCGACTGAACCAGGGGAACCAAGGAACAGGGTGAGATTCAATACAGTTCACCCCGATAGAGAAGAAGAGACAAACAGAGTGTATAATGTAGGAAAAAAAAGATGAAATGGTGGTAATCACAGACTGAAACCAGAAGCAGTGCTTGAGACTCAGTATAATGCACCAAAACATTCAGACATTCGTCGAGAAAGAGGGGGTTGGGATGAAGCTTAGGCAAAAAAGCATTGACAGCCAGCCAAAAATCAAACACCACACAAAGAGACAAAGCCAGAGACGAGAGAGAATCACAAAGCTGGATGCATGCAACATTCAAATATCTTAAACACTGCACCATACAGATTTTGCGCATTACATGCAGCACAATGCAGTGGAAGGCAGAGCAGTAGAGAAGTGGAACAGAGATTTGGGGTTTAGAAAAGAGTCACTGGTAGGTCTTATAATAGAATTACTTGGTTTGTCACTGGAAAACAATTGAGAGTTCAGTGTAAGTTTAGTAACTTTTAAAATAGTGTCCAGGTGTTTGACAAATAGAGCTGAGGTGATCTTTCAGACGACGCACAGTTTTAAATTGAACTGCAAGCAAATATTTACTTGTATCATGATATTTGATGTTTAATCAGGGCTTGGCAATATAATAAAAAATTGAGATATTTCGCAATGATTTTCTTGGTGATATAAAACTAAGCATCATAAGTTCAAAGTCAGTTTAATTGGAAATTTTAAGGTTTCTTAAAGACCTTTTTGACAGGATGTTTCACCTCTGAGTATGAAAACATTAAAGAGTATAATACACTTTCAGGTTTTAACAAAAATGAGAGCTGGAAAGTATTAATCATTTTTGCATGAATTTCCAAATCATTTCTTCTAAACTGAAAAAGGTAAATATTGCAGTTTACCCAATTTATTGTTAAACTAAATTGTTAAATTATTACTATAATCAGTACTCAAATTATTGTTCATTTAGGGAAAAAACAAAAAAACAAAAAAAAATCTCTGCATGTTTTCTCGAGCTTGCTTTCTGATTTAGTTCTCTAATAAACCCGGCATTGTATACTCCGGATATTGTCTGCTAAATACATAAATGTAAATGCAGTAAAAAAAATTCATACATTTTTACTGTATTTTACTTCTTATATTAAACATTATGAATCTGAGGTACTGAAATACCCATCTACACTAGAGACAGGCCTAAACAATAAATATTGTTGAATACTGAGAAGCATTTTTAGCTTTTTTGTCCTGCCCTATAAGCAATACGGTGCAATATGTCCCTCAAAAAAATGGACTGTAACTTTATTAAGATAAATAAGTCAGTAATAAGTGATAAGTCAGATAGCATCATTAAGAAATACTCAGGATATTATGAACAACATGGGTGTGTGTGAGGTTGAGTACAGTCAGTAGCAGACTGCCTGCTGTCAGTGCGGCCCATGCTAACCGTGGCTGCGCTGGCCATGCCAGCAGGGGGGTTGTTGGTTGCAGAGGTACTGGGGGCAGACGATCCAGCCACAGCCACAGCCACAGCAGCGGATGCAGCAGCAGCAGCGGAAGAGGATGCAGATGAAGAGGGTGGGGGGGCCTGCTGTAGACGGCGTGCCCTCTGCCCCTCTCTCACCATCTGAATGATGGCGTCTGCTTCAGCCTCTAGCTGACGGACCGCAGCCTGGATACTGCTGGCCGAGCCCAGACTGGTCGAACCTGGAGAACATGGAGACAAATGGAGAATAAATCTAGAGAGACCAGTGAAGCTGTCTATATCACTCAATGGGAGAAGAGACTCAACTGAAAGCTTCAATATGAAGCATGGAAATGTTCTTAAAGGATTAGAGGACGCCTCTGTGTTAAAAGAGAGTGACTTACTCAGTCTTCCTCCTGTCTGCTTAGCTTTCTTGTTAGCCCGCCGTGTGTCTTCCCTAAGCTGGATGATGACCTGCAGCACGCGCAGGAAAAACTTCTGCGTGGAGGTCTTGGATGTGAGCGAGCTCATGCAGGGCAGCTGCAGCTCACGACCACCTAACGTGCGCTTCTGAGCAGCCACAATCACCACACTCTCTGACCCGTCAAATCTGCAATTAATTTAAAAACAAGTACTGTTATTTTGAAGAACCCTTTTATGGAGATGGGAGATAAAGTTCTGAAGAAGTCTGCAGCAAATGTACATTTTCACTAATTTAGCAAAAGCTTTTATCAACATTAGGGCTGCAACAACTAATCGATAAAATCGATTATTATCGATAATGAAAATCATCGACAACGATTCTCATTATCGATTAGTCGGGTCTGCCCACGGTGCACGTCCAACTTCAGCCGGTCACGTCAAATTAACATTACAGCACTGAATAACGCATTTCTATGGCCAAAATGCATCTAAAAATAGTGGAGGAAACAGAATGAGATGCTGCGGGAGAAGTACGTGATCCAAGCTGCACAAAACATGAGAATTCTTTATTTTAAGCTAATGCATTAGCGTAATGGCTTGTCTTGTCAGGTGCTTTGACAGATGCGTGTGCATCCTCAGTGCAAAAACGTTCAGTTTACGGTCATATCCTTATCTGTAAATGTCACAAATTCACGCGAGCATTTCCATTTTTGCATGTTCCGTCCTGATAGTCTGTGTTAAGTTTAAATCTTTACTGAATGAGCGCGAGCGCGTGAACGCGCATCAGAGAGGGAGACAATATTCAGCGCAAAAATATTCATTGTGCTGAAATAACTGTTGTTGAACGTTAAATTAAGGTTTAAAAGTCAACATGTAGTGCACGTATTTTATGAGAGTAGGAACTGTAAAGGGAAAACTGCGTATAGTTGTCTGAATATAAATATCAGATGCTTCATAGGCGCCTTTTACAGGATAAAGAAATTACAGTAAACGTGACCGTGATCAAAAAGTTAGTTAACACTGAGTTTGATCAGTAAAATAATCCATGTGACATCAGGGGTTCAACCGGAATTTCACAAAGCTACGAGAATGGATTATTTTACATGGATTATTTTACCGATCTCCTTGCTACGTTTCTGGACCTTGATCGTGTAAGGACCCTTGCTGTCTATGGAGGGTCTGAGAGATCTCAGATTCCATCAAAAATATCTTAATTTGTGTTTTGAAGATGAACGGAGGTCTCACGGGTTTGAAACGACATGAGGGTGAGTAATTAATGACAGAATTTTCATTTTTGGGTGAACTAACCCTTTAAGGTCACGTTTATTTTTTTTCTTTCTTTTTTGAAAGAAATTAAGTCTTATTTAGCAAAGACAAAAAAAAGATCAAAAGTGACAGTAAAGACATTTATAATGTTACAAAACATTTATATTTCAAACTTTCTATGCATCAAGAAATCCTTAAAAATGTATCAAAGTTTTCACAAATATTAAGCAGCACAAATGTTTTCAGCGCTGATCATAAGAAATGTTTCTTGGAACACCAAATCAGCATATTAGAATTATTTCAGGAGGACTGAAGACTAGTGAAATTGCAGCTGAGAAATTAGATTTGTCAGAAATAAACAGTGTTGCCAACTACTTTTTAGGAAAAGTTGCTAAATGACATTGTGATGTCACTGCGCGATGGTGTCATTACGTAATTATGACGTAAAATTGTCACTGCATCAAATTTCAGCAAAAAAAAAAAAAAAAAAAAAAATTTGTTAATTTAGATTTGTTTATAAAATATTATAAATCCATAATATAATATTAAAATATAAATAATTTTTAAATACAATGAATTATTGAACATTTTTTGAACAATTAAAGGTTTTTTATTAGCTAATAAACTAGTAAAACTGTAAATTCTGAACAATTATAGCTTTAAGCAGTGTATTATTAGAAGTTAGTATGCTACACTTTAAGAAGAGGCTATAAAAAGAGAGCACAATCTACTATGCAAATATGAAGTAATTTTTTGTATTGATTTTTTACAGGTTTTTTACCTGCATTTTAACTTATGCATTGCATTGTGTTTTCAGGTTACAGGGTTACAATGGATATAATGGATAACCGATATGTCCTGGAAAATTACTAGTACCTTTTTCATTTTTTTAGATATTTTTCTTACAGCGTACTAACGAATCAGCAATCGCAGGTACAAGCTACTAACAAGGTGCGGCCTATCATAAATGAACAATGATTGACTTATTCAATTATTATTATTAAATTTAAGAATTGCAAATAGCAGCTGCCTTAATTCCTGTGTTGTGTGTACTGCTAAGCATCTTTGGTTTGCTCTTTTTGTGTAATTTAGATGGAAAATGTGTGCCTTTTTATTGTTTGAGTCACTTATCAAAAGTTGCTAAAATTTGCCAAATAAATTTTAAAATAGCTAAATTTGTTGCTAGGTGCTTTTGGAAGAAAAAGTTGCTAGGGTAGTCTGAAAAGTTGATAAATTTAGCAACAAAATTGCTAAGTTGGCAACACTGGAAATAAATGACATTAAAACATTTTTTATAATAGAATAGTTATTTTAAATTGTAATAATATTAATTCACAGTATTAATGATTTTTAATCAAGTCTTATATTTTCTAAGTTTATAATAATAGATAATAATAGTCTTAATATACTTTCCAAAAAAAAAATTAAATTCTAACCGACCCCAAATGGTAACATAGGTTGAAAGTTTGTCCTCACCTGCTGGTCATCTTGCCCTTTAGGCGTGTGGTGATGGATGGGTCCTCATGAGAAGCTTCAGGAGACTGAGCATCAGCACGTGCTCTTCTCTGCTGCTCCAGGTTATACTCCCTCAACTCCGCCAGTAAAGTGCCTAAATACAGATCAGAAGCAAAAGAGAGAGATTACATTTCACAACTTCAAAACAGGTTATTCACAAACCTTCATGATGGTGATAACACAATCACAAGTACACTAGCATATGCCTTGCCATATACATATAATAAATATATAATACATACTCACTATTCAGCACCTAATCCTGCCATAATGAGTGACCATACTACCAAAAACAGGGTAGTAATGCAGTACTGACCGATTTGTTTGCAGAGAGTGTATCCGAGCTGACGTGCCCCGCTGAGTAGAAGTCTCAATACAGTGTCTCGGGTCGGTGCGTCCCCTCTGGACAGCTGCAGCAAGATGTTGGCCGCGTCCTCCAGACCTTCCTCTGAACACGAGTGGGATGTCAGCACCTGGACACAAACCACAGGAGGTAACAAATCCGCATGCTGAGCTGGGTCAAAAGAGCCCAGGGTTAGGAGAACCAGACATGAGGCGACATATGTGCGTGCACCATCATTAAATACCTCCACAGAGAGCTGCAGCTGTTTCTCTGTTAGTCCAGTAGAGGCCAGTTTGGTTTCAATGTCTGTGCTGCTCACTGCTGGCTTCTGTTTTCCAGCTAAAATAATGAGATATAACATTTGAATATTTTACTGCCAAAATCACAAACACAATTGTCTGGTCAATCACCAGCATTACACATATCACCCACTCCTAATAGTGTTAAATAATCATGATTACAATACTGACAAATAATTGTGATTATGTTTTTAAATCAAGCAGCCCTAGTTTACAGATTATTACAGATTATTTCAAAACAGCTTCAAATGTGGCTAAGCCAATCTTATTCAAGAACCAGAACTATCCATTTCATAATTAGAATTTTATCTCAGTGGAGATTGTTATAGCAACACAAATCAGCTGGTATTAATCCATGTTTTAAACGGTTTTCAAATGCTCTAAGAGAGACTCACCAGCAATACCGCTGGAGGTGGTGGTGCTGCTTGTAGCAACAGATACCGTGGTGGCTGGTTGAGAGGGCGTCGGGGCCACTGAACCCTGCGTGGTGCCCGTACCTGCCACCGCTGAGATAGTCCCTGACCCCGCTGTGGTTTGAGTGGCAGGTGCAGAGGGTGTGGCAGTTGGGGCCTGAGGCACTGGGTGGCTGGCTGGAACCTCCGTGGCCTTGTTGTCAGGCAGAGCGATGGAGATCAATGAGAGCAGACGGAGCAGTTTCTCAGTAAGAAGGGAACTACGGCGGATCACTGGGTGGGAGAGCATGTTCATCAGCTGGCCCAGTGGAGATGCCTCAAGGCTCAACAGAGCCCCCTCTGTCTCACCAGCACCCCCTAGAGGCACAGTCTTCATGGAGGCCTTGCCTTTACGGCTCACATTCATGTTGTCCAGCTTGACCAGGAGATCCCAGAAATCAGTGGAGATACCCAGGGACTGTGGTGTAACTGTGCAGGCGCTCAGGGAATTGTGGGTAGAGGTGGGATTACTCAGGGTAGCTGAGGAGTTGCTCTGGCTGGTGCCACCTGACCGGCAGCTTCCACTAGGAGTCGGTGTTGAGCTGGCACAAAGACGAGTGTCCAACTCTGATGAGGGCGACGACAGGGGATCTTTACAGCGCTGCTGAGTGAAGTGACTGGGAAATACCTAGAAGAAATAAGAGCGAGAGAAACAAAAATTTAAAAACAATAAATGTTCTTTACTGCTTTGCACTTTCATCTGTATAATTTGTACATTTTTTGTATTACTTTATTGCATATTCCCCCGGTTTCACAGACAAGGCTTAAGCCTAGTCCTAGACTAAAATGTAAGTCTGAGCTGTTTCAACTGAAAGAAACTTGCATTGACTGATCTTAAAATATATATCAATGCCTTTGTTTCGTCTCAAGATGCACACCAGTAATGTTTTTTTTCTAAGCACGTTCATAAAAATTGCTTAAATGTCCTAATTGAACTTTGATCTAATCCTGGCTTACTCTAAACCCCATCTGTGAAACCAGGACTTAATGTTTGAAGTTCTTTTTCTCATGAAAAAAAATTATGAAACTTGTTTTTGAGAGGACAACTAATTTGTTACTTAAAGGGATAGTTCACCCAAAAATGGAAATTCTGTCATTAATTACTCACCCTCATGTCATTCCAAACCCTGTAATCCAGGGTTCAACTGTAATTTTAAAAAAGAATACTTTGTGCGCAAAGAAAACTATTTTACTGATGTCCTTGCTATGTTTCTGGACCTTGATCGTGATAGGACCCTTGCTGTCTATGGGAGGGTCAGAGAGCTCTCAGATATAAAAATATCTTAATAGACATGTGCCGGAATTCTGTAATGCGGTATATCACGATAATGAATATGCATGGTATTGTTCTTGTGGGCACTTCAAAATACCGAAAATAATTATTAAATATTGTTCCGAATTTTGAATGCATTTTAAGAATACTTTTCCCATTAACTGGTTAAATGCACAACACCGCTGTAAGCTGCATGTGCACTATGATGTAAACAAGCACGGATGAGAAGCACATGGCGAAACGGTGAGAGACGCTCTGGATGAAAGCGCACATTCTCTCTGACAGCAGAGGGCGCTGTACAGCAGAAATGCAGTCGTTACCCCGGAAACCCCTTAAAAAAAAACAGCTGCCCTACTTTCTAAAACTTATTTAAATGATTTAAATAGTCATTCAGGTTTTTGTATTCGCAGTGGTGTTCATCACAGTGCCAAATACTTTAATATTTAGACTCAATAGGCTATTTATTTTAAAACTTTTTTACATTTTAATCTGGACTACAACATGCCCTAGATATTGTTTGAAAGTGTTTTGATTCTTTATTGTTCAGTCACACTTTACATTAGGGCTTCATTAGTTAAACTCCCAATGAAAAATTCTTCTAAACAGTCATTAATCTTAGCTAATTCAAATATTTAATAACACGTTGTTAAAATCAAAATAATTATAAACTGTGTTATAAACTGTTTTTTTTTTTTTTAAATGAACCTGAGCTAACAAGTGTTGTATTATTTTTAACAAAGATTAATAACTTCTGTATCAAATGTAGCTTTTGCTCATTGATAATGTTAATGTATTAACTAAGGTTAACTAATGAGATCTTACTGTAAAGTGATACCTATTGGTCTTTTAATTCTTTTGCACTTTAATCTGTGTAAAATATTTAACTTTATACATTTTTTGTGTATTGCTTTATTGTATTTAATTGTTCAGATATTTTTGTTATAAGAAAAAAGTTATTAAACCTGTTATACTGTATTATGACAACACGTTTTTGCAACTAAATTTAAATACCGTGATAATACTGTATACCGCGATAAAAGCATACCAATTAATCGCAACATTTGGAACGACATGAGGGTAATTAATGACAGAATTTTCATTTTTGGGTGAACTATCCCTTTAATTCAATTCCATATAATTTGAATTTGTATAAATCTGATATGTCACACATGCCTAATGCACTAACAAGTGATGAGTGCCCTTTGGCTATAGGTGCTCTAGTACCTTGGCCAGTTGGATGAGGGTATCCAGTACATGTCGACATACAACTGGAGCAGCCTGTGGGTGGATGTGAACAGTTGATCCACCTCCTCCCCCTGCACATGCTACTCCCGTTCCTGAAACTCCACCTCCGAGCCCTCCCGAGGTCATGCCCCCTCCTGCTGAATGCTTCTCCGCGTGTTTTCTGCCCGACGCCCGCTGAATCTGAAAGATGTTGGTCCTGCATCCCAAGGCTGCATCCATTGAAACAGACAGCCAGGAGAGCTGATTGGAACTACGCGACTCCACTCTGTTCAACAGCTCCAGAGAGGAAGATGAGGACGACGATGACGAAGAGGATATAGCGGCCTGCGGGGATGAAGAGGAACCCTTTCCTCCACTGGATGAGCCCGGGCCTAGTGAGCGCTTGCCACGAGAATCCTCCAGGCGTGCAGTCTCCAGACAGAGCTCGCTCTCGCTGCTACGCTGAAGGATAGACAAGAGGCTGCGGATGACCCAGCCACGTGTCTGAGAGTGGTAGCACAAGTTACGCAGCACTCGGTGGAGGCGGCTGGTATTGAGCTTGGGCTCATCCACAAAAAGCAGCACTAGAAGGCAGGACAAGGCCTCATGGTCCAACAGGAGACGCCCTCGCAGACGCAGAAGAGAATCAACGTTAGAACTAGAGGGCCTACATTCAAAAATAAACAAAAGATGAATTAGAGATACTAAATGTACTTGTTCATGAATACAGTGCATTTCACTCACATTTGCAACTAAAATAGGTGTGCAAACTGTAAATTGCATTTAGAAGCATGTGTGTGAATATATATATATATGAAAAGTCCCTGCAGGGCCTTAAAGTGTAAAAAAAAAAAAAAAGAAAGAAAAAAAAAATGCAGTTTTATTTAAGATCAAAAAGCAGCTGGTAAAGCATAGACATTATTATTATTGGTTTTTTCAAACATCAAGCACTGTTTATCATCACACTCACCGGCTGTGATTGGCACTCCCTCCCATTTGAAATGTCCCTCCTCTTTGCACAGCCAATCGAGTGTATTGTACCCCACGGTTGCCACCGAGGCGGCTTGTGAAGGCAGGCGAGCGTAGGATGGCAGACAGGGCTGAGGAAGAACTGTGACCGAACAACCTCTCATGCATCAGCTGTCTCTGCCTAGCCTCCTGTTCCCTCCGCAGTGCTGCAGCTTCTGCTGCAATATCTGGGGGCATGACCGCCAGCACGCTATCCTCCATGTCCTCCAGAACGGATCGCCGCAACTCAGAGGGCAGCGTCTGGATGAACGTGACAGGGTCCAGAGGTTGATCGCCCTGTGGAGGCTGCTGGGATAACTCTCGACGCTGCTGCTCCGCCCGTTGCTGGGCCAAGACCTGATAGCATAAGAAATTATTCATCACGTTTGGAAGACTTTTTCCTGTTCAGACAAGTTATTTAAAATATCTCTGCAATAGTTACTCATACCTCTTCCTGAATTGCTGGTGGGAGAGCAGCTAGGAATTCTGGGCTGACCTCAGTAACCCCTGGCCCTCCTCCCAGCAAAGTGCTAGCTGACGTTGCCAACGTGGAGGCGACAGGAGGTCGAGAAGGAGGTCTGATTCCCAGCTGGTTCTGCAGCACCTCCCGACGGATGTCTTCAGGCAGCGCTGCCAAGAAAGATGGGTCCACACCTTCTGGCAGACTGATGCCTGCAAGAAAGTGACAAAAAATGTGATATAAAGTTGAGGAATGGCTCATGGCTATATTGAATGAATGAATGAATGAGGCATTTATATAGCGCTTTCTTGTGTATTGCCATACACCCAAAGCGCTTTACAATCATGTAGGGGGTCTCTCCTCAACCACCACCAGTGTGCAGCATCCACCTGATGCGACGGCAGCCACAGGACAACGGCGCCAGTGCGCTCACCACACACCAGCCACAAGTGGAGAGGAGAGAGAGTCATAGAGCCAATCAAGTGGATGGGGATTTTAGGGAGGCCATGACTGACAAGGGCCAGTAGAGGGAATTTGGCCAGGACACCGGGATTACACCCCTACTCTTTACGATGAGTGTCATGGGATTTTTAATGACCACAGAGAGTCAGGACCTCGGTTTAACGTCTCATCTGAAAGACGGTGCTCTTTTGACAGTATAGTGTCCCCGTCACTATACTGGGGTATTAGGACCCACACAGACCACAGGGTGAGCACCCCCTGCTGGCCTCCCTAACACCTCTACCAACAGCAACCTAGTTTTCCCAGGGGGTCTCCCATCCAGGTACTAACCAGGCTCAGCCCTGCTTAGCTTCTGTAGGCAACCAGTCTTGGGCTGCAGGGTGATATTCATCATCAATCTAAGCTGAAACACCAACCTGCCAGAGGGTCATCCTCTTCATTGCTGGTGGATGGGAGGGGCTCCTCCTGGATTGCCTGCGATTGGCTATCTGCACTGTCACTCCGAGGCATGGTTTCACCAGGAGATGAAACAGAAGTTGAGCTGAAATAAAGATCATAATATGGTAAGAATTCAATAGTCATACAAAACCAAGTATATTATTCTTATTGATAGATGTGTGGTCCCTTGTTTACTCAAATTAAAGAGCAAATTTACTTTTAAATGCAAATGGAAGAAAGCTTCTAACAAGTGACTGGTAGATAATTTAAGCAATATTTATCCATTTGAGACCATCATCGGCCAATAAATGACTAAACAGACCTTCAGGCATTTTGTTAGTTCTAAATCCTACTACCTTGCCAACAGATATGTATTGTTCTCAAATATTTTTGTGAATTTTAACCAATTTTGTGCAAAATCTTATTTCTAAATATATCAGCATTATACCAGCAACTATTTTCTAGATTAACAGTAATATTTTAGTACAATTATTATTATTAATTGTAAAATTTTGTAATATTTTATCATCAATACTATTATTATTTTATTAATTTATAATACATAATATTAGTAGTAGTAATGAAGATAATAAAGACACTTATTATAAAAGAAAAACACAAGAACGCAATAATAGCCAGTCCCTACTGATTTATCTATGAAGTACTGTGGTCCAAATACTCACCCTGTTTCTGCATCTGTTTGCCTGTCTGTGAGGCCACTGTCACCACTTCCTGACAGTTCCTGAGACATGTGATTGGGTGGAGCGGAGCTAGCAGCTGGCTCTTCTTGCGTTCCTGAGGCCGGACTGCTTGTATCCATGGGTGAACCCTCAAGCTGAGACACACCCACTGGCACAGGCTCTGAACTTTCAGCTATATCTGGACTGAGAGAAGCTGAGAGAGACAGCAGGGAAGAAAAAGAAGAAAAAAAAACAAAAATACCTCAACTCATGTTCGCAATTGGTAGACAATTCAACATACGCACTGCAAAAGGCAGGGGAAAGTACATGCAGTAGTTGCATGTAGAATGCAATGGGATTATACAACAATTTTGATAAAGGCTCAGCCTCTTCACAGATCATTTAGCCGTGGCATTTTTAAGTAGAATAAGGAGAAGAATTCACTGTGATGTGAATGTGAATGTCACTCCAATGAACCACAGTGCGTAAAATCTAATTTTACAGGATTCAAAGTTAATCTACCTTCCCTGACTGCATCCATTGCTCCTCCTCCTCTCTCACCAATAGTGGGTGCAGGTGACATCTCCATCTGAGAAGCTTCTGCCTCACAATTCGGCCTATCAGGTGCTGAGAGCTGGGGAAGCCCCGCCCCTGCCAAGGCTCCGTGAGAGTCAGGATTGGAGTCAGCCAGCAGCAGCTCCGTCATTGGCTGGTGCACCTGCTGACTGATGGCTGTTTCCAGAGACACGAGGGCTTGCTCGTGAGGGGCAGGGGTGGTTGGGGTGATTTCTCCTGATGGGGGCGCTGTGAGGAAACCCTCAGAGGTGCGAGGAGGGTCCAGGCAGGACGACACTCCACTCTGAGCCTGATCTCCTTCTGACCAGATAACAGAATGAGAAGAAATGAGTATTGTGGACATAAGTTAAGATAAACATGATAAATGGCACTGTAGCTCAGTTGTAGAAGGTAATGAAAAGGCAGGGAATGTGACTGAGGGTCTGCAGTGAGGAAGGCAGTAAATTGTATAGTTATCTCCTTCGAGGGCCACACTATACTGATCCCCAACAACAACACAACTTACTACCTCACCACAACACAGCCACTGTAGCCTCATTCAACTAAAGACGATAACAACATTCAAACCTATAAATAATTGAGCAGTTGCCTAGAAACGACTGATTGAGCAATTGATCGTTGCCTAGCAGCATTACTGCAGTGTTGGAGATGGGCAGGAAGATCATCCAGCTGTTGAAGCGGTTACCGTGGGAAAGACAGTAGACTGTATAGTTATCTCCCAGATCTGGTGTGATCCTAAAACTATACAAACTACTACCTCATCCCACAGCCCGCAGAAGAGCTCATCCAGAACCCTGGTTCTTCGCAATGAAATATTTGATTAAATTTTTACATTTTAGAAAAAAAAAAAAACACTCTTTGATTTGCATTTTTTTGTGCTCAATGAAACAGCAAATAAAAACATGCACTAAAACACTATTAACATTCAATTCTGTAAAAATACAAACATGCAATGCTCTTACCTGCAGCATTCTCTCCAGCTCCATTGACTGTTCCAAGTCCAGAGCCCTGTGGGAAATAAAAGCAACAATTCATCCACCCTTACTGTGAAATTCACATTCAATCAGGGATGTGACCTGTCCTGGCTAATACCCATGGTACTGGCATAAATCAGTACTGATTGAATTCAATCTTATGAATCACAGTAATGTAAATATTTTTTTTATCACATTATACAGCAAATCAAAAGAATTCATAACACATGAAAGACAAAGAATTGCATTAGCATAGTAACAGCTGCTTTACATTAAATAAAAAAAGAACTAAACAGCACATTGTTACAAAAGATTTATTTTAAATAAATGTTTTTAAAGGAATCCTTAAAAAATGCATCTCAGTTTTCACAAATATTAAGCAACTTTATTCAACACTGATAATAATCAAATCTTTGAGCATTCTAAAATGATTTCTGGAGGATCATGTAACATTAAAGAGTAACGGCTGCTGAAAATTCTGAAAAGTCCTGTGGGAATCAAAGGAATAAATTTTAAAATACTCAAATAGAAAACTTTTTATAAAAATATTTTACAATATTACTGTTTTACTGTATTTTTGATCAAATAAAGGCAGCCTTGGTGAGCATAAGGGAAAACAACTCTTCAAAAACATTTAAAAAAAAAAATCTTACTAAAAATTTTGTACGGTATCGTATGAATGGATCAGCCACGTTCAAAAGTGTGACCGCGCATGAGTTAAATTCTACACAATGTGGCAAGCAACACTGCTTGGCAATTGCAAACATGACCAAAACATCAAAACTCAATTGCTACCATTATATATCAACTAAGTGTCTACAATAGAAGCACCTGTCTGCAATACAGCCTGTAGACTACACTCCAATTTAAAGTGCCCCTATTATGGATTTTTGAAAATTACCTTTCATGCAGTGTGTAACACAGCTAAGTGAATGAAAACATCCTGCAAAGTTTAAATCTGAAAGTGCACCGTGTATGAAGTTATTGTCTATCAAAAGAAAGAGTCGACTCTGAATCATTGAAACGAGTCGTTTTTTAAAACGAATCCCAAGCCGTTTCATGTTGACGTCAAAACATTAGCATATTGCCCGCCCACTTGTTGCGCGTTAAAAGCTCACAAACACTGCTTTAAATGAAATTGACCAATCAAAGGAGGGGTTTGGAAAAATGAATCGCTGAACGAATCGTTTGGGAGTCGTTGAGCAAATAAGGTAAAAATAAATGCATATTATAAGAAAATGAAAGTGATTTTTGACCTTGCATGCATGTCAACCTGTTGCTGGGGACTCCCAAAACCAAAATATGAACCTTTCATAACCCATAATAGGGGCACTTTAAAGCTTCAAACGTATTTTCTAGCATTCTATTCTCTTTTACCTGTAGGCTCTGCTCTCGGGTCTCCTCTCCAGCTGCAGAACTCTCATTCTGTTTGGTTGTCTCCTCTTCCTCTGCCAACTGTCTCCTTCTCTTCTCCCTGCGCTCCTCCAGCTCCTCATCACGCAAGCTCTCCAGGTGCTGCAGTATGGGGACCTTCACCACTGAGAGACCAAGCACAAGACTTGACATTAGAGACAAACTCATTTAGCAGTTCTTCCTACAGTGCATAAACAACAGATGGTAATATATTCATTTTTAAGATGGTCTCACCTGCCACACAGTCATGCATGCTCTCGGCATCCAGGACTTTACACTCATCCGTCCATCTGGTTAAAGCGGTCGGAATGCTTGAAAGGGTCCCTGTAGAACACAAGGGTTTAGCAGGTGCATCTGTAACCGTTAATTTTAAAGCAGCTTGTCTGTGGGAGACTCACCAGCTTGTCCTCCAGTGCTACTCTGCTCATGGAAGAAGTCATCCAGTAGCTCATCGTCCGAACGGGCAATAATGTGCACGTCCTCGTTACCCACCAGTAAACGTGCACGACCACGAGACTGCAGAGGCAGAGAGCTTGACAGCTGCAAGATATCAGCTGCAGCACTGGGGCCCAATAATCTGACACAAAAAAAATACAAAAAAAGGAATTTGAAGCTGCAGTGGCAACAAACAGAATTGCAAATGAGTCTCATTTATGATGTTTGCCATGTTGGAACCACAAGAAACCAAGAAAAACAATATAAAAGCTGTGATTTTTAAAGGGGTAAAAAGGAACAATCAACTTTATAGATAAAATGTGCAAATTTCTGCACCACTGTAAAGTATCTAATTTCATATCTTTAAAAAACAAAGGCAAAAAAGTTCAAAGGACTCACCTCTGCAAGATGAGAGGAGGGTTGGGCTGCCGGTTACCAGGGTAATGTACATGGACCGTGTGACCTGTGTTGGCTGTGAGCTGGCGGAGAGAGCGTTGGCTGCGTCCCATGCCCTGAGCCAATCTGCTGCTGGTGCCTGATCCCCCCAGAGTCAGTGAGCCATGGTCCGCGTGACGCACCATCAGAGGGTGGGAGCTGGGGATATTTCCTGGTGAGGGAGGGATGTCAGCTAAAGTACACAAAAGACAGATAGAATAGACGTGACACATTTGGTCAAAATAAAAAAATAAAAAAATAAAAATAAATATTCTTATGGCTGTTTAACTCAAACTTCTTTGACTAAAAAGGGAATAAATGTATAGTAGCTGAAAGATGTTTATTAAACTACTAATTTCTTACCAGATGTGGAGAACATGTTATCAAACTCAATGATGAGGTCATCGTCTCGGTCAAATCTCTCGAAACGAATGTGTGGAGCAGCATTGATATCAGGAAAATCTTCATCCAGTTCCATTTCTGAACCTTCATCATCATCATCCTCATCTCCCTCCTCATCATCCTGAGAACACGTAACAAAATGAGAAAAATGAAGAAAAAATAAGTAGAGATCACTATTCTCTAGGGTGTTTTCTGACTTTGCTTTTTAAATAACTATTACCTGATCCTCCTCCTCTTCTTCCTCCTCCTCTTCCTCCTCATCTTGACTATCCTCATCCTCGTTGCTGCCGCTGGAGTCTTCCTCCTGTGTGTGCTCCTCATCTTCTGGCTCAAGGATGTTCATAGAGTCTAAATCAGTAAAGAGAACAAAATGACTCCTATAGCTCCTAACAGGCTGTGTGACTATGAGAAGTTATTACATCAAAATGTACGTCAGTATGCAGTTTTCCCTATTGCTCGCGTGCCAGCGATTGTGTCGTTGGTTGCCGACCCCTGCTATAGCATTTTTGGGTCACTGTCATCATAAGTTCCAAGAGTGAATATGTAAGAGATCCACATCCTACCCTCTCTGTTGGCTTGGAGAGTGGAGGCCTGACTCATATTGGAAGGAGCTTCATCCATCAGCACGTCCTCTTGAGACTCGTCCTCTCCAGAGCGACCCACTAATTAACATAAAACCGAATCAAAAACACGAATCCAACTCTGTATCGCTTCTATATTTGGCCAGAAACCAAATAAATCACTTACCAATGATGGTGCTATTAACAGTTCCTGCATCTCTTTCTAAAAGTTCATCGATCAAATCCACCAACTCATTCTCCACCTACAAGAATACATGAACAACAAACATTGTTCAGCTGGAGGAGGATTTTCATATTCATCAACAGAGAACATTTCCACAAACTGCTGTGCTTCTAACCTGCATGGCCTGAGTGCTTAGCACCTCAGGCTGTCCAGCAATGACCACGGTGTCACCCTCGGTTTCTCCATCCATCAGGTCAGCATCTGTGGCTTGACCACGTTCACGATTCTCTGCAGGTTCTGCCTCGCCTGCCTCCCCTGTACACAATATCAGATGTAAAACAAACACTCAGTAAGGACACTGTATCCATACTCTGCTGAGAGTTAAAGTGATCAATGATATGTGCATTACCTTGATCTTGGGTGTTGCTGTTGCTGTCCCTGACAGTGCCAACAGTGTCATGCTCTGTCTTGTTCTTGCTGGATCCGCCTTTACCCCCAAACAGACTGCTAGGCTGATTCACAATTCGCGACAACGTCTCCAAAGGCTTCAGAGCAGCATTTACTGTGTTTGCCATATTAGGACTGCAAGAACCAAGAACAGCAATGAGATAAAATAAAATAAAAAATTTTGCCTAAACATCAATTAGGCAAAATCACCAAGGTTATGATAAAGAAAAAACATCCATTAAGCAAAAAAACAAAAATTTTTTGCCTTAAAATTTACATACTACTAATACATCAAATGTTTGTTGTTATTATTATTATTATTACTGTGATACCTGGATAGATCAAGGCTATGAGGCACACGGGCAAGGTCATTAACAAGGCCTTTCTTTAGGAAGAGTCGGATGATATTGTTCATGCCGTTGTGCTGCGTCTTGGCTGTGGCTGTGCTGTAGAAGCTCGAGGTGGAGGGACACGACTCCATAATGGTGCTGATGATACACATCACTGCTTGCAAGCTGCAAAGAGAGAAAAGTCAAAGTTTAGTCAAGTTGTTCATATCCAATTAAGTACATTCTCGGTGTCTTAATTGTTTAAAAGTCAATTTTAGTATAGTGACTAGGCAGTTCGACCCACCGGGCGTGTTTCTCTGTGCCTTCTGCCATGCCCAGTGCTCGACTCAAAGCAGCCTTGACCTCGTTGACCAGGGCCGCCTGGGCATCAGTGCCTGTGCCAGCTGCAGCGAGGCTGGCCAGGAAAAGGCGCGCAAGGGCAGGGGTGTCCTTGTCCTCTGAGTTCTGGGTGTGTGGGAGCAAGTGGTCCAAAACAAATGCCAGCACACTGCAATCCTGCACATATATAGGGTCAAAATTATTACATGACAAATGAGGTTTGCTAAGATGAAAGAAACTTGAAATACACTGACAATGTCCAGGCAATGTCTTATAACTCAATATTGCATAAACGGGCTCAGTTCTCTAAAAACAATATGACGTGAAAAGTAAAACTTTTGACCAGAAACACTTTGGTTGTATATCAACTGATGTGACTCACCTCCTTAATGAGCTCTGACTGGCCAGCTGTGTAGTTGTAAGAGGTGATCAGAGTGGCGATGCCAACATAGGAGCGCACCAGCTCTGCAAGCAGCCTCAGGATGGTAGAAGTAGGCATCAGGGGTTTGCTGGCCTTAGCTTTGGCAGCTCGGCTCTCCTCTGAGGAAACTCCCTTCTCTCCCTCCTGCTCCTTTTTCTCTTCACGCATTTCCTCAGGCGTAGAGGCTAGAGACAGAGAAAGAGCAATGACAGAAAAAAATGACAAGGGCAAGCCAAGAAACCAGCGAAAGTAAGAAAATCATGGTCATTGTATAAAGAAAAGGTTTTAAGCTCTGGGTGTGTTTGTGTGTATGTATAGCAGTTCACACCTTCTCCCTGTGGAGTTCCAGATTGGGAGGATTCTGCAACGGCACCATCTGCAGCAAACACCTGAGTCTGATAGAGTATAATTAACACCCACTATTAATGCAAATCCCACATTTCTGAGCCCATTATAGTATAAGTACACTTGGGGCTACTTGTGTTTTTCACAGAGCAGCTAGTTGAACTAGATTTGTACATGAGTGAGTAGTGCTTTTCCATACAAAAAAAGCTTTTTTTGCTACCCTAAGTCAAGCAAGTCCATCTTCATGTTTCAATGTACAATTTTTTTCCCACTAGAAAGAACATGTCCGATTGTTCCGAAAGGTAAAAATATATAGCATTCTAAGCAACAAACCACACATTTTGATGTCATTAATATAGCAGATTTCCAACATTCAATTTTCAGCTGACAAATGGCTTTAAAATCTCCAACTGGTGAGGTTATATTCTGAATATGTTGTCAAAAATGCCAGAATACTGCTAACAGGTATGCATGTTCCTTTTCTCTGTTGCTGCTTTAAGTGATGCAGAGGCACATGCTCATTCATTTAGTGAAGTTCATATGAGACTCCCGTATGGTAGAGACAAACAGTTTTGTGTAATTAAAATATGTGCCTTGAAATCATGCAGTCACATTAAATGATCACTAAACTTTTGGCTGCCTGCTCCGAACACCATAAAAAACACTTGTATGATCCATTTATTTTTAGAAATTCACAATTTTATATTTTAGGAAAAACAAAATGGGGTGGGGGTTAGTCTGGAAACAAATATTTTACTATACTTATCCAGACATAGAGAAAAAAAAATTTTGCTGAATTTTCTAGGTCTGGAAAAAATATAATGATTTTATTAATCAATAGTGATGCCAAGTATGGCATTCTTTGATAATTGATGCAATGCACAAAAATCTGACATGCTACACAACATATATAAAACTCTTACATTGATGTGGAAGGCAGACTGCGAATCAAAATCACTGCCTTGTCTGGTAAGTCTGTACTGCTGGTAGACATCATCACCGACATCCTGCAGGATCTGACATAGGTCTTGACTTCCCGGTACTGCGGCTGCCCGCTCCTCTCCTCTCTCTGCTATACATAAACAAACCCAAGTGGACCCCAAGCATTGAAAGAAGTGGATGTTGATGAGAGATGACAGCTTGATAGATCTAGAACATGAACTAAATAAAAACGCATGCTCTCATTTTTCTGTCTTACCCTCTTCTGGAGCGTGATATGCTGCTAGGGCATTCAGCATGTCATAGATGACCTCTTTAATAGTCTCTGGTATGGAGGGCAGTGGGGACAGCTTCAGGGGAGTCGTCTTCACTAGCTGAACAGCATTTGGACCCTTAATTCTGAAGTTCTCAAACTCATCATCTGAGGCTGATTAACGGAGAGAGATTGTTATTGGTTATTAGGCTTTAGAACAACACTATATGCTGATTTATTATTTTTCGGTGGATTTCTGGGAGGTTTTCCACCATACCAGTGCCAGCACCTCTTGGGGCTGGAAGAGCAATTCGGATACAGCTCTTGGCAGTTTCCGTAAAGCACTCTGGGTTGCGACAGGCCGCAGGGCCGAGTACACGTAGGATGTAGTTGATCTCCCTGGAGCCCAGACTACCTGACACCACACCTGAAGTAGTGCTTCCTGCGCCACTGGTGACGGCAGACCGTACCACCTGAGAAAAGAGAGAGTGATCAAGTGAGGACAAACTATTTTAGATAATACATCCAAGATAATAAAAATGCAGCTTTATTAAATGTGTACCTTCTCCATAGTGTGTCGTAGGGTGGCTGGGTCTTCTATGATGTGACGGAAGAGCAGAGTGACCAATGGGGTGAAGCCGTTGAACCCTGAGCTCTGCGTGAGGTTCAGGATCATACGAGTGCTCTTGAGCTCTGCAAACATCATGGCGTAATGGTGTGTACGCGTGAGACGCAGACAGAGACGCAAAGTGGCGTGTAAAGTGTCCGGATCCACGGGAACGCTGATCATGCTGACACAGGCGCGAATCAAAACGGTAATCATGTCCTCAGTCAGCCCCTGTACAACAATACCGCTGGAACCAGAGGGGTCCTGAAGGGTAGCGGGAGCTGCTGTGCTTGATTCCTTCTGCTCTGACTCTTCTTTAGGGGGCACCATCTCCACAGCCACAGAGCTGGAATCTGTTAAAGTCAAAGAAAAATGTAATAAACTCTAAATATACAATTGAATAAATAAAAAAACATCCTAAATGCTACAGAATTAAAATAAATATTTGTTTAATTATAAATAGTCTAATAATTAAATTTAATTCTTGGCCAAAAAAATGTGAGAAGCACAAACAAGGTGCACTCAGTAACCCCAAACCCCCTCCACTCCCCTCCCTCACACACACAATGAAAAAATGTTTAAACTTTATAATAGGCTTGCTGTTTCTCCACCTGTGTCAGTCTGTGTCTCTTCAGTCTTTGCTCGCTGTTCACTCTCTTCTCTCTCTGTATCATTAACACTTCCGGATTTTGAGGTCTTGGGCATCCGTGGCACCCGCTGTACCGTCAACATAACCGGCCGTCTGTTCCCTGTCTCCTCATTCACCTGAAAAAAGAAAAATGCAAAGAATCTAAGAACAAATATCTACTACTCATACTGTATGGCCACTGGCATAAATTAAACAAATTTCTATTTCTATCTGATCCACAAAACAAGTGTTTTGCCCAGGTCATAGCTGTTACCTGCACCATGGTGTTGAACTGGACAGTGTATCTTCTACGGCCTGCAGTGAAGCGGACGCTGGTCTCTCCTGCTCTCCAGGCCGAGTCGATGGTGCTGTTGTTACTCGCGCTGTAGCTGCACCAGCGACCTGAACGGTCATCAAACCAGCGCCAGTTATTCCCATTGGGCTGCAGGTACTAAGATAAGAATAAAGTTAACACGACACTTCCGTTAGATACAGAACTTGTTCACTGTCGTCATATTGACAGTTTAGGATTATAACAGACTGCCTTTATACTTCATCTGGCACCAACCTTATTCATCTGAGCTCTTCGTTTGGATGAAACAGCCATTTTCTCATAGAAGTCAATAAGCAGGAGAACAGGGGTGATCCATCTACAAATAAACAAGATTTTTTAAAATGTATATGGGCAACATATTGTTTATATATCTTATTACATTAAAAATGCTATAAAGTGTTGCAAAACATAACATTCTTCCTCTATAAACAAATTCTGCTTCTCTGTTTTTAACATGCTTGGGTCAGCAGAGCTTTCTAGGAATGCTGATGTCGGAGTGCAAACTGATCACTCATGCAGACAGGGGAAGCATAGGGACTCACTTGGGTGTTTGGATGTCCTTCTGCTCTTTGGCAGCTTGCAGACAGGGCTGCACCACCTCCAACAGCTTAATCAGTACAGTCAAGACACCACTGCTCTCCACCACCCGAGCACAAGAGAGTTTCAGCTCCTGCGGCACATAACACGACATGCTTCCATCAGAGCGGCACAGTGGGTGTATTTACTTGTGCATGCAGATCCATAAGTTCTTTTAGAGGATAGTGTATAAATAAACAGTGATGATGTGTGCAGCCGACTGTGCAAGACTGTGTACCTCAAAGAGCAGCGTGAGCAGCAGGATGCGGGTGGCCAGGTTGGAGGCCTGGGGGAGGGTTGCCATCTGTCTCGTCCACTCAGACACTGTCTTGGTGTCACTGGTTGTTAGCGGCACTGCAGCTTTTATCAACACGTTGGCAGCCTCCCACACCTTTGGAAATAAACAAACATACAGATGACAATAGGGTCATGGTTTTACCTCAAACCTACCCAAAAATCATAGTTAAGCATCATAGGTGCAGGGCTCAACAATAAGGATGGCCTACTGACCTGGGCCCAGTGTGAGGAAGTTTTGGGCTAGC